>BSCZ01001604.1:0-52767 GCA_027924225.1 Bjerkandera adusta | reverse complement strand
CGCAATCTACCACCAGACCCGCCTCCGCACCGCCGCCGTCCCCGTCATGCTCGTCTTCCTCTACCTCGCTGGCATCACCGTCATCCACACCACAACACCCATATTATTCTCCAATGTCAACGCCCTTTTGCCTCTTGATGTGGCGAACGAGTGGGGTCTAGAACCAGAATCGCAGGTACTCAGCGCAAGTGTGGTTCCAGCTCGTTTTTCGGCGAACAAGACGCTCTTGACAACGTTGGTCATTACATATGTCGTCATATACTAAAACTTGACCAAGATCTGTAGAGATGCGATATTTCAGCACTTTCCACTCGTCGTACCTCGCGACTCAGGACCCTCGCTTGTCTTTATGCCGGCGGGAATATGGGGGTCAACCCTGTACGATACTCCTCCAAAGAACCTGATTTTTGACCAAGACAAATACGAGGGTCACATCGAGATAGGCAAGATTTCCGTCCGGCACACCTGTGGAGTGATCCGTGAAGCCGTCGTGCTCAACTCAACCGATGAAGGCTACGTGACCATCGATATGAGTCCCACCTTCGGGACGATGGTCGTCTCTCTCACTAACCGTATGTTTCGCCCTCATCCACCCTGATACCTTCCCTGACCAATGCACAGCGGCTAAAAGACATCCAGTAGCTATCGCACGAGCTGTCCCCTTCAACTCAAATCAGGAAGATGGCTCCGCCACCTCTGTCGCCAATCCAGAGTTACCATGGATAGTGGTGATGGCTGCTTTCTCTCACACTTACTGCCCCTCCCTAGGTGTCTCTTGCGCTCATCCGTTCACATTCCACATTTCCAGTACGTTTTGTCTTATGTTCTCCCCTACACGACTCTTACTTTCGGACAAGACCGTTCAATGCACGATCCTTTGATCTTTGCATGCTCGCTCTCGGTGATAGACGGCAAAGCTATCAGTAGAAATCCCGCACGCATAGATTTGAACATGGATGAGGAAGACCTTGTTCCGGTTTATCCAGACTCCTTCTACTACGTCGCCAAACAGGATCTTTCGGAGGACGATTATGCCGATTGGGTGAATTCGCCGCTGTGCTGTTTGATGTATTGAATCTGAGTTCATGATAGCTAGTTTCATTGATACCTACAAGCCAACATCAACACGGACGATGCCAGAGCCCCGCTGGGACAAGTCAGCACGAGGCATGTCTCGGGCACGCGGCGTTTGAAGAGTCAGTGACACAGCTTGAAAACCTATCGTTGTCGCTGATGCATTCGACCCAGCAAACTTGTCCCTTGCTCATTGATGAGCGGTTTCAGCCTCAGTACGTTAGCGACCTGCCTTCAACACCAAACTGTCATAATGGCATGGGTTGGTGCGTGGAAGATGTGACCTGAGAAATCCTCTCACTCATGTCTCTAACAGGTGGATGGGTGGCTCCGTATATGTTCGGTCAAACCCCAACGGAGCAATATGTTACGCCAATCACATGGTTCTCGAAGACAGCTATGCTGCAGGTATGCCATGCATTCTACCGTCTCTTAAGCTCATTAAAACCCATTGATTTTTATAGCTTAATGCTCTTCCGGTACGTAGTCTTTGCTTAAGACCGATGGCAAATCCTCACCCGATATTGTTTGTTTCGTGAAGGTTTACATCGGCTTGGTCACTTCTGCCGTGTTGCTCGTGCTCGCATTCCTCCTCACCTGGCCACGTCGGCAATCAAAGGGTATACACAAGGATCTCAACGCACCAGGCGTGCTACAGATAATTTGGCTATTGGGTCGTGGCGCTCAAAAAGCAAATGACATCGCCAAACTGAACCCGCCGCATACGCGTGGTCTACGGGAGAAAGGATTGCAGGTCGTTCTGGGAGAATCGAACCAGAACGCGGTCGACCAGGATGGGTCGAACGTCGCCGTGAGCGGCCCTCAGCCTGAAGACGGTATAGAGACGCAGACCATACGAAGTCCGGAGTAGTGGATGAGACTGATGGACGGGTTTCGGAACCATTGTATGTGCTTTCACTTTCCGGGTCACGCGCTTGCACGTCCGCCCTGCGCAATATATGGCCAGCAACAGGAGTTCTACCAGCAAATGAGCGACCGCAGCCTATCCCACACCTTCATCGTTGCTCGTTGTACGGTGAGTAACCAAGTTCGCATCTCGTCATCTCAAGGTCGTCTCGGCTTTGAACAACGCGAGGATTACTTCTGGACAACCGAACTCTCTCGATAAAGTAACCTCCATTTTCCATCCGTTTGTCACCGACGCTTTGCCCCTTTGCACTGCCACAATATGTCTGGCGCCCATGTTTAGGCCCCAGACATGTCCCAACGCGGCGAACGGCTTGTTGATTGTCATTCAACAAACCCGGGACTACGGCGCCAGTTCTAGCGAAAGACATATGAAAAGAGGGCTGGGGACACACAGAATCCTCAGCTTCTCCCATGGTGAGTCTCCTCCCCCTTCATCTCTCTCTCCTCCTCTCTCCGCCATCGTCGTCGTACTAACCAGTATCTCGCTATCCGGGCAGGCGTCCAGACGAGCGTAGAGCGTGCACCCATGTCTTGGCTGCGACGCCGTAAAACGCCGGCTGGGTAGGCTGCACCGCGCTTTGCGCTCTGCTCGCCATCTCCTGTAAATTCGGTCCAGGCGCCGTTAGTTGAGTCACGGTCGTTCCGTGGATACTGGCGCAGGACAGGGCAGGCGTTGTAAGTCGCGGCTGTGGGATTGAGCTCATGCAAGGCCAGACGTTGCGCTCGCCCTGCCTGCCGAAGAGGGGACGTGCTTGGCGAGCCGTCCTTGTGCAGGCCTTCTCGTGGCCTCCGGTGTCAGTACCCGTCGATTGACCTCGGCGGGGAAGCTAACTGCACAATAGCCACTAGTATAGTACGAACCGTTTGTATCTTGCAATCTATTTGTCTGTTTTGCATTTTTACCCCGAGCCTGAATTTGAACTCGAACTGGACTAGTACGCGAAGCTTAGTTGAACTCTTGTGAGCCAGCGAACCGAAGACATAGATGCTGTCACGCTTGGCAGTACGCGCTTTGTCGCTTTCCTTTTACAGTAGTTTTCGCTCCCTTTTAGGCACCAGTCCTCACGTCCGCCTACTTTTCAGGGTCTCATTTATGCTACCTAGTATTTCATTTACATACCTCCCCGCAGCCCGTCCGGGACGCGTCCTGCGCGTCGTTTTGCAAATTACCCCATACTCTGATCGCGCGTCAGGTCACGACATCGTGCCTGTGTCACAGTCACGCTTGCTTGGCTTTGCGCGGCACCAGAATACTATCATCTCCAGGCCCCGTCCTCTCAAATACCACCAGAACAACGTCCAGGCAGTCCTACGTGCCTCTCCGTCGACCCTGGGCAGAGCTCGACGCAGCCCATGCGCTGTATCTCCTCCATCGCTCTCTAAATACCCCACGCGTCAATGAAGCGATGACGACATGCGTAGCCCCGGAGACGGCGCACCGTTCTCCGCGACGCCTATAACCCGCTCGCAATCTATCCCGCAACCCACCACCTCCTGAATCTCCCCCCTCATACACACCCACACCGCAGAGATGGCCTCTGACCCCGTGTTCCGCGTCGCCAAAAGAGGCGAGCACCTCCTCACCAGTCCGAGGTTCAACAAAGGTACGCTTCACCGTCTATCGCGGGTGATCGCAGCGGAATCTAAAGAGGGGGATACAGGTACCGCCTTCTCCGCAGATGAACGTAGGGCGTTTGGTCTCCTCGGTCGTCTTCCACACCGGATCAACACCCTCGAGGAGCAGTGTGAACGCGCGTGGGATCAACTGGCAGGGCAGGAGAGCGACCTGGCGAAGAACACGTTCCTCCAAAGTTTGCGCGACCAGAACTGGGTCCTTTACTACTCGCTCATCTCAAGACATTTGAAGGAGCTCATACCGATCATATATACCCCCACCGAGGTGCGTCTGGTTGTCGGCGTCGTGGTGGACGATATGCTGATAGTGTTCCCGCAGGCTGAAGCGATAGCAAACTACTCGCATTTGTTTCGCCGGAGCGAAGGTTTGTATCTGACTCTGCCTTCTCAAGATGCGATGGAAGAAGACTTCCTCGAGCAGACGAAGGGGCGTGAGATCGATCTCATTGTGTGCTCGGATGCTGAGCAGATCCTCGGGATCGGCGACCAAGGCGTCGGGGTGAGTCCTAGAGTCTATCTGCTGTGAGAGGCTTAAACTCACGCATATACCCAGGGTATTGGGGTACGTTTGGCATGCTATGGCTATGAATGTCTGTTGACCTTGAATGGTTACAGATCTCCACCGCGAAATCTGCAATTTACACGTTAGTCGAGTGTCGATTTCTGTAATCGTATGGAGACTCACTTTTGTCAGGCTGTTGGCTGGAATGGACCCATCAAAGACACTGAGTGTGACTCTCGACGTGGGTACGGATAACGAGAAACTATTGAACGATCACCTTTACGTGGTGAGTACACACAGCATGTTTCGGAGATTCACCTCCTAATCTCCTTCAGGGATGGCCTCACAAACGCGTCCGTGGCCCTGAATACGATGTCTTCATCGACAGGTACGAGATTACATCCCTACGTAAGTCAATAATCATCAGGCTAAGAAACGCAGGTTTGTCCAGCTCGTTCGCAAGTACCACCCACACAGCCTGCTGCACTTCGAAGACTTTGGGGTGACCAACGCGTACCGTTTGCTCGAGAAGTATCGTGGCGATCATGCATGCTTCAACGATGACGTGTACGTCTTCCTCGCTGTGTCCATGGCGTTCATTGATGGCTCGGCCTTCTAGCCAAGGTACCGGGGCGGTGACTCTCGCATGCGTCATGTCGGCAGTCGGGGTCACGAAGTCGAAGCTCACGGACCAGCGGTTCGTCATCTACGGCGCTGGGTCCGCCGGGCTGGGCATCGCGCGGCAGCTCCGCGACGGCATTGTGACCATCGACGGATTGGACCCCTCAGAAGCCAACAAGCACTTCTTCCTCATCGACAGGTTCGGGCTCATCAGAGAGGGGCTAGGGGCGACGAAGATCAGAGAGACGGTGCGCGAGTTTGTGCGGCCGGACGAGGAGTGGGTGGACGCGCAGACGAATGACAAAGGGGAGATCGAGTTGCTGGAGGTCGTAAGGCGCGTGAAGCCGACGGTGCTCATTGGATGCTCGACACAGCCCGGCGCGTTTACCGAAGAAGTCGTGCGAGAGATGGCGAAACACACGGAGAGGCCGATCATTCTGCCATTGTCGAATCCCAGTCGTCTCCACGAAGTGAAGCCACAGGACGCCACCGACTGGACAGATGGACGGGCTCTTCTGGCTACTGGGAGCCCCTTCCCGGCGTGCAAACTCCCCAACGGAAATGAGTATACGTGAGTCGTTTGCTCTTTATATCTCCAGTTCCGTGACTGTATTCGCCTTCTGACCCTCGCTGACGCTTTACGTGTTCCGCAGCGTCGCCGAATGCAACAGTGAGTATCGGTGTACCTGGATTCCACATTGAACTGACAAGTCCGTTCCACTCACCACAGATGCTCTGATCTATCCGGGTCTCGGCTTCGGCGCCATCCTCGCCAAGTCGCGTGTGATGACAGACGCGATGATTATTGCGGGCACCCGCCGGCTCGCCTCGCTGGCGCCGGCGCTGGACAACCCCGACGACGCGCTGCTGCCCGACTTCGGGGACGCGCCGGCGGTGAACCTGGAAGTGGCGATCGCGGTCGCCGAGTGTGCGATCGAGGAAGGGACGGCCGGGGTGGAATGGACGAAGGCGGAGGTGCGGCAGCGCGCGGGCGAGAAACAGTGGCGGCCGGTGTACGGAACATACGTGTACGACACGCAGGGCGAGGTATAGAGTGAGTAATAAGTGCGGGAGAACCGCGGTCGCTGTACGTGCGCTGAGGAGGGGTGCGGGCATCGAGGTGGGCTGGGGCGAGAAAAATGGTTATGGGGATGTCCGTCCCGGACGCTTCCAAGGCTCGCTTGGACGTGCAGCGTTTCATCTCGGGCAGCAAGCGTGGCCGGAAGCGGGCACGGCGTGGGCGGTGAGTCAAGCACGGTGTCAGCGAGGGGACTGCTCGCGATGTGTTCCCGAACAGTATTTTCCAGCATCCGTCGGCCGCAAGGGTTTCTGGAGAATGATGATGATAGTGATGAAAATGCAGGCTGCGCAGCGAACGATGGTGGACGACGTTGGCCGCGACGGATGGGGATGTGAGGTGGGGGTGGTCGATGTGCCACGCGACGACGGGCGACGCGCTGGTGGCGAGCCAATTAGGGAGCATGGGCGGAACATAGCGCGGTCGCTTGTGGTGGTGGGCGGAGACATATTGGCGCGGCGGGCAGGTGAGCGGGGTGGCGGTGCGGCTGCGCACTCCGTCTCCGCTGTTTGCCTTGCTGTCATGGCTATTGTCCCGCCTAAGCGAGCGTTACGAAATAGGGCTCCGCTGCCCTCGCGGTTTCCACGTTGGGACGATGTGACTCTGCGTGTGCATTTGTGGGGATCGGTGCATTGTTCGTGCATCGGCGGGGCGCCCGATGGGCTGGCGAGCGAAAAGCAGAGAAAACATAGAGAAACATAGGCCGGTGGGGGCGTCGCTGGGCTCGACATACGGGGGGTGCAGAGGCTGGCAAGCTCCGCGGCCCTTGTGGCGGCGCGTGTGGTGGGATGGTCGTCGGGGAAGCGGTCGTCTCGGTGGGAAAGAGACGCGCATCCGCTTGGTTCGATGGGCGCCCGTCACGGTGGTCGTCGTCGGTTTCCGCATTGGTGGGCTGTACGAGAACCGACTGGCGGTCAGCCACGCTTAAAAGGCCGGCCGACAACGATGAGCCCCTCCCCGCCCTCTCGTGTGTCTCGTTCTCCCCACGACCTCCTCGCAGCGTTCGCCTTTCCGCCAATCCAAAGCGCAACGTTGCCGAGATGGGTATCTTCGACTTCCTCTACGACCTGACCGCACGCGTGAGTACCCCTCTTCCCCGCACACGCTCCCTCGCCCATTGTCGCCCAGCTGAGCGACTCTTCTTTTGCGCAGCTCCTCGAACGTGAAGCCCTCCCTCAACAGCCTCAGAGCAATGACACACCCTACATGCCCCCCACCACGACCGCACACCCCGCCCTCCCCGCCGAACTCGTCGTCCAGATCCTCGAGGCGACCCAGGCCGACGCCCGCGACGCGCGCACCCTGAGCTCATGCTCGCTCGTGTGCAAGGACTGGGCCGCCGTCGCCCAGAGGCTCCTCTTCAAGCGCGTTTCTCTCACCACCGCCTCGGCCCTCGACGGATTCGTCGCTGCCGTAAACCCATCCACGCCCCGTGGTCGTATGCTCAGCGGCGCCGTCCACCGGCTGCAATGTACCCTGGACGCGAAGCAGCCCACCGGCATCGCACAGACTGCGTTCGCGCATGCCGTATCACTCTGCCCGCGCCTTGCCGCCCTCGACGTGTCGCTCTACCCAAGCGGCGACGCGCAGGACAAGCCGGACGGTTTCATCCTCGACGAACAGACCCTCGCCGTGCTCCGAACAGGCCCGCGCGTCGCGGCGTTGCATCTCAACAACTGGACGAACGACGCTCACGTACTCCCGCAGCTCCTTGACGCGTACCCGGAGCTCTCGTCGCTCTCCCTTTCTGGAACGACCCCCACCCTCCAGACCTCGACCCTCCCGCCATGCACGCTTCGCTCCCTCCGTCTCAACTTCCAATCGTCCCCCTCGATTGAGTTCACAAAGTGGCTGCTCCGCGGCTCCTCTGGCACGCTTCGCTCACTTGAGTTCACGCGTACGCCCTCGTGCGAGCTCTTTGACTACCTCCTCACGGAACACTGCGAGTCACTCGAGTCCCTTTCCCTGCCTACCTGCGCGTCTGCAGAGGGCACGCTCGGCGTCGCGCAGTGCATGCGCCTGCGTGAGCTGTACCTGGAGAATCTGTGGACCTCCCAGGGTGTCGTCCGGTCTTTCCCAGCATCCATGGAACGTCTTGCATTCGCCGTGTCCAAGAACACGCCCCTCCAGACCGTCGTCGACGCGATCTCGAAGAGCGAGACGCTCCAATCAGTAACGATGCACCTGTGGGCAGACGGCGCGCGTCACGCGCAGCTCGCGGATATTACCATGGCGTGTGCCCTTCAGGGCGTTGAATTGACCATTGTCGATGACATCCGCGACCTCCGCGCGCAATGTGTGAGTTGATTGAACTCTGATAGCATACGAACGAATAAGCTAACGCATACACCCAGCGTTCTGGCTCCATTGCCGTATAAAGACGCGTCCCGACTCCGACTCCGCCGATCTTTTTGCTTGCTTGCGCATTTTTACCCCCAGTGTCCCCCGGCTCTATCACGGTTTGAAGAAGACTGATTCACGACCCCGCTGTATCATAGAAGTGTATCCCTCATCCCCCCGCAGTGTTTCGTTCCCACTGCTCGATTGCACGCTCGCTGCTTACGACAGGTGCTGTACCTCCCTACCGCAGCCTCTCGTTTTCACGCTGCTCGATCCCAGTCATCATGTTTGTGCCCACGACCCGCTCACGACCAAACCCCAATATCCCACTCTAATCCACATCACAGTCTCGTTCGCGCGTACACGTACATTCTATTGCTGGTATCGAACACATTAACTAATTCATCGTACATTCCTATCTAGTGCTGGAGCCGCCATTGCTTAGAATATTATAATCTGCTAGTATAGACTCCTCGCCCTCCACTCTTGTTTGTGTCGTGGCTGAACCACATGTAACGTTGTTTGCAGGTATGATTTCGGACGAGGGTATTCGCCGCGGACGGAGATGTGCATGTCACTCTCCGTGTAGTGTTGGTAAGAATCTCGTCCGGGGTATTCGTTCATCATCGTACTGATGCGGCTAAGCAAGGACCGGTCAACTACACACAAGCTTCCGCGATGTGCCATCAGCGATGGCAAGTGTTTCAGTTCCTCGAGGATTTGCGTCCGCGCGCCTGCGCCGACTCGGGGGATGCCTGAATGTGGGATAGCAGTTTGCGCTCCACTGCATTTCAGTTCATCTCACGGTGACCGGTGCGCCACCATAAACATACTTCAGCCCACATCGCCTTTTCTAACCAGACGAGGCAAGAATGTACGCAAAGCAATGCTGAAGCGCGGTGAAGTCTCCTGGATTTTGATGAAACACCTTGGGTCGTTTACGACCAGCCCCTCCCGCTCACAGCCCTCCAGTCATCGTCGTGATGGTCATGGGGCGATGCACATCGCACGCCATGACACATCAGCACATCATCCCTCCCGCGCTGGACGTATAAAACACCCCTACGGCGTCGGGCAAAGGTTGTCTCAACCCTCCCTTCACTTTCCCGGGTTTAGTCCAGCTCTTTCTCTTCTTTCGTCGTATCAGCCTGGTGCTATACGACTCTTTTTGCACCTTTCATTCGTCAAACGCCCCCGCTCCAAATTTTCCTAATTTCGATATGATGTTCCCCAAGGCTGCTGCTGTTCTCGCTCTCGTCGCGGCTGTGTCTGTCAACGCCGCCCCCGCGCCCGCTCCCGAGCCCGGACGTACGTGTCTTCCCTCTCATCCCACGCGGTGTCTGGCTGACAGCGCGTAACCCCCCCCCCTCCCCAGTCGGCGACTTCTTCGAATCCGTGTTCGACCACGCCACGCAGGCGGTCGGCTCCGCGTACCACGAGGCGTCCTCCGCCGTCAGCGCGGCCAAGGCCGAGGTCACCGCGTCGCAGATCCTCAAGGACGTGACCAAGGTGCTCGGCACAGAGACCACCCAGGCGTACGCCACCGTCATCAGTGCGTCTTCTTCTTGTTCTTCTGTTCCGTGTGTTGGTTATGTGTGTTCTGACATGTGGCGTACAGCGTCCAACGGCGTCCCGAACGTCGTGGTCACCTCCGTCGGCGGCGACGCCATCACGCTCATCAACACCGCGACGGCGTCGGGGATCACGACCTCGTTCGTCGGACACGTCTTCACCGTCGCCAGCCCCTCGAGCACCGCGCCCTCGTCCTCCTCCACCTCCGCCACCGCCACGTCAGTAGTCCCCCTCCCTTTTTATGCCTCGTTTCGATTAGAAGCCGACTGACGTTTGGAATTGTTGGTTTTTTTTTCAGCGCGAAGCACAACGCCGCGCTTGGCATGCACGCCCCGGGCTTCTCGACAGGCTCGCTCGTCAGCGCTGCCGCGTTCGTCGGCAGCATCTTCGCGGGCGCGTCGCTCGTCCTCTGAGGAGCCACGCCCCCTCCTCGCCGTTTCCGCACCTCGCCGTGCGTTGGAAAATAGCATCGGCGCGACGCCCGCCGGGGCACGACACGAAGAAGACGTTCACGAGATCCTTTTTACGACGCGGGATGGCTGGCCATCGCTTGATGACACACTTCACGACACGAGCCTCACTTGACGAACCTTGCACGACAGCCTTTTTGTATCATATCGAATTTTTTGGAACGACGTTTGACCTTTTTTTACTTTTCATTTTGTTGTGTGTGGTGTGATCATGGGATATGCAGGGTCATGAAGATTGTATGGGTACAGTATGCTAACGAAAGGGTAGGAGGTCGTAGGGAAGATGTACGCTATGGTTGCGCTTCTGGCGATGGGGCTCTTTGTGATGGTGTCGGCGTCGGAGCATCCACACCAAGAACGAAGGCTGGTACGGGCATGCGAAGTTCGTTCGCCAACGGAGCCCTTTGTAAGCTTGGGTCGGGCGAACGATCGTTCACAGGCGTTTTGAACGCGTCGCTGTTCAAGCCCAACGAGGACGCCGGCGACCCAGCTTCTGTGACGGCTACACCAGCAGCAGTCACATCGAGTTTGTGTGCCTGCGGTGCTTCCTTATCGTCCGTCGTCGTCACAGTCACCTCCGCGTCCTCGATCTGCGGAACGCGTCCGTCGCGAGATTCGATCGCACGGACGATCTCTTCGAACTCCTGTTCGCCGGTCCACGGCCCGACGAGAGATTCAAGATCATCGTAGTTTTTGCTTTGTGTTATAGCCAGCTTGATTGCGTTTTGTTCTGACTTGGTGCCGACGATGTGGGTGCCGCGGAATTGACTGGAGCAGAACTTGGTGTTGGACCAATGGTTGCCGATGTATTTGGCCTAGACAGAAATATTAAGGTTGCGGGATCGTGGGGGAGAAGTAACACTGACAAGGCGAATATAAGACGGGATGAAGGTCTTCTCCAGGTCGCTGTAAGGTTTCGCGGCGAAACATGTTGGGTTCGCCTCAGCAGCGGTGGCGATCATGACGGAATGGGCACCTGTACATGGATCTCACAACGCAGGTCCAGATACAGAGCATAAGTTGGCGTACCAGTCATCTCCCGTATCCGCTTTGAGTCCTCGTAGCTCACACAGTCGCCGTTCTCAATCACCGCGACACCCTTCCCCAAACTCTCAACGTAATCCACGATCTCCTTCAACCGCTCCGGAAGTGCGCGCTCCTTCGGCCTCATACTTCGTGTCCGGCAATGTACGGTGAGGCAGCTGATCCCTGTGTTCACGATGCGTTCGACGAGTTTCAGGGTGTCTTCCTGGCTAGGTAGAAGCCTGATTTTCGCTGATACGGTTATCTCCTTGGGTAGTGCCTCGCGAAGCGCAGTAAGAATAGAGCATAGAAGATCCGGGTTGGTGAGGAGCGCAGCCCCCATGCCAGAGTGAGTTGAGAAGGGTTTGGGGCATCCACAATTCAGGTCGACGCCCGCGATGTCCTGTTGTACCATCTTCGCCGCCTGTACTGCAGTAGCCGGGTCCGCGGAGCCAATCTGGTAGATGAGGAAAGGCTTTTCTATCGGGTGCGTTGAAAATATTGCCTTCGACTTTCCGTTGAATGAGACGACTCCTGTAACGGCTGCAAGCAAGACGTCAGCAATGCCAGCACGGTGTACAATAGGCTAAAACTCACAATCGACCACCCTCTCGGTATGCAAGATAGCCTTGTCAACGGTCTCAGGGCCCCAGACAAGCTTTGCGCCATGCTTCAGAGCAAACAACCGAGTTGGGACTGATTAGTTTTATTGAGATGGCCGAAATGCGGAGAGAATACGACACTCACGGGCGCCAGAGCGGACCATGGGGGCTAGCATTACGCCATTCTTGTAGTCGTCTGAGGTGAGAGGGGGATATTCGAGCTTTCGCCGCTTAACTGGGCGGGCCTCAGGTGCAGGTGAAAGAGATCGTCGGGCGACTTTGCCCATAGTCATTCTGCGGAACCAGGAGAAAGCTGAAGCCAGGTTCATATATAGAGGTAAGCTGTAGAGCGAAGGTGAATACCTCGAGAGTCGAGAGACCAGAGTAAGGTAAGGTTGAGGTGCAGAGACAAGTCGCGGTGCAGACTTAAAATCCCGCCCGATCGGGATGGGGGCCGGTTCTGCCACGTGACAAGCGCATCACTACCAGATCGGGAAGGTGAGAAGGTTGTCAGCCCCGTCAGCCTTCGCGGACAAAACTGTAACGACTGCTTCCAGCTATGTCTCTAAACACCCCTCACACCCGCACCACCTTCATTACTTGCAATGACTTCCAAGCAGATCAAGCAGCTCGACAAGCTCATGACTACCGAATCCAAGATGGATGAAAGGCAGATAGAGCGAGCTGTGAAGGAGCTGAAGAAGGCGGAGAAGGCTTATGAGCAGAGCGTCAAGGTACTATCAGCAAATTCCTGCCAAGACATCCCTCTCATATTCTTTCAGGAAACCAAGAAAGCTCAGGCAGCCTACGAAAAGGCTGTAAAGCAGAAGCTCAAGACCTCTAAGATCCTTGGCAAGGCTGAAGAGAAGAGAGCCGGCGCTGCAACAGGCGTAGAACAGGCGGAAATAATAGCTGCTGTGATACCTCCTCCCTCTTTGCAATTTCCACTAGGCTGACTGATTGCGTCTTACAGGAGAAACATCAACGGGAAAACTTGGAGGACCAGGATCTCCAGCAAAGACTCGGCCAGCTAAGTGAAGCGTTCCACTCGTTTGACTCTAACGAGGTATGATGATCTGCTCCGTTTATGTGGCTCTTTCTGATCTAGTTTCAACACCAAGCGCGAACGAAACCGCCGTCGCTCCGAGATCATTGGTACCAGTCGCTCTAGCTTGGAACCGGCTGGGGACAGAGCCAGCATGTAGCGGCTTTGAGATGACATATACACCCCTCACTTTCTCGCTCTCTTATTTTTGCCACGTCGTATGTTTTAGTTCGCCACCTTGTCTTGTCACGGACGAACCCTTTGTGGCGTGGGCGTCTAATGTAATATCCACGCGATTGCGCGCATCGTACTCTTTCCTGAACCACGACCTTCCTCCATGACCCCTCCCCTGAAACCTCTCGAACCTCGCGCCCCGCGATGGGAGCCCTCAAATGACCCCCACTCTATCATCGTTCCTGGCCTTGACACCACCGCCTCAGTGAACGACCAGATCGAACAAATCGAGCAGTTGATCACACTCAAACTGCAGGTAATTGACCGTGTTTTTCGCGCGTCGCGACGTACAGGCAGCTCATTATGGTAGGGTATAGATGCAAACTTCTCTAAGATTCAACAAGTCATGGCGAATAAGGTGTTGCCGGCGGTGAAGCGGTACGCGGTGGGGACTGAGCCTGTGAGGGAGGCTGCCAAGGTGCGTCTGCTATGATATCGGCTTGTGAAGCTCTAATGACGACCGTATCATCCTCCTTCGGCAGTTTTGGACCACTTTTTATGAAGAAGCGGCGCAGATACGCGTCCCTACGTACGAGGAGTACGTCGCAGACCAAACCGAAACAGAGCAAGAATCCGACTCAAGGGCTCCCGAAGACCAATACGCGGAGCAATCTGGTGTCGACCAGACCCCGACACATTCACATACCTTCAATCCCGAAGGCACGTCATCAGAGGTCTCCTTCATGCCTGGGCAAGCCGCGGGGTCCTCGACTCCGGCGCGGCACAGATCCCAGCACGACACATTCCTCAGCACCGAGGATGCGACACCGTCCTGGTCCGGCTCACTTGAGTCTCCGCTTGTTCGGCTTGACAGGGAGATTCAAAGCCTTGGTCACGACGAGATTTCCCTCGCATCTTCATCCGTGCTTCATCAAGATTCTCAGTACGATGAGACGCAAGAGGTTACTCAGCGCCAAATACCACGCCCGACTTTTGAGCAACCGTCCTATCAAGAAGACCGTTCTGGGGTGGAAAAGGGAAAAGGGAAAGCGAGAGAGCCGGACACGTCCTTGTTGCAAGGTGTGCTACGTCGGAACGCGGACACGTCTGTACGGAGTCGCAACACCACCATGTTCTCTCCACTCAAGGTGAAGGGGAAGACACCCATCATCAAGAGACACAATCCATACATTTCTGCGGACGCCAACCCGTCGGACTGGAAGGGCGTCGTCGACCTCAAGGATCCAGCCGTCGCTACTCCTCGCAAGACGCCGTACTCCACGAAGAAGAAGAAATCTGCGACACCTCGTGCTACCCCCAAGCCCGCACACGAACTCGACGACGATATCGATTCGAGCTTGGGCATGTCTCCCCCGGTCATGCTGGCATTCGCGAAGCTTCCGAAGGCGCAAACTCCGAAGCTAGGCCGGACTCCTCGCAAGGCCGCTGCAGAACGCATCATGAAGAACCTCGTAGACCTCGAGAAACGCGGCTTCGGTGGAAAGCCGCAACAGCCATCTACCGCGAGTGGTTACACGTTCGCACAGCCGGGCCCGTCAAGTGGGACAGAGACAAGCATGAGCTCAGCACCGACACCTCCTTCTCTATCCCGCTATACCCGTCAACAAATACCCATAAACTCAGAAATAAGCACCAGTATCGCCGATGCAAGCCTAGAAAGCATGATGCGCCGCGTGGGTCTCAGCGTCGCCGAGTTGAACTACAAACCGGGCTCGTCTGCGGCGCATGACATATCCTCGAGTACCATCCCATCCATGCCTCGGAGTAGCGCATTCACACGACCACCGATGCCAGAGGAGGCAGAGTTAGAGACTCCCCCGCCACCTGCACTCAATTTCTCCCGCCTCCGCGACGACGAAATCGATAACTTCAACAACAATAACGACGATTCGAGCGACTCACTCGACTACGAGGAGGCCAACACTGCGAACCCTTCCGCCGCGTTCCTCTTCGCGTCCCAGCAGGCCTCGTACAACGAGGAGGACTCGTTCTCGTCGGGCCACTCGGACGACTCGCTTGCAGACGAAGGGGAGCTCTTGGAAAGTGGCCAACACCCGTTCGCCGGACCAATGGTGGAAGGCGACGACTTCGACGATGACTCGTTCGATGACCCGCACTTCGGCAATGTCGACACGGAGGAAGAAACATTGTTCGGTGTCCCACCTGCACAACGTCTCGTAAGAGAAGCCGAGATGCGAAGACGGTCGTCGGTTCAGCAGATGCGGATGATGGACGAGGAGTTGTAGGAAGACCCGGTGGACATCAGGGCGCTGGGGCTGTGAACGAAACTGCAGCGATGTGGAGGCGGTGATTCTTATTGTATTGTGCGTTTGTCGCTCCTGCGTGGCTGGTAACGCGCGAGGCTCATGCTCATGAAACAGAGTGACAAATGAATTCTTGCATGTGCCTACAGTCCGCTCGCGTGAACGTCCAGGCGTGAGAAACCTATTCAGGTATAAGTTCAATGTGGCCTCTCTAGGGACCGACATTCTTTCCACTTTCCCCCTTCCCCCTTCACTCTTCTATTCTTCATCCCCTTCTTGCGCCGATGGTTTCTGCCCTTTCCGCCCACAAGAGCACGTGGTCATTGTAAGCTCAATGGTACTTTGTGATGAACCCTCGTCTTACATGCCAATAGCAGGGGGTGCGCGTTGTCTCAAGAGCGGCTCCTAACAGACCCTCGCATAATTGCAACTTTCATGTGCGAGCCGCAGTTGGTGGCCTCTTGGCAGAAGCAGCAGGACGAGAAACGCTACTTCCGCGCGCAACGACACTTCCTTGACGAACCCATCGGTATCATCCCTATAGAGATTTTTTGGCAAATCTTCATGCACTTGGCCTCCGAGTGGAACGATTGGGCCATCGTGACACAAGTGTGCCGATACTGGCGTCAGGCGGCACTCGCCTTTCCGACGTTATGGACCAGGATATCCTTCCCTTGCAACGGCGCGTTCTTCCTGCTGGCCTGCACCGTCCCCGAGAGTCGTCCCCTGCGCGTCTCCGTGGATCTGTCGCAGTCGCACTGGAGCGATAATCAAGGTTTCACGAGATTCCAACCCCTCTACTCCCGTATCCGGGCTTTCGACGTAGTCGCGACTACAGAGTCCTACTTGTCATTTTGGCGTCACTGGAAGAGTGCAGGGATTCCTCTGGAATTTCTTCACATGAAGATTTTCTACCAGCAAACGGGCAACGTGGATTGGATACTTGGACTTAACCACCGGGCTCCTTCTACCCTGCAAACGTTGCGCATCAGCCACTGCATGGTTGCGTGGCGTATGATCGGCGAAATTTGTGGTCTCACGGAGGTCATACTCGAACAACCACACAAGAAGCCCATAGGCCTTCCCTGTTTATTCGAGATTACATGCGCACTTCGGATGCATGAGAAGACGCTCTCCCGTGTTGTTTTTGACAACTGCGCCCCCGAATTTGCGAGCGACGGTCCTCGGGAAAGCTTGGACAAAGCACCCCTCGAGCTGAGGGAGCTAGTGCTCTCGGGCGACCTTCAGACCTGCACTCTCTTCTTGCAATCCATTCGACTTTCTCCCACGACGACAGTCGACCTCTCACGCGCCACATCAAACACATTTCACGACGCAAACGACCGCTCCAACCAGGAGGCAATCATAGCATGATACTTCAAGATTGCGCGACAACTTAGGGGCGAAGAACCGGCTTTCACACACCCTATCCGGACTCTAGAGGTCCGTCAGGAAGATAAGGTCATTCACATCCGAGCAATCATCGACGTCGACACCGAGGATGTCAGCGCGCTGTGCGAGCGCACTCGAATCCACTTCTCCGTCACTACCGCGCTTGCCTCAGTGCTATTTGGCAGGGGCTTTCCCGGGCAGGTCTTCTTACAGTCCGGATCAGCGGGGAAGAGATCGGGGAGGGATATATTAGTGGGTACGACTGGCTGCCTTCTCGTGCACACTGGAAGCTACATTGGCGTCAGTAAGACGATAGGCTCCATACTATATCTGCTTCCGACGCGGTGTTAATAGAGGCTCTGCGAGCCTTCATTCTTGTCTTCGAGACATATTCTCGAAATATTATTCAGCCACGGAGGGATCATGTGCGCCACAGGCTCTGGCCACGCCTGAGACGTCGAGAGTCGGTCTCCCGAGACTCAGATGGTTCACGGTAATTCATCGAGGCGTGAAGCAGGGTAGGAGACATGCGAGCTTAACAGAATGATTTGTCTAAACCCGGAAAGTCTTGTCGTGTGCTCGATCACCGGACGGTCCTAGAACCTGTGGTCATTCCGCCCAACGCCACCCACCGTTCGCGTTAAAGCAGGTCGTACTGTGTGACACGCCACCTGTAGGCTGGGCTGGGCTATGCACTATGATTCTCATGACCAGGCGCGATCAAAAGGACAGATAGAGAGGATTGGCGTTATGTCATGAATCTGCCGGGCCGATGAGAAACTGGGTCGTGCTTCGATCGTATTCGCTACTATATTCACTATCGTATTCGCTACCTTGCTGAGTTTCTTTGTCATTACCTACCATGAATCACGCTTTGTCCGCGGACCGTGATTGAGTACTTTGCAGCGGGAGACCGCGACTATGACGTCGAAGGTATCATATATCGCCTTCATGTCTCTCCCCTTATGTGCGATCAGAACCCTCGCTATAAATGTAGCAGGGTATACTACGTATCTGTGGTCAAACTTTCATATCGGCGATTCAGGTTCTAAATTTACTGCAAGAATGTGCGGAGAAGCCCGTTAAGTTCCACGGGAGAGGTCACCAGCCACCTCCCAAGAGCTAAAACATATTGAGAAGAATTACGCCAGAAGAGCACTAGCCTGTAAGCCAAGCCAAATATATTCATTTCAAAGAACATTACGAGGTTGGAAGCTCGGCTCCCTTGATAATACTCAATGCGTAGAAGACTGCCAAGTCAATGTAGACAAGTTGTGATGTAAATGACAGCGATAACTTCCGCGAGTGCACAGCAATGTTGAGATTGTCAGGTGATTGTCAGTCGCCAGGGCCTAACCTGCAAGTGCCAGCTCTAAGACAGACAGAGAACAAATCGGAAATCAGTGGCGTACCTATTACGCTTGATGTCTCCGTGGATTCTCGAGGCGGCGTCGGGCTCCCGAAGATAACGACGCGAGCGGGGATGAATGTAACTAGGCTGACGCAGCACCGGTATGCCTTGGGGCAATGTCGTGTCCGATGATGGTCTGACATTGAGGGTTGACAGGGGGCGCAAGTCCCCTTGGAGTCGATCCAGGCTGAATGTCTGTTGGCACAGCACTGTTCCTTGACGAACCCAGAGGCGAAACCTTGGCTAAGAAACGGTTCCTGAGTTAGCAGGGGGCAGCTGTGCAGACCTGCAGGGCTCGCGCCTGAAGCAACCCTCCCTTGGCCCAACCGGCGGTGATGCCGCTGATAAGGAAAGTATCACCGTCTTAGGATTGGCTCGACGATGTAGCTTTTGGGAGGCGCTGCTGACATAGGTTGGGCACGTAGGTTTCCGCAACAGGAAGCGCCACAAGAGGAGGGTGAGAGGAACCCATTCAACGACTCATCCATGCCTGCTACAAGCAAGGTTTTGGAGGTTAGTAAATTTCCCGCAGAGTGAATAAGCATGTGGGTACCCGACCCTAGATTGAACGTAATAGGCCACACGTGTCCCAGTAGCAAACAAGGGTGCGGCGTACCTTTGTCGCGGCGGCCCAGGAGCGATCTGCGCGCAGCCTGTTTGGATGGTGGTATCGCACGCCGCCGCGTCCCGCTGGTCAAAGCTGGCATCGCGATGTGGTGGCACACTCGGAGAACGCGGATCGCTGTGACGCGACTGCGACGTGACGGAAACGTGATGAGCGTCACGCCTCGTGCCACAGCGCGCTTTGCATCTCTCGGCCATGGCTTTACGGAAATCCCTCTCTCGCAAATTGTTGCATGGATTCAGGAAAGTCCTACCCATTCTGGCTGTACAGTCACAGATAAGACAGCGATCGGAAGGGCTGCCCCTTGTTGTCAGTTGTCCCACCAGCCTTGTGAACTTCGATCTTTCGTCCACTCTCTAGCCTTCCTGGCCCGCAATCGGTGTAGCATGGATTACTCGAAGTACGGTTCCATTTCAAAGTGTCGACACGGCGTGATTACGGCGATTCAGACCGCTCTATGTCACAGAGTTCATGCAATTTTCAGAGTCATGAAACACTATGCATCGGGCGAACCTAGGTATTTTCGATCCACGTGCGTCTTACCCTCGCATTCTGACAGTGGCTTGGTGATTCGCTCTGCACGGACCCAACGCCACAAACAGCCTCATGCCGTAGCCTTGCTTGAATATAGTTCAATACATTCCCGTTCGTGGTCGTCTCGCGAGTTTGTCGCGAGTTCTCATCTGCAGCCACGAGCGTGGGTCGGCGAAGCTGCGGTGTTCGAACCGCGGACTTGCGATATTTCCGCCGCCTCGTTGATACACAGAAGGTCGGGCCTTGTACGGCGTCCAATGCAGAGCCCGCGTGGGAGAATTAGGATGATCTGTGAGGAGTAGCTCACCATTTTCTGCAGAAATTCCGGCGGAGAGGGGTGGGTGCAATTGCGATCAGCGAGGTCGAGAATAGGTGACGAGAGAATTTAAAACATACACGGATCTCTGGAACATGACCGGTCCCACGAGAATTACTTTGGAGAAACCGGCTAGGACATATATGGTTCCCGCGAATGCCAGGCAGAGCGTGGGGACGAGACTAGATGTCGACAGAGCTGATACAGGTGATGAAATCAGGCGTGCGCGTGGTTTGTGTCGACCCGCCAGGTCAGGTTTATCCAAGTTCGAGCACAGGAGGACTCGCGCAAACAGACCTTGTCACGAACGCTCATCATGCCCATCCGATACACAGACGACCCGGCCTCTGCGGCATCGGTCGCAGCAACGACCGAGCAGTTTCTGGTGTTCATGTCTTCCCGCGACGAACACGGAAAGTTGTGGTGTCCGGTATCGTACCGCCCCAGTCTTCCAGCGCTGGGCCCTGCGCCTCACTCACACGAGCCCACCGCACTGCACAGGACTGCCGCGACGTCGAGGATCTCATCCAGAGCACCTTCGAGCCGCAAGACGGGCCCTCCGCCCTCGTGGTATGGGTAGGCCAACGTGCAGAGTGCGTCTGTCGGTCTCCTTCCGGTGCCGTTTCCCCCCTGATCTCGTTCATTTCCTTGCTCGCCGGCACAGATGGAAGTCGCCGTCGAACGCATTCAGGGGTGATTCATGGAAAGTCAAATCGATCCCCACCGTCATCCGGACGCGCGATGTACGTATATACATGGTCTTATCCCCATCCCTGGCGCTCAGTTGCCCGCGTTTTTTCCAGGGTGCGCGGCTCGAGGAGGCGGACATTCTCCAGGGTCTTGCCTCGTTGGTGGTGGCCCCATGATAGGCCCAGGTGCGAGCACGGCGCTTTCGGGTGGATGTCGTGATACCAACGATGTATATACCACCAATAAGCACGGCCACAAGTGCATTCAACTCGTTCCTATCGTAGCGCCAATATTCGCCTGATCGTCTCAGGCTCTCCGCCATCCGCGCGAGAGCACTCGCACCAACCCATTCAATCACCACCAGCTCGCCATTAAATCCTCACCCCCCGAAGCGCCATCTCAGCGCCTGGAGGCAGCGGCCAGCCGACCGCGGTCAATGCAGAAGCCCCGTGTTTGCTCCCCACGACGATTACACTGGGAAATCGGAGGAACCAGCAAGCTGAGCCTCACCTGCCAGCGCGCTCAGCGCCGGGTGAGGCGTGGTGGGGTGCCAGCCTGATGCTATCGGGGGTCACACACGAGCCTGGGCACGCGCGAGTTGAGGAAAACGAGCGTATCAGCAGAATCTCTGTGTACTTAAGCTGCTCCTCGCGCGCTGGACCCTGCCAGCGCACGCCGCACCTCCGTCCTCAACCGCCCTCCGATGCCCGCAGACGGCAGCTTTCCCCAAGCACACCCCGTCGTCCCAAATCGCCAACAACGCAAGGACAAGCTGGCAATCGAGCGCACGGCGCCGTGGGAGGCGGTATCGACACGCAAGATCGCGGATCGTGCCGCCGCGCTCGCGCGATGGCCCGAGTGGAGGCTTCGGGCGAGTGTAGGAGATGAGGTGCCCGATGTTTCGCAGGTGGTAGAAGGAGAACTTACGCCACGCGAGCACGAGATCGTGTTGCTTGACGCCACCGCTCTCGTACGGGCAATGCGTGAGCGCCGGTATACCGCGGTGGAGGTCGCGCGGGCGTTCTGTCATGTCGCCGTCGTGGCGCAGCAGCTCACGAATTGCCTAACGGAGGTGTTCTTCGAGGAGGCTCTTGCTCGCGCCGAGGAACTCGACCGGCATTTGGAGGAGACGGGAGAGGTCGTTGGGCCGCTGCACGGGTTGCCAGTGTCCGTTAAGGATCACATCCTCGTTCGCGGTCACGATACGGCGACGGGTTACATCGCCTGGGCGTATAAGACGAAAGCTACCAAAGATGCGGGTGCCGTGGATATTTTGCGAAAGGCCGGGGCGGTGTTTTACGTGAAGACGGCAAATCCGCAAACACTTCTGGTTAGTCTCCACCGCCGCTAGAATACACCTTGCTGCACGGCATTTGACGTTCCTTGCACAGGCCCTGGAGACGAACAACAATATCTATGGCCGGACCCTGAACCCGTTTAACCGCAGTGAGTCCCTGCGTGATGTCAGCGGGTTGCGCCCAATCTGAATGCGCCATCGTCTCATCTCTGCAGCCCTCACGCCAGGAGGTAGCAGTGGCGGGGAGAGCGCGCTGATCTCCTTGCACGGCAGCCCGTTGGGGCTCGGGACGGATATCGGCGGCTCCATTGTACGCCCCCCACTGCCCTCAATACGCCGAACAGAACTAACGTCAAATTTGAGCAGCGGATCCCTGCAGCCCACGCGGGACTGTACGGCCTCAAAGGCTCAGTCGGCCGTATGCCGCACGCGGGGCTCATGGGATCCCACGATGGAATGGACGCTATCATAGGTACGAACAGGTCTGCCGAAGATTTTAGGCCATTCAATGATGTAGTTGTTTGCGCCAGGTGCGCTGGGCCCGATTGCGACGTCGGCGCAAGACTTAGCCTTGTTTTGTCGGGTTATGCTCGAGTACGAGCCTTGGCTGGTCGAGCCTCCGCTGTTCGAGATCCCTTGGCGACAGGAAATCGTAGAGGGAGCGGGCATTCCCGAGAAACTGTGTATCGCTGTGCTCTGGGATGACGGCGTCGTTGCGCCACACCCACCCATCCTCGATTCTCTCAAGCGCACCAAGGATGCGCTGTTAGCGGCCGGTCACGAAGTCATCGACTGGGAAGCCGTCGAGCACCAACAGGCATGGGATCTGATTGTGAGCAACCACCATTTTCTGTTCCGCGAGAGTGCTGTAACCCTCGATGCTGACCCGCGTTGCTCGCATCGCTCAGTGCAAGTTGTATTTCCTGGATGGCGGCGACGAGTACCGTCAAATTCTGGAACACGACCCTCCAGTGCCACAGACGCAATGGATCCTAGACCAGGTGCCGAACAAGGGCGCGCCGTTCAGCGTGCCAGAGATCTTCGCGCTCAATCGTGAGCGCGAAGCGTTCCGAACGAGGCTGCTGGTGCACTGGGCCGCCACACGATTGAGGACGAGCAGCGGGCGCGTTGTGGACGCGATCTTGGCTCCCGTTGCGCCGACACTCGCGCCCCCACACGATACAACCCGCTGGTGGGGGTACACAGCCTACTGGAATTTACTCGATTATCCGGGCGTAGTATTCCCCGCAGGCCGGTTCGACGCTGGCTCGTACTGCCCCATCGACGTCAGCGCAGATGTGACCCTGCCCGAACAGCCTCGCAACACGACGGAAGAATATGTCCGCGCCCAGTGGAACCCGGATACATATCACAACGCTTCGATTGGGCTGCAACTCGTGGGGCGACGACTAAACGAAGAGAGATTGCTGGGGATATTGCAAAAAGTTGAGGAGGCTGTCCGGCACCCGGAGATTTGACTTAGGGTTCTCTGTTTCGACGCTTCGTGGGAATCGGAGGATTAGGGTTGGCCTTGTATTTTATTTGTGGCATGCCGGGGATTGGTTTGTATGTTAGTCAGCGGGGAAGGTGAATAAGCAAATGGCCGAGAATATGCGCAAGGAGCACGGGGAACTCGATTGCTGAGAGGTGGTGCGATCAGTGGCTGATCTGGCGGCGTTGTGCGCTCAGAGGACCTCGGGACGTAGTGGGCGCTGCGAGGATTGGTCTCCCTGCACAGGACATCTGGTCCACAGAATCTCGGACGTATCGGGAAGAGGAGCCAGGGACGGCTGGGTGCCTCTCCTGCCCTCGCGGGGTGGCCTCGGGTGTCAAGGCGACTGCGCGAGCGGCGCAGGCTGCAACGTCCGAGCTACACTGTAACGTTGATTCGGTTCTTACGGCAGAGTGACCAATGGACAATGAAACCCAGTCGAAGGGGTTTCGTGCTTTGCTTTGGGGACGTCTAAAACCGTGTTGGGCGCGCCGCGTGCGGTGGCCGGCGCAAAGACGGCGGGCAGAAAGTGTTGGCTGGGCAAAGAGACTAGCGAGCCGTGCTGCAGGAGAACAGCGGCTTCGACTTCTCCCTCTGCCAATGTAAATCTTTTCTTCTGGCCCTGGCCGTCGACGACGGGGCGAGTGTGCGAAATCCGCCTGGGAGCGAGACGAAACAGCCACGTGCAGGCCACTAGTCTAACTGAGGGCGGTCCCCGTTCCCGATATGGGACTTCTTGCAGCTTGCCTCTGACCACCTCAAACAGATGCTGCTGGTCTCTGTCCTCGCCAGTCGTGCTGTGCTGCTCTCACAGCAACAGCAAAAACTATTCGTCTCAGGCTCGGGATCGATCTCACCAACCTCCCTGGATCCCGCACGCTAATTTCAGAATCGCTGCCAGAACGGCCGACGACAGCGAGGGGGAGGAGACCCTGACGGACGCCGTCTGTTAGCCTGCTGCCTTGACATGCGTCCAGGAACACACGGTCCATCCGATACAGAGAGAACCCGGCATGCTGACGACCCGTACGGCGGCTTTGCCTGGTGATCGCCTCCAGCGTTGCTCAAGCCTAAGCGCCTCCGCGTCTCTGCACCTCCGCGTCCCCCACCAAAAAACATCGAAACATGGCGCTACCAATCCAGCTCGCTGCGCCTCAATTCTTATAAAGGTCATCCAGATGTCCGCCTCACCCATCCCGCATCCCAGTGCTCCTTTCGTCTCGTCCATCCTCTTAGACACTTAATCTTTGGTACGCGTCCTCGGCCTCGTCGTCGCAATCTCCGCTGACGCCGTCCCCAGGTCGTAGCCCACTGCTAATATGCCTGTTCGCGCTTCCGCCCCCCACCAAAACAGTGTTATCATGCAGCACGACTCTGCGAGTGACTTCCTCGCCGTCGCGTACCCTACTCTTCGCCGTCATGAAGCGTCATCCAACATCGTCCTCGCGCATGCCCTGAAGCGCGTCAGCACCGAAGCCGCCCTTACAGGGCTCTCATTCACGTCTGACGCGGATGCCGACGCGTGGTTTGAGTCTGCAGACAGGTCCTCCTTTACGGCACACCGCGCGTCGGGCGCGTTCTGGCTCACCCTATGGAGTTCGTCACCCTCGTCGGCTCCGACGCTCGACATGGTCCTGTCCTGTGTGGACTGGACCCTGGGGAACTATCCCATCTTCCTGTGGACACCAAAGCACCCCTCGGAACACTCCTCAGCTTGGGTTCAACCAAGAATCCGACAACTCATCGAGCATCTCAGGCACTGCGTCCCTGCTGAGCGTGTCTTTTCCGTCTTCGGCATGACGTCCCTGGTCAAGACATTCGCGCACACATGGTCACGTCTGACAGGCTTCCAGATCGAGCCCGAGCCGTTCTACGCTGCCTATTTCTCCTTCTGCGACGCCAAGACGTTCCGGGGGGCGAGCGCGATGCCACCAACGGGCCACCGCCTCCGGCGCGCAACACCCGCGGACCTCGAGTCTGTCGCGCAGCTTTGCAAAGAGTTCGCCGATGACAGCGTAAGTGTCCTTAATGAATTTGTCTTTGCTCGTGATGACAGGGCTGATCTCATCACCCCTGTGCGCAGGTCTTCTTCCCGCTCGCCCTCGACCGTGCGCGCGTCGAGGCCCGCGAACTCATTCAGAAGGGCCAGATCTGGGTCTACGACATAAACGGCGCGATCACCACTATCTGTGCCGTCACCCGCAACACCCACCGCGTCAGCGCGATAACCAAGGTCTACACCACTCCGCGCTGGCGGCGGCGCGGGTGTGCCGAGTTCCTCGTCCGCTACGTGACCGCGCAGTACGTCTCCCTCTCTTCCCCACACTCTGGGGTCGCCGGATCTCGTGCTGATGTGACGTGCGATTGACTTAGACTACTCTTTGACTGCGGCAAAGACCGTGTTGTGCTCTACGTCGGTCATGAGAACAGCGCACAGAAGGTCTATCACCGTGTTGGCTTTGCGGGCCTGTGTGGCGACGCCAAGGTAGACGGTGTCGAGGATTCAATCGAACTCGGCTTCGTGGGCTCGGACAGGGGACACTGGTGAACGGTTGAACACGGCGCGCCACCGAACTCTATTTCTCATCCTCGCTCCCAAGCCATTACATTATCTTCCTTGTTGTCCCTGCAATTCACCCACACTCACTGCACTGTATCACTAGCATATTTATGACCCCATTATTCTCTTTCACTTCGCAACTAATCATGGTCTGGATGTAGATTTTTTGCTCCGTTGTTTTCATGTCGTTTATTTACAACCATGTATAATCGTCGTAGTGTACACCGGGTGTAACTGCTAGCTGCATAGGTTATCCTTCCTTATTCACACTGTTATCGTCTGCATTCCGTCTCGCCGGGTGTTGACTACCATCTACTCCACTAAGTGTCGTGACTTCCGCGGGCCATCTCGCCATCTCCAATCATAGAGACATTTCACATCCAGCAATCACACCAAGACTGCTTGTCATTCCGTAAAACAAATGACATTCAAACATCCGGGCCAATTCAAAAAACAAGGATCGAATTCCGAGACGGTCTACGGCCCTTCCCCACGCACAAAGTCGCCGCTCTTCCCGCCATGCTTCTCAGCAACAACAATATCTGCAATAATCATCTCCCTGCCAGCGACGGCCTTGAGCATGTCCCACACGGTGAGAAGGCCAACAGAGACCGCCGTGAGCGCCTCCATCTCTACTCCGGTCTTGCCGTCGCACGTCACCGTCGCCGTACACACGACGCTGTACCTGTACACCCCGGCAGCACCAGCAGCAATCGCGTCTTTCGCGTGCGAGGACGCGCGCCCCGGCGACGGATCCTCAGCTCCGTCGCTCGGAGGTGTGCGGGCGTCTCCCTCTGGGTCGGACGCCGATTTCGTGTCGCCGCGAAGCGCGCGGGGCTCGTGGTGGGGGTGGGAGATGGGGGACGCAGCGGGATGGATCTCGGGGTGCAGGCGCACGTCGATGTGGGAGAGCTGCAGAGGGTGGCACAGCGGGATGAGTTCGTGCGTTCGCTTGCAGCCCATGATGGCCGCGAGCTGGGCGACAGTCAGCACGTCTCCTTTCGCCCGCGCCTTGCGCTTCGCCTTCTCCAGCGCCGCCGCGGCTCCCGGGGAGGCTGCATCTGCGCCACTGCGCGCAGCCCCGGGGTCGGAATCGCCGTCCCGGGCTCCCGTCGTCCCTGTTATGAGCTCGTAAGCGACTTGAGGGATGTAAATCCGTCCTCGCGCGGTGGCTGTCCGCTTCGTAGGCTCCTTCGGCGAGACGTCCACCATGGAGGGCCGACCCGACTCGTCGATATGTGTCAGCTTCCGCGCGTTTTTGGCGTTATCTGTCGCGGCCGCCGATGTCGAATGGAAGACGCGGTGATGTGTACGCGGTGCAAAATGGTTCGTGTAAGATGCGAAAATTCGGCCGTGCACGTTCGCGTTGCTTCCCGCCGGCGTCTTCTTAACGCCACGAAGCCCTAACAGGAGAGAAGAGTCATCAGACGGGGATTAGACACAGATGGCTCTACACGAACATGAGTTTGGTACTCAACCGCCGATTAGGATCATGGGACGATTCGTGACGGTATCTATGTCTTCCATCCCTGCATGTTTCTCTTGCTTGCCCTGCACGGCTCGGCCGATAGTACGTAGGAGTTCTTCGTCGGATGCACCCCGTCTCATTTGATCGCGCAGGGATATCTCCTTGGGATCAAAAAGGCAAACCTAACAATATCATAACGATGATTCCGTTGAGTGCTCGCCCCGAAATTATTTCAAACGGGACACGCACTTTTATCTGACCGTCGGCAGTGAGCCTCAATCGGTTGCAGCTTCCGCAGAAATGATCAGACATGCTGCTGATGAATCCAAAGCTACCGCGGTGCCCTGGGATGATGTAACTCCGCGCAGTATCATTCAATTCGTCCGGAGCTTTCGCCACTCTGGGGTACTTTGCCTGGATTCGAGCAAGCAATTCGGAGGACGGCACCATCTTGGCCTTGTCCCACTTGTTCCCTGCATCAACCGCTCAATGTCACATTCTGCTGGAACACGCGAGGGCACCGCACCTGTGAACGGCATGAACTCGATGAACCGCACTGAGAGCGCCTTGTCTTTGGTCATCTCGACAAAGTCGAGCACTTCGTGGTCGTTCAACCCCTTGATGACTACAACGTTAAGCTTCACTGACTGCAGAGCCGATGAGAGCGCTGAATCGAGAGAACGCAGAACGGCTTCGTGGCCAAGTCGCCGGGTCATAATCTCAAACTTGAATGGGTCCATGGTATCCAAACTGGAATTATACACCGATCAATCAGCCAAACTCGTAGATTGCCGTGAGTAAGACTTGCCTTATGTTAAGGTGGGTGAGTCCGTTGTCAATCAGGTTAGGAAGCCGTCGATGTAACGCTATTCCGTTCGTGGTCATGCCGATGGATTCGAGGCCGTCCGCGCGCAGGCGATTCAGCTGGGCTAGAAGCACGAAGCGTGATGAGTCTTACGCGTTTTCCCATACCGCGAGGGGAATGGTGCGCTCACCGACGATGTTGACGAGCCCCTTCCGCACGGTCGGTTCGCCTCCAGTGAGCCTAATTTTTGTAACCCCATTCCGTACAAAGAGCGACGCGAGCCGCACAACTTCCTCGTCTGTGAGGATCTTTCCATTGGGTGAGAGTTCGATGCCCTCGCTGGGCATGCAGTAGAAGCCTGCGCGAGCACAGCGTGAGCAGCGCGTTCGGAACAGCACCCATGGAGATGGGGGATACGGGGACACGCACACCGCAGGTTGCATCGCTCAGTTAGGGATATGCGCAGGTAGTTGTGTCGGCGGTGGAAGGAATCGACCAGGGACGGTGAGACCCCTCGTTCAGCATCAATTTGGGCGATGCGGGCCTGGGCAGGTCGCGAAAGTGAGATCTGAGATAGGCATGTGGGGATGCGAGAGAGCTCACCCTGGCCCTGAGAGACTGGTCGAGGGGTACGGCATAGGCCTGCTCGGCGACCGCTGCCGTCTTCAGGCCGCGTATTTGTCGTGCGTGACATAGGGCGGCCCTGGATTTGGAGAGGTATACTGCGAACATGGGCTGCGAGAGACCGGGGGCGGCCCAGACGGGCACGACGGGTAGACGAGCGGGAGGAGGAGAGAGGGGGACGGCGACATCGCAGGTCCTCCACCAGGTTTATGACTGAGTTAGGCTATTCACAGATAGACGCCGCCCATGCGATTAGGCTGCCAGAACGCACTCACACCCATTGGCTGGGGGTCACGACGGCCAATCGCACTCGAGTCAGGTCACGCAGTGGATGATTGGGCTCAATTCGCTGTCAAGTACACTTCGAATATTCGCCACCGACTCGCCACGTCCTCCACCACCCGCAGCCGCACAAAACGGCCCACATCAGCCTCTTCCGCCGTGGGACCGTCCAGCAGCGGAGACCACTCCAGCACGCACTCCAGCATATCCGTCTGCTCAGGGCCGGACGTTCGAGGGAGGCCGTTCTCTGCCTCGCGACAGATACGCGTGTGTTCGAGGGGCAACTGCGACATCCACAATCAGCGCACTGGTGCAAAAAGCCCCCGCGGCCTCCCACGCTCACCCAGTTTGTCCTGTCGCACGAGGCCTCCAGCGCACTCGCCGCCAGAATGCGCGCCGTGCTCCTATCGATAAGCAACACCATCCGCCCGCCCGACGCCCGACGGCTCCGGCCCGCGGCGAGCTGGTCGAGCAGTACGTACTCTCCCGCCCGCGCATCTGTCGACCAACGTAAGTACGGGGTTAACGCGAACCTTGGGCGATCCCGCCCGGACCGCATGCACAACTCACCGTGGTAACTCTCGAAATACGTCTCAGCTCGGTCATCAACGGCGCGCGAGGGCGCGCGGTCCACGTACCGCGCTGCTGCGCCGCCACCCAGAAAATCCCGGTTCTGGATCTCCACCTCTAACATGCACCCTGGATTGCTACAGGTGCGGCGAAGTCCGTCCGGGAGCGTCGGGATATTCGTCTCGAACACGCACCCTGAGGTACGGCATACCGCAAGCGTCGTTGATTGCGGGTCGGGGGCGGTGCCTCCAAGCCACACGTACGGAACCTCTGTACCTAGGGCAGCCCGCCCCGCCACCAGGGTCTCGAGATACTCAGCGGCCCTGAGCTGTAGAATGATGATGACCAATTCGGCGTAGCTCGAGTTCGGGAGCGGTTGTGGGACTTACGATATGTCTTTTATTCCTGTCATCGCCTTCTGTGCCGACGGTAAACGGCTGCCCCCCTCCAAGCTCAATTCCCTGATCTAACCAGATCTCGGGCATTCGGTTGCTCAGAACCGTATAGTAATTGTCCGCCATCTTCATTTCGGATTCTGAGGCGTTGAGCAACCGCATCAGAGCCAGAAAGGCTGTCGCCTCCGATTGGTGCAGGATGGTGCCATGTCCAAGCCACGCAAAGGACGTGTGAACAGGTACGGGACCGTCGACGTGAATCTCACGAAGTGTCGACGATAAGTGTTCGTGCGGAGGTAATAAATGAATAGTATGTGGCCGCTTTGCATCGCGGATGCGGGCATGCAAAGCGTAGACGACCTCTTCTGTCACCAGGTAATCGTCATCCTGAAAGATCCATGAGATTAGCAGGACTCAGGTTCATGAAGCGACGTACCTGAATAAAGCAATACTGCGTGTTTGATTGGGAGCATGCAATGAAGCGGGCCTGGAAGTAAGTGTTTTCGGGAGAATTGTAGATCCTCAGCTTTGATGGTGGGCACCCGGTACCGAGGAAGTCCTACAGCGTCGATAACCTTTACTTCTCTCGCACAACAGCAAATTTAGGCAGCCGCACGTCGTATGAAATGGGACTCGGGTTGTTATTCCAGACGAACACTTGGGCGACTACACCGTTGAGCGACTCGGAGCACAACACCGAGGATATGCGTAAGACGTTCGGGAAGCGCGACCAGTTGAGTATGACTGCGGTGGTATCTGGGTCAAAATTGTCCTGGCCCGCATCCTCCGGCAGCGAAATGCGGCGATACGCCTGCAGAAATAGCCACTTTGAGCGCGGTGGATGGCGGGCTGGGACAGATCGGACGTACCTCTTGTTTTCTCAGAGGCGAGGGCGCCCGCGGCCAGCCTGAGAATTTGACGATGGCGACGGCGATGGCGACGAGGGCGACGAGCAGAGACAACGAGCGCGTCGAGACCGACGTCGTCGAGGCTAGTGGCATCGAGGAGTGGGGTGGTCGTGGTGGAGGATCAACGGACGCGCCTGGATCCAGAATTGGCTCCGCGCGCACAACCGGCCCTCGGGCGCATGGTTCTCGCCGTGCCCCGCTTACGTCGTTAGAGCGGCGCTTATATCCACCAAGAGGCGGGCGCGACGACGCATACCCCCACCACCACTCGTCGTCGACCGCACCCAGCTCACCGTCGACCACACCCTACGCATTCTCTTTGCTTCATCCAGTCGCTCGTTCACCATGCTCGCTCGTCTCAGCGCGCGCGCCGCCCCTAGGTCGGTCGCAGTCGTCACGCAAGCCAGGAGGTGCATTTCTGTCAAGGTATGATTCGCGGCGCCCGACGGACCCTCGCAGAGTACCCTTTGTTGAATGTGATGCGCTTTACTCATTGTAGTCTATACTACACGGATCCCCGGAAGCACAGGAGGAAGGCGACCTCACGATACAACAGCACTCGCGCCTCGTCGGGCGCGGCAAGTACGTCCACGGGTTTGAGAGTGCGTCCCCTGTACCCCTCAAAGACGTAAACCGGCTGACCGTGGATGGGTGGCAGCGCACAAGGTGAAGCCTAGCGAGGTGGAAAATTACAAGAAGGCTGCGTATGTCGCCGCTACGCTCCCGCCTGCCAACAGCATGTCTGAGCGTGTCATCTAGGCAGGACTATTACGCGGCGATCAAGGACGACCCGTCGCTACACGTCAAATTGACGGGAAGCTGGGAAACGGTCGTGGGGGAGCAGGACACGTTCTGTGCGTGACTTATACCGCGCCGCGCTTTGACCTCTGCTGACGCCCAACATGCAGACCACATCCTCGAATACGAGAACTACAAGGGATATGACAAGACTGTCGCGAAGATTCGCAACTCTGACGTGCGTCGCTCGCCTTGCACGACGTGTTGCATTGGCTTGACTCAGCTCTTTGCACCCAGTACATGAAGGCGTATCAGAAGATGATTCCGTACCTCAACGGCAGGGAATCACAGTTGTGTCAAGAGTTTGCCTTTTTCCCGACTGCGCCACCCCACACGGAGGGGGGCGTGTTCGAGCTGAGAAAGTACCAGCTGAAGCCGGGCACGCTGCTGGAATGGGAACAGACGTGGTGAGTGCCTCCGCAGTGTTCATCGATGCGTGCTGAGTGCCGGAATGGTCAGGCGACGGGGTATTGAGGCCCGCCGAAAGTTCGTCGCGCCCGTGGGGGCGTGGTTCTCGCAGATTGGCCGCCTGCACCAGGTTTATCACATGTGGCAGTATCCGTGCGTGCATTTAGACTTTGTCGGACGGGGAGGATGGGGAACTGACACCGCGCTGTGAGCAGCGATCTCCAGAGCCGCAAGGAGACACGCGAGACGGCGTGGAACCTGGAGGGGTGGTCGGAGACAGTGTCCAAGGTGGGTCGTGGGCCGGCTGCAGGGATGACGCGGAGCTGACCGCGTCCATTAGACTTCGCAGTTCTCCAAGTTTATGGATTCGTACATCCTGGAACCGCTTCCGTATTCGCCGCTCAAGTAAGGTTGGGGGTGGTGGACGGAGAGTGGTCTGGACTAGGCGTCGTCTCTGGTGCTCCGCTCGCCATTCAGTCGCATTTCATTTAGAGAATACGCCCGAGTCATCTGTATGTACGATAGTCAACTGTGCGGAAAGCGTTGCACCCACGAGTGGGTCCACATGTCGACGGTCATGTGAATGTGTCCGGTATCAGACGTTGGCTTGGGTGGTGATGAGAGCCCCCGTTGTTGCGCGGGCCAATGGCGTAGGCTGGCCAGCTGATTGCCGCAGTGCGCCGGGCACGACGGACGGTTTTGGGAGGGCTCTGGCCATGTCCTTGCGCGATAACGGCGGCCAGCCCGAGTCGCACGGCGGGGCTGGCGAAATTCCGTCATTTTTGGTCACGCCGTGGGACGCGGCCGGCGATTTGTGTGCGAGTGATTGGGCTTAGGGGGCCTGGGTGTGCCGAACCAACGGCCGCAGTGCACAGCCTGCGTGTGTGCAGCGTGCGGGCGGCTCGAGGGCGGGCAGGCGGTGGAGGCGGCGAGGGCGGCGCGCACAGCGGCGGGGGCGGGCTCGGTGGCGGCGGTGCGTTGGCCGACGGTGTGCGCGGCGGCGGGGATGTTATCGCGGAGGGCCACGAGGGGCCACGGCACGGCGGGGGCTCGACCGCAGCGGGCTACGACCGGCGGATCGGCAGGGCGGATCTGGGGAGGGAAAACAACAATGAACCTGCCACCACCTTCCGCACGCCGGCTGGACCCACAGGACAACACCGCCAAATTCTGCCATACGCCCCTCACACCCACACCCTCTGCTGCCCCCGCTGCCCCCGCCCCGCCCCTCGCCCCGCCATGGCGAGCCTCAACAGCCTCCTCAACCCCGAGAGCAGCCAGGAGCGCGACATGCGGTGCGTCCCCTCTACTCTCCTCCCCCGCGCCCCCGGCCGCGCCCTGACGTCGCGCGCCGCGCCGCCAAAGCATGCAGCACATCCAGGCGCAGACCCACGCACTGCCCCTCCCGACGCCCCCCGCGTTGCCCTCGCCCCCGATCGCCCCACCGAGCGCGAGTGCGAGCTCGTCGCCCGTCCTCCAGGCCAACACCATGGCCTACGAGCGCGCCGCCGCCGAGAGCAACTACTACACCCAGTCCGACGTCATCATGCGCCCCCACGACCCCCATCCTGACTGCCCAGACACGCTTGCATGCCTCCCCGACACCATGGGCCGCCCTCAGCACACCCTGCCCGTCATCCTGCGCTGCGCAATCCTCGGCAGCCCGAAGAAGCGACTCACGATTCGGGAGATATACGCCGCGATGGAGAAGAAGTATCCATACTACAAAACAGCAGGTCCTGCCTGGAAGGTTCGTCTCTCCGCTTTGCAACTCTCCTTTGTTTTCGCCGGCGCTAATCGTACGTGCCTTGCCCATCGTTGCCCTTGGCAGCAATCCGTCCGGCACCACCTCTCCCTCAACAGACTGTTTGAACGCCAGCAGCGCCCGGCAACTGATCCAGGGTTTGGCTCGTATTGGACCGTCAACCTCGAGGCCCCGCCAGGGACCAAGCGCCCACGTAAGCGCGGGCGCACCCAGAAAGACCCACAACCTCAAATTCCTCAAATCCTTACGCAACCTGCCCCGATATTGGAACGACAAGTCGAACGGCCACCGTACATACCCCAAGTCTTGTCGATAAGACTAGATGCTCCCCCTAGACTACCGCCTTCCGTCCCGTCGTCCGCCCTTGCCGTCACCATCCCCGCTCCCGCCCCGATCCCGCCTCCAGCGCCCGTTTCCGTCCCCGCTCCTTCATCGATACCCTCCACCGCACCCCCTCCAGTGCGTTCTGCTGAGACAAATGGCAACCAGATCGCAACTTTGCGCCCCGTAGATGCGCATTCATTCAAAACGTCGGCTTTGCGGAGTCACTCGTACGAAGACGAAGACGATGATGACATGGACTGGGGCCCCGATGGACCCCAGGTGATGTCTGACGATGATTTCAGCGATGACGAGCCGTCGAACCCAGCACCCCTATACCAGTTCCGTCCACCAGTCTCCGCGTCAAGCGCGAGTACAACGTCGAGCTATCATAGCCCGAGCGCCGCCCATCCGAGTCACCACACTGCGCAACACAGTCGAAGTGGCTTGCATGGTGTGTTCTCCTCCCCATCCTATATGCAACATCTTCACAGCCATCCACATTCGAATCACGTATCGAGTCACACTCCAGCTCCACCTCCTCCACCCGTGCAGGATCCTGCCGTGGAGGCATTGAAGCGTGAGCTAGAGGATTCCAAGAGGCAATGCAAGGATCAGGAGAACTTGACACGGCGACTGTCTAATCAGCTAACACGGGTGGAGACGGAGATGGCGCGAGCAAAGCAGGCTTTGAAGATGGCCGAGAGCCGACTTGAGGACGAGACACGGCGACGAGTCGAGGCCGAGCGAGCTGCCGACGATGAAGCGAGGTTACGACGCCAGGCGGAGGATTCGTATAGGCATATGCAGCTGCAGATGCGGGCAGCGGCCGTGCAGTCGCCACGATGATACCCCTGATTTCCATTCACAGTTGCCTATGGTCCCACATCTCAGTCCACGCTATGGGATTTTATGTCCTTTCGGGGTTGGCTCGCTTGGAGGCTGCCTTGTCATCCTCCTAGGGCCTGTGCTATTCACTTTCTTGTGTCACTTTCTTGCTATTCAAACATTGCTTTCGGTTCGGGACGACTAGTTACATGGTCCTGCCAGTAGTCACTTGTACAACAGCTTCTTGCTGCTTCTTGCGCATTATGCACACGCTTGAGAACATCTGTCGTGGCTGCGCTGACATCCATGCGCGAGGACGTGGCAGCAGATATTGAAGAGTCGCGCGGGCAGGCCGGACACGCATTATGATGCTTATTTTGATAGGCCGACGGAGGTGGGCCTCGCCAGGCGGGGTGCCATGGCAGCGAGGAAAAATTCCGACGGCATATCAGAACACATCTCTTCGCTGCAGAGAACAACGAGCACCATTTGCGCCCGCCTTTCCACGGGCCCCGCCCGACTGCAAGGCGCAACGCTCCCGTCCTCGGGGACAGCGAGGAGACAAGGATCCCCAAAACGGGACGGGATGACGGAGCCTAACAGAGCCAAACAGAAGGGCCCGGCCGTTGCCGCGCGATCGGCCTTGCAGAAAAGTTAGCATGGGCGCTTGTGACCCGCCGACTTCCTGTCATGGCATCGACGTCGAGGCCAAAGCTCAAAACCGCGTAGGTACGCTTTCCCCCGCCCCCGCCGCCGCATACTCACAGGTTTCGCGGCGCATACAGGTTTAAAAAGTCCAGGGTCATCGCGCCGCTGTACACCGGCGGCCCTGTCGCAGTCACCCCGGATGGAACGAGGCTCGTAACGTGCGTCGGCGAGGAGGCGGTATTGACGGACGTGCAGGCGGGGACGGAGATATGCAGATTTGCAGGGGTGCGTGCTTGTGCTTCTCTCAGATTGGCGAGCGAACTGAACCGCTACTAGGACACCGAGTCGATCACGTCCATATGCATATCCCCGGCGTCCACCCATCTCATACTCTTCACCTCCGCCCTCGCACTGCGCATATACGAACTCCCAAAGACTCTCACACCCCTCACAAAACCTGTGCAGCCGCTCCGCGTTGTTTCCCGCGCCCACGACGCGCCGGTACACGTTTGCTGCACCGATCCGACCTCGACGTACCTCGCCTCAGGCTCCGCGGACGGCGTGGTAAAAGTGTGGGACATCGTTCGCGGCTATGTCACCCATGTATTCAAAGGCCACGGCGGTGTCGTGAGTGCGCTGGTGTTCAATTACCCATTCGATCCGTCCTCGGTCGGTCGCGAGCAGAAGATGCAGCTCATTACGGCCTCAGTCGACACCAAGATCCGTGTGTTCGACCTCTCGGCAGCAGCCGCACGCTCTGGAGCTGCCGCGAAGCCTGAGGCTGTCCTGGAGGGACACGTCTCGGTCCCCCGTGGACTTGATGTCTCGCGCGATGGCAAATGGTTAGTTAGCGGCGGGCGCGACTCTGTGGTTCTTGTGTGGGACATCTCGCACAAGTCCGCGAATGGCGCGAAACCGAAGAGCAGCAAAGCGAAAGGCAAACAAAAGGACGGCGCTCCGACCCTCGTCAAGACTATCCCAGTGCTGGAGCGCGTAGAAGCCGTGGGATTACTCCGACAGGACGAAGATTTGGCCGGAACAACGTCTGGCGCATCTAAACTGCTAATTTACACCGGCGGCGAGAAGGGCGTCGTCAAAGTTTGGGACGCCCGTAAAGGGGAAATTCTCTATTCCCTCGGGCAGGAATTGGAAACGCCCACCGAAGATCAGGAGGAACAGCGGCAAATCGTCGACGCTATGTATGCACTTCCATTTCCCTGTTATGCACATCATTGATTCCTTTGTCCCAGCTATATCCCGTCTACTTCCACGGTCGTCTCTGTACATGCCGACCAGAACATTCTATTCCACTCTCTCACGACGCGATCTCTTACACGTCAACTCATCGGCTTCAATGACGAAATAGTTGACGCTGCACTGGTCTCTCCCTACCTCCCCTTCCCTTCGACTTCGCCAGAGGTCCGGGATACGCATCTCGCGCTTGCCACAAATTCCTCTCTCATCCGCATTTACTCCACCCATTCACTCGATGCGCGCCTCCTGTCAGGGCATTCGGAAATTGTACTCTCACTCGATCAGGGCGCACAAGGTCGCGTTCTGGCCAGCGGCAGCAAAGATCGTTCCGCGAGGGTTTGGGCGCCTTCAAAAACTATCCTAGACGATACCGACACCGCCTCGGTATCAGAATGGGGGTGTGTCGCCGTGTGCGAGGGGCACGCAGAGAGCGTCGGCGCAGTCGCCATGTCGCGCAAAGCGTACAGCGATTCCTCCGAGGGCGGACTCCGATTCATGTTCACCGGAAGTCAAGATCGCACCCTGAAGATGTGGGACCTCACCAATGTGCCGATACACAGCGAGACCGGCGGCCAGCCGGTGAAGTGCAAGAGTCTCGCGACACACAAGGCGCACGAAAAGGACATCAACTCGCTCGACGTCGCGCCAAACGACCGGCTACTTGTTTCTGGGTCCCAGGATCGGACCGCCAAGGTGTGGGAAATTGAGCACATCGTGTATGAAAACGGCACCGTCAAGGGCGAGATCAAGCTCCTCGGGACGTGCAAGGGGCACAAGCGGGGCGTTTGGACCGTACGCTTCGGCCGCACCGAGCGCGTGCTCGCGACGGGCAGCGGTGACAAGACCGTGAAATTGTGGAGTCTTGACGACTTCTCGTGCGTCAAGACGTTCGAGGGACACACGAACTCGGTCCTCCGCGTGGACTTCATCAATGCCGGCATGCAGATGGTGAGCACCGCGAGCGACGGACTGGTTAAGCTTTGGAATGTCCGCGACGAGTCGTGTGCGGCTACCATGGATAACCACGAAGACAAGGTCGGTGTTCTTTGTTGCCGATGCCCTTTCCCGCGATCCTCACGGAACATGTGCAGGTGTGGGCCCTTGCTGTGAGCTCAGATGAGCGCACGGTGGTATCGGGCGCAGCCGATTCGGTCGTCACCTTTTGGGAAGACTGCACGGAGGAGCAGGCACAGGAAAAAGAGGAGAAGCGCGCCGACATGGTGCTCAAGTGCGTATGACGTTCTTCATTCCCAAGTGCCCCACCCTGACAAACGCACAAATAAATTAAAAATCAGAGAACAATCATTCCAAAACTACCTCGCGTTGCAGGACTACCGCAACGCGATCCTCCTCGCGCTCGCGATGGAGCAGCCCGGCCGGCTGCACACGCTATTCAAAAACCTGCCCGCGTCCGCGAGCTCGGCCGAAGACGACGCCTCCATCACAGGGAGCAGCGCCGTCGACGCAGTCTTGCGCACGCTGGGCGGCATCGACCTCGCGAAGCTGCTGCGCTACGTGCGCGACTGGAACGCCCAGGCCCGTACGAGCATCGTCGCCCAGCGCGTGCTGCACGCCGTCGTCAAGCTGCGTAGAGCCGACGATATCGCGCGCGCGTTCGATGCCGCGTCCGTTCCCACACCCCCCTCGTTCACAATTGCGTTTCCCTCCGCGGCAGACGAGGCAGACGCGGGAGGACGCGGTGCCGCTGGCGCTGCGACGTCGTCGGACGGCAGAGGCGCCTCCGCGCTACGCGAGGTCGTCGAGGCGCTCGTGCCCTACACGGAGCGCCACCTCGCGCGCATGGAGAAGCTCGTGCAGGAAAGCTACGTGGTCGATTATCTGCTCGGCGAGATGGACGACGGCATGTTTGGCCTCGACGGCCACGATGACGATGACGCTGCCGATGACGCCGTCGAGCGAATGGGCGTCGACGATATCGATGATAGCGAGGAAGAAGAGTGGGGAGGCATGGACATCGATGTAAGCGCGGGCGTGCCTGTGGGCGTGGTGGCGTAGTTTGTTGGGCCTTGTGCTATCACCATCTGTGTCGCGATCTCGTGCTGCTTGGATTACATTATAATTACAAGACAGTCGTCTACAACGGAACGATTAAGGCTACAATGGTTCTGGGGAAATGCGTATGCTGATGGGATGCTCGAGAGTGCTGCAGGGGATTAAGAAGACACGTAATGAGGACGCAGGGCGAGTGGGGATACTATACAATTGAATGAAACGTGGGGCCTGATCGAATGTTCTCGAAACTCAGGCAAACTGAACTTTTTCTCCGGGCCTGCCCTCGGACAGCAAAATCACGGCCTACGAAACAATTAGCGTCGTGATCGAATCCTCTAGCGAAAAGCGACCCACGTATTTCCCACTGATCTTCCAGCCGTCTTCGTCTTTGTCCAATTTCCTAGCGATATCGTCGCCCTTGTCGCCTAGTCCAACAACAACATCACTCTTGATGGTGCGAATGGAACAGACTGGCGGAGCTCCGGCGGATAATGCCATTGGCCCGATGGCTACTGAGAATGGTGTCGAGGCGGGAGCAGCACAATCGTAGGTCAACTGCACAAAACGTAATGAGAGATAATCTATGCGACAGAGCGAGATGGCGCACCTTGCGATGATTCAGATCGCCCTTGAAAATGACGAGATCCGACTTGCTGAGGTTGAGGAACAGATCTGGAGCTTCAGACTGGAGGTCCCAGAAGGTGTACCCGGTGCACCAGAAAGGGTGCTGTTCGTAAGTCCAGACACCTTTCCTCTCATACTCCTACGGGGGTGTGAGCACAAGAGGACAAGCCATGAAATCGCCGTGACTGACCTTCCAGCGTTGACCCAAACTCCGCAGGCTCTCCCTTTCAGCAGCGCCGGCTTCGGGGAACAGATGGCCATACACCATCGTATTCAGAAGCCACTCCCAATCCTTCGTCGTCACGTCGGAGACGAACCAAGGGTAGCGCTTGCCATGGAAGCGAATTTCCGAGGCGAAGCCGCATTGGATGAGGAAATCGGCTGTGTGTCAACCATAAGCCATGCATGCATATGAATCACAACCAGGCAACTTACCATAGACGCAGTCGCAGTATAATTCGAATCCAGCGTTGTCCAATATGAAATCGATGCGTCCTCCCTTCTTGCCATTCTCTCCCATCTTCTTCTTCAACTTACTAACCAGGTTCCAGACTTGCGGGATGTGGTTACCAAGGATATTCTTTTCTGTCTCCGCCAGAGCGTCGCCACCAGTGCTCTGAAGGGACTTGATCTGCTCCTCGGTCATGTTGATGAGTAGAGAGAGATCGGTAGAATTTCCCCAAAGACAAACTGAAGAAGCAGGTAAGCAATGAATAAATCTTCGGAGCGCGGAGCACGTACTCTGGGTCAACTCGACGAACATCAAACGTTCTGCCTCGAGTTTCTCCAACTCTGATTTACCCGACATATGCTTGAAAGGCTCCGCAAAGCGGGTACAAAGTTCGAAAACAGCGTCTGTGGAGCGCGAGAAGGTATCGCACTAGAATGAAGCATGAGCATATGGATAAGACGTGACAGTAGTAGCGCATATAGCCACATAATGGCGCATACATGGACCGTAATCTCACCTTTTGCCTGAAAAAGACATCATAGTCGTGCCAATGCTTGCTGACGGTGAAGCACTCCCTGAGACGGCGATACTTGTATGCCTCGGCGAACAGCCATGTGGCGTTCATGAAGTCCTTGCCTGAAAATTAGAGTCAGGGATGCGAAACGACGCGCATATATCCGTCGAATCACGCACCCAAGAAGTACTTCGCGATCTCCTTGTTCCAAAGTGCTACGTCGGCCTCGCCGTCGTCCTTGATAGGCCTTAACGTCCCATTACCCTCCATCTCCGCCTTCAATCCTTCCATGCGCTTAACGCACTCCAGAAGGTCCTTGATCAGGTCCTCTGAAGACAGCGTGTTGAGCGTAGCAAGGACGTCTTGAATTGCCTTCGACAGGATGGTCGGCAAGCGGACACCCATCGTCGCGTTCGCGAACGAGTACGTGTGGTACCCACGGAATGCCGGCCATGGGGGGTTGTCGGGGTCGACGGAGCCTGGCGTACGCGGGAACGACGGCTGTATCGTACGCTCGGGAAGATGGGAAAGATGCAGGGCCTTCTTATCCATCTTCTTCGCGTTGGGTTTGTCCACGCCCGTCTTGGAGAGCGAGCGGAGGATATCGGCAGACATATCGGGTGAGAGAGAGACTGTGGGGTACGGAGAGCGTCCGAGCGTCTGAGACAAATTCGTCGTCGATGCTGAGTGATTCGGTTCTGTGGAAACAGTTGAGTCGCCGAAGTTAACAGATCGCGAATCTCGTGGGATGGCGGTGGGCGTCGACATTGTTCAAGAGAATGGGGGAAAGGAAGAGAAATGGGATACAAGCTGTATGCGGGATATAAAGGCACGCGTGGCGTGGGTGCTTACCTCAAAATTGCGCGTGGTGCCGGGCGCGCTTTGTGGGTGGTGGTGGTCGAGGGTAAACCTGAACCAGGCGACGCCGAGAACCCACGCCGACACCGCGCATATTCAGTCTCCGCACATCGAAGACATGTCCTAAAGGAGATCGTGAAGAGAACAAGTAAACTCTATTCGGGGTGAGCTAGTGCAGCACCGCACGACGCGTCGGTGAAGAAATACGTCACTTGCCTTTTGCGGATGTCGGTGTTAGGAGTATGACGTCATGTCTGAGTCCGGACACAAATTCTGGAAGCGAAGGGGTGAGACTATACGATGGGAGAAACGTTCGTGACGTACGGTGTGCGATTCCACGCTGAATGGAGACTCTGTCATACAAAAATTGTGTGGAGCATGGTGGCGGCACGGTCAGCACAGTCAGTCAGCGACAACACGAAGGGGCACAAGCACGCAAGCAAAACAAATAATTATGCCATTTCAGAATACAGACAAACAACAGGAGGACTCAGCGCATATTCCAATACAACTTTTATCTTTGTTCAAAGCACAAACCACAGAGCTTTACGCTCCAACAGCACGCTGGACGACTTGGACCTCCTCGGGCCGAAGCTCGTTCACGACCGCAGCGAACTCGGGGGTGTTGCTCCCTGCCGCCTGGCGGAGGAACGCCAGTACATGTGCCTATCCGAGACACATACCGTTAGAATGATTCGAATAGAAGAAGAGTACACACGCACCTGCATGTCGACCTGTACGATCGGGTCCCGCATGAGGTCCTCGTCATCGCCCTCATAATCTGTGTCGTCATCGAACCCGCCAGTGCTGGGCACGCCCGCGTTGATACCTCCGCCGAGCGCCGCGAACACGCCTTGCGGGACCTCTTGCCCACCGAGCATCTCCTTCACGTACGCCATCTCGTTCGCACTGAGCGCACCAGAGGGTTCGGGGCGGCCGGGGATGTCGTCGTCAGACCATTCACCATCATCACTACCCGCATCGTCGACATCATCTTGGATGTCCTTCAGCCCGACGCCGCCGAAGCTCAGAGAAGCAGGCTCGCCGTCAGACTGGAGTTCCGCGAGGACCAGCTTGAGGGCCTTGATGGGGAACGGAATCGACGTGAACTCCGTTGGAACTTATGGAAGGAAATGCGTCAGTATGTAGCTCGAAGCAGCAGAATCAGGGCAGGGACAGACCCCCCCAAGCGTACTTTGTTTGGTGCGCGAGCGGGTCATGATCACTGCCACAGCGAGAGGGACCCATCAGCATCGCGTCTTTGTGCATACACCCTCCATCGCCCGACCGAGATGGAGCCCTGTAGGAAGAACAAACCGACTCACCATCGCGTGTTTCAGCCTTCACCACAAGCTCGCCCTTGACCATGACTCCACGAAGGCGTTCGCCACCTGGCGCGAACGACGCGACGAAGAGGTCCATGAATGCGAGGGTATTGATGCGGCCGGCCCAGAATCCCTGGAAGGTCTCGGCGTTCTCGGTCCATGTTTGGAGGAGAACCTCGAGGCCGGACTTAGTTGTGGTGGCTGGGGATGTCGGAGGTACAGTGATGTTTTGGAGCAATCCGAGGACGGTGTCGCGATGACCAGTGTGGATGAGATACGCGAAGGGGATGACGAGACTCTGCAAAGCTCATTAATCACTGTCGTCGTCGTATACCCTCCAACATACCTGCACAAACGTAGCAGTCTTGACGGTCGCCATCCGGCGCACCATAGCCTCAAGAAGCTCCGGTAAGATCCTGACAACAGCCTCGCCAGCTCTCCTCATCAAGTGGATGATGAGGTCACCGATGAAGAGCGACCCCGACTCGTCAGAGGACTGCAGTTGTGATGCAATAAGCTCAAGGACGTGGTCGAGACCGGTCTTGCCCGCCGCATCACGCCATGCAATGAGTTGCTGTGTGTCCTTGCGGACGAGTAGGGTGAGAGCAGTGATAGCATACTAAAAGTATGTTCAACCTTAGCTACGACCAACGACGAACAGGTTGCAACTCACCTGGATAGCATCGCGATCGGCAATCTCCTTGATCCTACCAAACAAAACAGGTCCAAGCTGCGCAACGAGCCCGTCGCCCACGCCACCTTCGGCTGGCGCGCCCTGCAGCAACCCGCAGAGCTGCTCGAGTGCAGCCCCAGCAAGCCACTTATCCTGGCCCTGAGAGTTAGAGTTCGCAAGTGCGCTGCAGATGGCAGGCAGTGCCTGTCGAATGACAGCGTTGTACACCCCAGGAGTTGAAACCGATGCGAGGCGGGTCAGGAGCGAGGACATGATGGCCATGAGATGCGGGTCTGCAGGGGATTGTTAGCAAGAGGAATCGCACGTAACGAGAGAGGGCGTGCCTTGTGCATTCCTGGTCCAGAGGTTCAGCACTGCTGGCACCAACGTGTCTGCGAGCTCAACGGTGAGCCATGCGCCGGAGTGAACACGCAACAAAGTAGAGAGGGCGTCGAGGACGAGTGTCAGGGTGTCGGAAGTAGTCACTGGCAGGAAGCTCTCAAGGCTCTTGCAAATCCGGGGAGCACGAGGGAGAACCTCCGCCTCGGAACAGTTCCTGCTGAATCTGTACGACAAGTTGAGATGGACGCAATACGACCATGAAAGAGAGAATAACGTACCCCTGGATGGCACGAACTGCAGAGACCTTGACTGGGATGGAGATTTCACCCGCTTCGAGGACAGAGATGACGGCATCGATGTACTGCCCTGCCGCAGAGTCGGGAAGGACAGTCGAGAATTGACTAGCAAGCACGAATGCGCGGCCCTGCATGAAGGAGTATTCTGTCGGCGTTGGTTTAGTACTCGCCATTCATTGAACGTAAATCATATCGAGACTTACGCGATTGTGTCAAGATGCTAGGAACGACGTTCACCAACAGCGGGGTCACGTCGATCGCCGGCTGGCGTCCAGCAGCTCGCTCATCGCTGATGAGCTCCAGAACGGTCGGGCCAACGGAACCGAAGGCGGCGAAAGCAGCCTCCAGAGGACGCCACCAGTGCTCCTGGTTGGCCTTGTTGGCCTCGCTGGATTGTGCAATGACAGCATTGAGGTTGAACTGCAGAGCCGCTAGGGTTCGGGTAGATTGGCGGTCGACGAGCATATCCAGCAAATCGCAGCTTGCGACGCGGACGCTGTAAGAAGTAGAATCTTCTGACTCTTGTGCAACAAACGCGTTCGCATCGGAACCCCATTCCGCTTCCTATATCACAATTAATGACGGCATAGCGATTAAAGTCTCGGACTTACCTCGTCAGCTGTCATTTCAGTCCACCTGAAGATGTCGGCCACCAGTTCGTTGACATTGGATTCAGTGTACCAATCCTTCGCTTTGCCACCACGGGTAACAGCCGAAATGAAATCAAGGGTAGAGCTCGCGAGTTGAGGTAGCTCGATTCTCTCATCCTCGGACGAGAGCGGGGGCGTGTCTTCTGCTAGAACGTAGTAATGGCGGAATACAGGGAACAGGACGTGCAGTTGGTGGAGGGATGCTGTAAGGAGGTCAGGAAGGTATGGTGCCAAGGCGCGAGGGAATGCAGTGTTGATGATGTCGAGAGCCTAGCACACCACGGATTAGGGAATGACAACCGAAAGAGCCTCAGATCATACCTTAATAACTTGGATTCTGACGGCAAGTGCATCCCAATTGGGAACATTCTCAACGTCGCCCTTGGCGTCGATGCTGAGCAGTACGCGGAACGCATCGAGCCAAACGGGTAGAACCGAGGAAGCAGCCTCCTTGACAGGCTCGGGATGCGCATCCTTCACCATGTAAAGACTCTCAACACATTGTCGGAAAACAGATATCGTTCTCGCCCGTGTCAAAGGCGAGTGTCGCTAGGTTACGGATGAGTATGACGCTCTATGAGAAGGCGGAGCGACCTACATCTGTGTCTCCTAGGATGTTGAGCAGAATCGGGAGAAGCTGGCGCAGAACTGGGAGAAGTTGGTCCTCGGTGAGCTCGGATTTGACAAACTCTGTGAACATTTGCATGGCGCCATGAATAGCATCGGGTGAGCCAGAGGAAAGCAAGCCCAAGAGAGAGTTGAGTAGGTCGGGATATTCCTCTGGCCAATCACATTCCGCGATCACAGAGAGCGTGTGCGCCTACGAAACGGTCAGTCGAAGGGTTGGTTTCTGTCGAAGGTTACGTACAGACGACGTCCGAATCTTGCGGTTTGCGTCAGAGAGCCCTTGAAAGACTGCTGCACGAATCTGTGTCTTGATCTGCTGGGAATACGTGAGCCAACATCCCAACTACAAACGCGCATTGGGCCACAATGGCGGGAACAGGTCGCGTATGGGAACGGCCATCTCGGAGGAAGTCGAAGACGATAACGACAGACTTACGTCTACGGGTGGCGCAGATCCTCTGAATGTCTGGAAGTAGGGAGACCATCTCTCCTTGACGTATTTTCGTAGCACAATGCTTGCGGAGTGCTAGGCGAAGTCATCAAGTCACTGAGGATATGAACGCGATGCGGAAGGATACTCATCTGACGAAGGGCCACGTCCACGCCCTGAGCTACAATCAACTGGGCCAAAGCCAACCCTGCCTCTACAACGCCAATTTCAGCACCACGCTCACAGAGAACAACGGAAGCGGTTCGAACCTGGGTACTCGGCGAGTTTTGCGAGTTTGAGCTCGGCGGCGACTCGACGGTTGTTATCGGGGGAGAGTGTCTCTGCGAGTGTTTCTGCAATTTGTGAGGCCATGTCGATGTGAGAGGATGGGAAGAAGGAAAGAGGAGATGGTCGTTGAAAGCAAGGCAATAATTTGAGCACGCGCTAGTCCTCACGCGTCGCGTGTCGTCACATGCGTCACATTTGGGTCACGGACGTCACGTCATGTGGGTGACCCTCTCTTCTCCACTTTCCCGGCGCGCGACGAAGGTTCAAAGAGGTCGGGGTCAACCAGCTGATGTTTCAGTTCGCCTCTTTGCTATCAGACACGTTGGCATATGACCATTCGGTTTTCATCCAGAGGTACACGTGCTTCGTATCAGCCTGTTTACCGATTGCGATTGGCTCACTGGGAAATATTCAGACCCGAACTACCATATGAACGGCAGACGCGGTGTTGGTGCCCACTTAGCCTTGCACTGGTACCACCATGACGAGGCTCAGTGGGCTCTTCTCGCTGCTCGCGCTGCTGCCGGTTGTGCTAGGCGCTATCAACGTCGACGGGATCTACGGCATTGTCGAACGACGCGTTCCTCAGCACGCAGGGAAGTTCACGTTCAAAGCCACCCAAGGAGATGGGGAATCATTTACCGTCAGCGACACTGTGGGGAGACGAGGAGGAATAACCGTCGCGTGTACAACCACAAATGCTTGCGCTAGAGGATTATACACGTATGTTTCTTATCCGCATCGCAGTCCCTTTCTCGTAACCCTTTCTATCCAGATACCTCACGGAGTTTGGTGGTGTGGACATTTGGTGGACTGGTTCACGCCTTCACGAACTGCAGACCTTGCCCAAGGTCGGCAAGCCTGTCACAAGGAGCGCTATCGTCCCATACCGATACTATTTCAACACCGTCACCTTCGGATACACCACGGCCTTCTGGGATTTCGAGAAATGGTCGCTCCTTCTCGATTGGATGGCCCTCCGGGGCGTCAACTTGCCCCTAGCCTGGGTAGGATATGAAGCAATCCTCGTCGAGGTCTTCCAGGAAGTTGGGCTATCGAACAGCGAGATAGCCCAGTTCCTGACGGGACCTGCTTTCCTTCCTTGGAATCGCTTTGGAAACGAACAAGGGGCCTGGGGTGGAGACCTGCCTATGCAATGGGTCGACGATCAGTTTACTTTGCAGAAGCGTCTCTTGCCCCGCATGCTCGAGCTTGGGATGACACCTATTCTCCCAGCCTTCACTGGCTTCGTCCCTCCTGCGATGATCGAGCATTACCCCAACGCCTCTATCGTGAATGGCAGTGCCTGGTCAGGCTTCCCTACTGCCCTCACGAGGGACTCGTTCCTGGAGCCGTTTGATCCTCTATTCGCGCAAATGCAGAAGTCGTTCCTATCGAAACAACAGAAGGCTTACGGAAACATCTCCCACTTCTACACCCTCGACCAGTACAACGAGAATGACCCGTTCAGCGGGGATCTTTCTTACCTGGCCAACGTCACTTCCGGCACCTTCGCGAGTCTCCGTGAGGCGGATCCCGAGGCGATCTGGGTCATGCAAGGCTGGCTGTTCTTCTCGAGCCAAGATTTCTGGACGGACGAGCGCGTCGAAGCGTATCTAGGTGGTGTACCGGGGAACGACTCCATGATCGTCCTTGACTTGTACTCGGAGGCACAGCCGCAGTGGCACCGCACAAGCTCGTACTTCGGGAAACAATGGGTGTGGTGTGAACTGCACGATTATGGTGGAAACATGGGCATGGAGGGGAACTTGCCCGCTCTCACTAACGGACCCCTCGAGGCGCTACACTCAAATGGGAGCTCGATGGTTGGTATGGGTCTTACTATGGAAGGGCAAGAGCCCGGAAACGAGATCGTGTACGACATCCTTCTTGACCAGGCTTGGTCTTCCACTCCGCTTGGTGTCCCGGATTACGTGCAACAGTGGGCCGCCCGACGTTATCTCGTCAAAGAGCTTCCTGAAAGGCTCAAGGCCGCTTGGAAGGTGCTCGGCTCGACGGTCTTCAGCAACGCAGACTTGTCCTCACAGGCGACGATCAAAGGGATCCTCGAATTGTCTCCAGCACTCACAGGCCTAGTGAATCGTACAGGTACGCCATTCTCGTATCCATGTCTTTCTGGCCCTGACGGTGCTGTGGCTAGGTCATCATCCTACAGTTATTCCATACGACACCAACTCGACAATTCTACACGCCTTAGATCTCCTCGTTGAGGAATCAAAACACAGTCCTTATCTGAAATTTTCGCCCGAGTTCACCTTCGATGTCGTCGAATTAGCCCGCCAATATCTCTCCAATACCTTCACAAATCTCTACACCGCTCTGACCGCCACGTACGCCTCCAGCCACTCAACTGCTCAGGACGTATCGGCTGCTGGAAAACAGCTCGTAGCCCTGCTCGAGGATCTTGATACCCTTCTTTATACGAGTCCGCCGTACCTTCTCAGCACCTGGATTTCCGACGCGAAACAATGGGCTCATGGAAATGCGTCCTACGCTGCGTACCTCGAGTACAACGCGCGGAACCAGCTCACGCTATGGGGGCCAGACGGCGAGATCAACGACTACGCGTCGAAGCAGTGGGCAGGCGTCGTCGGGGAGTACTATTCGGAGCGTTGGGAAACGTTTGTGGAGATTTTGGTGAAGTCGAAGACGGATGGGACGCCGTACAACGCGACGCTGGTGTCGCAGACGATGCTGGATATTGGAAAGAAATGGGATCAGCAGAAGTGGGGAGCGCGGGCTGGGGAGACGTGGGGAACGAAGGGGGACACCTTTGATGTCGTGAGTAGGATTCTGCAGCGGTGGACCTGATGCGAGAGAGAGCACAATACAGAGTCTCCAGAGGATATTACAAGTATCGGGAGAAGTATTGAATACAGTTACACATGAACTACGTTGAACATCCTCGTCTGTGGTCCGACAGTACCAACGAATTACGATCCGTCTTCAACCCTCTCCAGTGTCTGTTCTGACACGACCCATCGCATTTGACCATGAGAACTACTCTCATGTCAGCGACAACCTTCTCCTCGGAACCGTAGCACAATTTACCAACCCGGTTTACAGACGGCGTGTCGCAGAATACGAGTTGCTCCAACGCAGACGGTGGGTCGCAGAACTACTCGGGGTTGAACCGACCCAGAAGGATTTCGAGAGCTGTACATCGGTGGCGTTGGGCGAAATGCGCATGAGTTCCTCCGCCGCCTCGAGGTCGCATCGGAGGGTGTCTTGGCAGCCTCGCACACAAGTCAGTGCCCGTAAGCCACAAGAAAACCTCCGCCGTGAGCATGAAGGCTATACGGAGTTAACGGTTTGAGCTAAGCTGAGAATGATCGTCTTGGTATCGGAGAAAGCCGTGCTGACGTCCTCAGCAGGCAAGAAGTCTGGCGAGTCGATCACGACGGTGTGCTCGGAGGCGCAGGTCGAGGCCATGGCTAGTTCGATCGTGCAGTGGCGCTGGCAACGAGAGTCGGTTACGGAGGCCAATGGGGATGAAGCCTGTGCTGGTAGGAAAACGCTGACGCAAGAGCGATGCGGTCAGACGGAAATAGAGATAGAGAACCATGGCGTAACGAGGGCGATAATGGGCAACTGCAATTCAAACTGTCAAGGCAGGGCGTCGGTTATTGCAAATACAATCTAAGTAAGTCGCTGGACGAATGCCGGTATGTTGTGTCTCGTCGATATTTACAAATGCTTGGACCGGGACCGTATGCTGGGTTCTGTGAAGGGGTTGAAAGCATCTATCAGCTAGGCGGATGGCGTACGGTCGAGACGGTGATCATCGCATAAATGACAACACGCACATTTGGAATGACAGAAAGTTGAACAACAACTGTACCAGCCTCTAATTGCTCTACAACGATCCTTGGCCTGCTGTACGGCGCGAACCACCATAACAATACTTACAGCTCGACAACTCAACATCCGCGCAATCCGAACGTCTGTCAAAAGTGCGGTAAGTCCGCTTGTCGTAGCATTTTGCGAGTGTATTGCCGTGGAGACGAAAGAGACGAGTTGAATTAGAACGAGCCGCCGGGTAGTAGAATGAAGTGGAAGGCGAGAAGCTGGAGTGAATACAGCGCTTCGTTCCCACGGTTAGATTGTGCTACGACTCGTGTGTATCGGCTACGCCATACTAACCGATCCCCCTCAGCGCGGACCCTGCAGTAGGTGTTGGGTCCCAAAAACACGTAGATATCATTTCCGCGTAGATACGTATGTATATACTGCAGTTCACACCAAGCATGAGTATGCTCAGCCAATACTACTGTATCCGCGCGACCAAACCGGCCGGTCAGGTGTCAGGTCGACCCCAGCCGGCCGGTTTCCGCCCCCATGTCAGGTGTCAGGCCGCCGCCAGCCGGTCCTGACATACTGTACAATTTCGACCTATCCGGCGGGTCAGCAGTCAGCACTGCCGCCGCCGCCGGATTTGGGTCGGACGGTCAGCAGTCAGACCGACGCCGGCCGCCAGATCAGACCCATGGTAGGTACTGGTGTGGTCAAATTTTTGCGCCTGCGGCGCACCGTAGGGCTGCCGCTTGCCTAACCCGCCGGTTTGTCAGCAGTCAACCCACCCGCCGCCGCGCTGCCGCTTCGAAGATAAATGTCAGCAGTCAGACCCCCCGCCGGATAGGTCGAAATTGTACAGTACACCATTGCAGCAAGGTGTGCCCTAAAATTTTGCGGCCTGCGGCGCAAACGATATGTGAGCATAATAATTCGGTCGATAAACTACAAGTATGATGCCCGCAGTTGATGATTCACTAGATGGTTTGAGATTTATCGTACCTGAGCTCTCAGAAAAGGATTGAGGTGGGTACCTCAATACTTATGGGCCGGGTGTCAGGTGTCAGGCCCTCGTCGGCCGGCCGGCCGGTTTGTACGAAACGGTCAGGTGTCAGGTCCCCGGCCGGTTTGGTCGCGCGGATACAGTAATCTGCGAGAAATAATTTTGTAGGCACAGAGGACAAGACATCCAGCATGAAGCGGACACAACATGCCATTTGCCTTCCCTTACCATATCCTGGCTGGCAACGCTGAGCGTGAATCACTCCGCGGTTGCTCTGTAATGGCGGCAGCATGCCCCATGGTTGACGTTCAGTCTCAGAGACTGACATAGCCTTGTCGTGGCGGTCAGTGTGAATGTTTCAACAGCCGCTCACTGTCCCTCTCAGCAGTAAGATATGTGGCGTATGGGTTGACACGGAGGAGGGAAGTGCCCGTTACATTGACGGTCCTTGACAACCAGTCCCAACGAACCGATTCATGCTGAATCTACAACAACTAAGCTATGGCGAGAACGTGCAGACCCTGAGAGGATTTTCAAGATTTTCGGCACCTCGCGACGGAGACAGCTTCTTTGGGAACTTCGGAGAGCCGCTGGAGCACCGTATGCCTCTGAACGATGACGAGGGACCAGAGGAAATGGACGAGGGGCCGCGGGCGGGCGACGTTTCCTGAATTGATCACGAGCTTGACAATAGCGCTTCGGGAGCTATACGCAGGGCAGGAGGTGCGGGAGCGATGCCGTAGGAGCCTGTCGCTTTCCTGGTCAGCTTCATTTTCGCAGAGGAATGCAACTGTCGGTGTTCGAAGCTTCCTCTCAAGGCTCGCACCTCTGCGCATTATAATCCGGCGCAGACTCTACTACACCCTTGTGAGCGCTCAAACCTGATAGATGTTACGACACCTACTTTACCCAAGTATGCTTTTCCCCCTCCTAAACCCGCCAATGTCTGGTATTTGCGTGTTATCGAGCCCAAAAGTGCAGAGCGCACGCAATCCTTCGCCCAGCGGCCGCGCAGTCCAGCGCGGTTCCGTTGGCTTGAAACTGCTCCCTTCCGCCTGTCAGTAAATATTGTTCGTTTTCGCAACTCGAGTCGCTGAGAGAAGGGTGGTTCGTGTTGGCGGCGTCGCGGATGCAGGGCCAAGGTAGGAAATGGCCGAGAGCGGCGCTTGGACACCTCCCGGCAGCTGCCGGAGAAGGCGGATCACCTGGAAAAGGCAGTCCCCGCCGCACAGTTCCGATCCCCGATAGGGTCGATCGGTTTATCAGGACAGACAATGGACGATGTCTGTCATCACGTGAACAAGGCCCGTTTGGGTTAAATCCTCCCACGCGTTCACACTCTCCCACGCCTCCGTGATTCTCCCACGCCTTCGTGGACATTCTCGAAATCCTCCCATGCTCTCGAGGTCCTCGAGTCGATATCTACCATTGTCGCTTCTTTTGAGGTTGCATGCAACTCTGCGTGAGAGACGTCAAATAACACACCCTGGGCAAACTCGAGGCTGCATGACAATCTGTAAGTGTTATTTTCTCTTCGCGGGTTGCTTGATTCAGGCATAACAGCTCCTCACCGTAATAGTGCGCTGCTGCTCTCGCGGTGTACTGACACGGCATCCTCGGCAGCGACTTCGCCAAAAAATTTTCTGCAGTCTAATCCTCGCGATGACCTCGCCATAATGCACACCATGCGCACGACTCTGCCGGTTCTGGACCGGACACTTTCCGCACGGCAAATTTTGCGAATGGTTCAACCTCCCTGGGCGACACGAATGCTGGTGAGAGGAGCGGCTGGAGACACGGCAGCACATTCTCACAGAATGCCTGCTGTGGATCCGGCCTGCAAAGTGGCGTGTGCTGTCAAACGCTCAATGACTGGCTGAAGCGCTGTGTGACTCCAAGGGAGTGGGGGATGCGTCGCGAGAGGTGGTCTCGACGCGGTTGGCGAGGGAGACAGAATCCCTCAAGTGTAAGGTGGAGGGGGAGAGGGGGACACACAGGTCGGGAAAGGTAGAAGGTAGGGGAGGCTAAGGGGGAAAATGCACGTAACGGGTTCACGACGGATTGACGAGACAGCACACAGTAAGAGTCGGGGGGAACAGCGGCGAAATGCGCGAGGAC
>BSCZ01001590.1:0-151545 GCA_027924225.1 Bjerkandera adusta | reverse complement strand
CTTTCAAGCCCACCACCGCCCTGTCGTCCTGATCCCGCTAAGAGTCCCTTCTGTTAGTGTTGAGCCTAGCCTCCACGACAGGGGTAGCCTGGACCATTAACAGGACTTTCCATTTGCGAGTGGTTATGAGGTAGCCCCGGCCGTTGGCCTTCGGGAGACTGAACATGGGTCGCGTGTGTGTGATGCGAATGCACCATCAGACTGATCACTACCGCTGCTGCCTGATCCCACGCAAAATCTAAAGCTTCCTAGAAGTCTTCATCCGGGAGTGAGAGGAAAGCGCCATGTCATAGGACACTAGGGTGAAATCTTACGGTCGTTCAACTTGTTACGAGTTGATTACGAGTGTAGATTGAACGTGGACACGAGAGGGTAAGTAAGTGTGTCGTCGAGGCTCGAAACTCTGCACTACAATTGACTGTTTATTTGGATGCACTGCGGTCTCGTAAATTCACGGCGCTGTTTATTTCGATGTGTTTGAGACCCCGCTTTAAAGTCTACAATTTATAGAAATGCTGCGGGAAGGCATCCAAGATTTCGGGACTTCAAAAGTGTTACTCGGCGTCTACAAATATTGTGCGGCGCTAATCGTTATCCTGACGGTATCTGCATCTGCATCAGGCGCATCAGCTCCTTCGCTTGATCCAAAAAAAAGAAGCCTGTAACACCGCTTCCTCTTTCGACAGATAACCCACGAGTATGGCGAGATGATTGTATTGTTACGATCCAATCGTGAACCTACCAAACGACCGTTTAGCTCCCGTACAGCCTCGACTCGGATCTAAAATTCTTACCTGGAACATCTTGAACGCCGTATCCAGGCGCTGTCTGCATCGAGAAATAATGCCCCTGTTGCGCTGGTGGTGGTAGAGCCGTTTCAATAGTCTCTGAGTTGTGACGCCCCGAAGATCCTGTTCGGTGGCTTCAAGTTTGCTAGTGCGGAACGATACAGAGTAAGCATACAATTATTTTTTTTTGGAAAAAAAGGAGCAGGGAACGGATACGCACTCCTGAAATTCTTGCAAAGCATAAAGGTACTGCTCGGATATCTTCTCTTCTTCGCACTGGGAGAGGATGCCGATATATCCCTCAACTTCTTGAGCAAGAAGGAGGCAATCTTCCTTATTTGTGCGCGCGTTCTTGAGAGGGATGAGGGATGAGGCTTCCGTCTAGTATTGAATGAGGGCGTAGGATCATACCTGCGCCATTTCCACTATTGTCGAGGCAATCTGGAGTGGCATCTTGGCCATCGGGACGGACGTGGCTTCCGCAACTGCCGTACCGATCTTCAGACCTGTCTGCACAGCGTCCAGAGCCGCTCCTTGTGAAAATGGTACTCGACGAGCACGCAATCCACTCCTCGCTAGCAAGCGGGGGATGGTTCGGAAGATGGGCTTCAAGCTGATGGGGACCTTCGCCTTGGGTGGCATAACGGTCGTGGAGGCGTTCTGCACGGGAGAAACAGCGGCCTCGTCGTTTGCTTTGCGGAAAGGCTTGCGAATGGAGACGGATATGTGCTTCGAGAACTTGAATGGGGCCATTGGATGGATGTGAGAGTGCAACTATTGGTGGAATTGCGCGGAGGCTTGGGGACGAGCAGAACGTTGACGTTGACGAGGACAATGATGGGGCGTGCGCAAGCCTGGGGACGCCGTACGACAGCGCGCCCCAGCACGCTGTATCCGCCCTTCAAGGACGATCGATAGAGCCTCGACGGGAATGGATATTTTCCCGGACAGGAACGGTGCAACGAGTTTCGAGTTATCAGCGAGGTAAACCCATTCCCATTTCCTGCATTTTATAGTCAGCGCCAGCAGACGGTGAATGAAGAGAATGAAACAACCTCACCCAATAACTTGTACTTCTGCAGTACTCCGTATATCCTGGAGACCAGGTGTCATGATGGTAGAGAATGAAGCGACAAGAGTAAGGTGCGGATTAAGCGCTCCTGAGTGGTGGCGGACGCCACAGACCGGTGTGGGCGTTAAACTACTCGTTTTCTCATCATCTTCAAGTGCTCGTCCGGCATGGAAATGTCACACTCCAAAATCAAGCCTTGGAATCATGGTATACAAAAATGAGTAACTCAAGCAGTGGTATTATAAGAAAAGTCTCATCGCGTCGTCCATGTACAACGAAGTCCAAGTACTGTCAATGGCGCATAACGCAGTCCCATGTCCGAGCAACGTTTTGTTTTACACGGGGATAGAGCCCTTGAGCCTAAAGTCCCTGCTACTCGCGCCGACGGAGAACGTGATCTTGCCCTCGGGCTTCTTCCAACCCTGCGCGGTGACGTCCCAGATCGAGAGGTCGTAGCGCGACAGCGTAAGCGTGAGCGTGTTAATGGGTCTGCTCTGTCCAAGCTTGATGTCGACGCACGCAAATACCTTGAGGATTGGCGAGGGCCGCCTGAGAACGAGGGTGCACGAAAGAACGTGGAGCCACGCAGCCGCCGCCGCCCAGTGGCCTCGAGTCGGTGTAAGCGACACTAAGGATATTGATGTCGTCGTCATCGGTGAGGGATTGGAATTTTCATAGAGAACATCGACAATGAGTCTCCCTGGCGATGAGCGGCGTGCATATGCTGAGAGATCGCGAAGGACTCGAGAGTCTGGCAACACAGCCCGGGGGCAGCCAAGCTGTCGTGAGGAAGCGGACCGATTTGCAACTCATAGACTTCATAGTCGCGTACATCATGATTCTAAGCTATGCATGTACGACATGTATCTGAGAATTGCCACGTAACATGATCAGTAGAAGCTTCTATTTAACGACGAGAAGTCCTGGGGCGGTGAGTGGGATCTCCTAACGGCGGCAATACGTGATTCCTCGAAAATAAAAACCTTGTACCTCCGCACTGCCCCTCCCGGCACGGGCACGCCGTGCTGCCACGATCCTGTCACAAACCTACCCAACGCGCGAGTGAGCAGCTGAGAGGAAATTAGGTGAAAACTTCGTACCTCGAACTTCTTGAATGCCACGTCCAGGCGTTGTCTGCATCGCGCAATGGTGCTCTTGTTGCGCTGGTGGCGGTAGAGCTGCTTCGGTAGCCTCTGAGCTACAATTCCTCGCATATCCTGCTCAGTGGCATCGAGTTTGCTAGTACAGAGCGATCGCGGGTGAGCGTCGACGGAAAGTAGTGATTGAAAATATATACGCACTCTTGTAACTCTTGTAGAGCGTAAAGGTATGCATCAGACATATCCTCTCCTTCGCACTGGGCGAGGACGTGTCCATATCCCTCGACCTCCTCAACAAGATTGCGACAATCCTCCTTGTTCGTTCGTGCGGTCTTGGGAGGAGTTAGACATACGATGGAAGGTAACGGGAATTTGAAACATACCTGCGCTATGGCCACTATGGTAGACGCAATCTGGAGGGGCATCTTGGCCATCGGGACGGACGTGGCTTCCGCAACTGCCGTACCGATCTTGAGGCCGGTTTGCACAGCGTCCAGAGCCGCGCCTTGTGAGAATGGTACTCGACGAGCACGCAATCCACTCCTCGCTAGCAAGCGGGGGATGGTTCGGAAGATGGGCTTCAAGCTGATGGGGACCTTCGCCTTGGGTGGCATAACGGTCGTGGAGGCGTTCTGCACGGGAGAAACAGCGGCCTCGTCGTTTGCTTTGCGGAAAGGCTTGCGAATGGAGACGGATATGTGCTTCGAGAACTTGAATGGGGCCATTGGATGGATGTGAGAGTGCAACTATTGGCGAAATCGCGTGGAGGCTTGGGGACGAGCAGAACGTTGACGTTGACGAGGACAATGATGGGGCGTGCGCAAGCCTGGGGACGCCGTACGACAGCGCACCCCAGCACGCTGTATTCGCCATCCAAGGACGGTCGATAGAGCCTCGACGGGAATGGATATTGTCTCGGACAGGAGCGGTGCACCGAGTTCATAAGCGAAGCAGATATTAATTCATTTCCGCTTGTCGATTTTTTGGTCAGCGGCAGTAGACGGTGAATAAATAAAATGAACTAACCTCATTCAGTAACTTGGGGACACCCGCTGGTGAAAAGACACGGATTGACCCATCCGGGGCGGACCCGGATTGTCAATCCGGGTTTTGCGTGCAACGCGCTATTTTCGGCGTTTCCCGAAGATAGAATTTCGTAGAGTTCCCGTTTAGGAAAGTGCGCCAGGGCGGCGGGCGCGCTTTCCCGTGATGCGCTAGATGCCTAATCGGGAAGGGGCCCTGATGCCTGAGGGCGGGGCCCATTTTGGTCGCTTTCCCACACTCCCACCCATTCTGTGACATACAAAATGGTATTATATGGTCAGTAACTACCCATTACATGTGTTTGCTGCCAGGTAATACAAACTGGGGGCAGGGGTATGATATAATTGCAAAATGTCAGAAACATCCATATTCACCTATGGTGTACCGGGTAAGTGCTGCCTATTGCGCTGCCCGCGTTCTGGAGGTCGTGCGTTCAACTCCCCGCCGTTGCGCTTTCTTTTTTGATGGTCGGGCGACGTGTCAGCGTCCAAGTCCCTCGCCGGAAGTTGCCGGGCTTGCCAGCGCTGCGTCCATCAAGAAATGATGGGAGGCCTCACGTTCCTTTTTTGTACATTTAGAGCCGTTTTGGGAAACCCCGCAGCGGCCGAGGTCACACCCCCGTGTGAATCCTGCTCCTGCCCGGATTGATCAATCCGGGTCCGCCCCGGATGGGTCAATCCGTGTCTTTTCACCAGCGGGTGTCCCGCTCTTCTCCAACGACACGACGTCAGCGGCGTCCTCCATACTATCCTGCCCACTTAGCTAGATTTCCGTTCAGAATTCAATTGTCGGAGGCCCGGAACATTCTAGTCTCGAAATCCAGACGTCCGCGAACTCCGACAGGGGACAAGCCCCTCGGACACCGAATCGGACATCGAAAAAGCGATGTGCGGTGTGTTCGCAGAACGTCTGGTGGCTTTCGATCGAGCGGGTGTGGGTCGCTCGCACGTGATCTCTCCGAAATTTCTCCGCAGCCCTTCGCGGTAGCAAGCTCTGAGCATACCGGCGAGCTCGTTTCGTCTCCACGGTCTCTGGCACTTCAAATTACACGTTCAATAGGGTAACATAAATCTTTGGAGATTTATGATGCAACCTTCCATGCAATACGCGTGAGGCAGACTACCCGAACATATAATAAGACGATTTAATTAGCTATACCCTGAATGATATTGTGGCGAGCACGTTTCACGGTGTCGGAGGGTAAGAGAGTGCTAAAGAAGGCTCCACAGGACTTTCCAACTTTTCAGTTTCCTAGACGAGGGGAACGGGGGCGACTTAGCACGCGTTTCTCGAGGCCAAACACACAGTATTCGAGCCGTACATGGCGGCGTCGCGAAAGCCAAAAGCGAGCGGAGAAAGTCGAAGGAAGGCGCCGGACGTGTTCCAGGGGTTTTTGGACGTATTAGTGAGGCCGCCAACGATACGAGAGGGAGCGGGAACGGTCGTGCTAATAGAGGGCAAGGCGCGAGGTAAGAGGTAGAAGCGGCACGTGCGAGTGACCCACACCCGCTGTATCGAAAGCCACCAGACGCTCTGCAGCGTGCTCGAACATCGGTTTTACGATGTCCGCTTCGAGCCCAGCTCGGCTTGATCCGAGGTTCAGCTGCAAAGCGATCTGGCACGCGAGACTAGGAACATTCGGCGCTTACTTACCACGGCTCGTCTCCAGGCCTGGGGATCGAATCCGCTGGACGCCGCCTTCCGCGCGGCGGCATACAAGCCGTCTCCGAAGGCTCTCTCGCTGTGGAACCTTCAAGAGGATGTTCCATCTGTCAGATAAACCGTATCTGGTGTACGATAACAACGTTTCTGTGAAGTTTCTGTCCTGTCTCGAGGTGTGAGCACTTACCAAGTTTTCGATCACTGGCATGATTCATGCGCGAACATCCTAGGACACTTTATTCTGCATTGTTGCAACATTTTATTTGTCCCTAGCAACCCAGCTCCGTCTCGCACTTTCATCGGAGTTCACCTAGACACCCGTACGAGTCTGTCGGCCAATATACTGGTCTGGCCAGGAGGTGATCTGTGACCGCGAGACATACAATTCCAGATTCAAGGGGCCCGGACTTCCAGGCGTCTCAGCCGATAACCAACGAGTAGAGAATGAAACCGACAAGAGCAAGGTGCAGATTAAGCGCTCCCGAGTTGACGCCACAAAACAAAACTACCCATTTTCTCACTCACGCCAAACGCTCGTCTGCGAAATGATCACCTTCCAAAATGAAGTCATGGAATCATGGTATACTAGGTAGAAAAGCACTGTGTTATAAGGAAAGTCTCATCACGTCGTCCATGTACAACAAAGTCCAACTTGAAGTACTGTCATTGGCGCGTAGTCCCATGTCCGAGCAACGTTTTGTTTTACACGGGGATAGAGCCCTTGAGCCTAAAGTCCCTGCTACTCGCGCCGACGGAGAACGTGATCTTGCCCTCAGGCTTCTTCCAGCCCTGCGCGGTGACGTCCCAGATCGAGAGATCGTAGCGCGACAGCGTGAGCGTGACGGTCTTGCTCTGGCCGGGCTTGATGTCGACGTCCGCGAAGCCCTTGAGGACCGACGGAGGCTCGCCCGAGGAGGCGGGGTGGTGCACGTACAGCTGTGGGATCTCGGTACCAGCACGCTTGCCGGTGTTCGTGATCTCGAACTGGACCTTGACGAGGGGACGATGGAGCCACGCAGCGGTCGTAGAGCCCACAGCGATAGGCGTCGCCTTGCCCGCGGCCCACGCCTTCTCAAGCGAAGCGGCGTTGCTGTCGGTCTGCTTGATCGTGCTCGTGCGGAGCGACGAGTAGTTGAAGGTCGTGTAGCTCAACCCGAAGCCGAACTCGAAGCGTGGCTCGATGTTGTTTGCGTCGAAGTGGCGGTAGTCGATCATGAGGCCCTCGGTGTACGTGATGCTCAGGATGTCGGTGTCGCCACCGCCGGAGACGAGCTGCGCGGAGTAGTCCTCGGGGCTCTTGGCGATGGTGTAGGGCAGACGGCCGGAGGGGTTGTAGTCGCCGTAGAGCACGTCGACGATCGAGTTGCCTGCCTCTTGGCCGGAGACACCGGCCCAGATGAGGGCGGTGATATTCGGGTGGCCGATCCAGGGCTCGACGATGTTAGGGCCGACGGAGTGAGTGACCACGACCGTGTTCTTGTTGTTGGCTGCGACGGCGGCAATGAGCGCGTCGGCGTTCTGCCAGAGCGTCAGGTTCTTGCTATTATTCGTGGACTGTTCAGTACAAGAATAAGGCGGTCTCACAAGTATACTCACCGATCACCTTCGTTTCCGTCGACAGTAATGTAACCTTCGCCAGAGTCGGAGTTCACGAAAACGATCTGTGATTTGTGTGTGAGTCAATTCTCCCAGCCGTAGAACTGATGTATGGTACGTACAGCCACCTCTTGGCCTTGTACAGCACCACCCGCGCCAGCAAGGTCGAAGTTGTCGCGCCACCAGGTCACAGTCGTGTGGTCCTTAATCGCACGATTCTGGATGGCCGACAGCGGGTCGATGAGATAAGGGTACTGTGCGGTACCAGAGCCCCAGCCCATTGCGAGAATACCATCGTCGCCACCACGGTCAGAGAAACCGTTAGGGCCGCGGAGAGCAGGGCCAGAATCATCACCGACAATGACGATATTGCGCGGCTTGATCAAAGGAAGAGTATTGTCCCTGTTCTTGAGGAGAACCGCACCAGCAGCACCGATTTCGCGCACAACCTTGAAATGGTCGTCTTGTACGTCGACATGCTGGTTGGTTGCCTCGTCAAGGAAATCAAACGCGTTGAAGCTCACTATATGCGCGTCAGCTCAAGCAATCTCACGAATGTAGAGGATATTTACCGTTGGGGTAGCTCTTGTCTTGGCCTAGCAAGTACCAACCCGCCACAATACGCGTCGCCATGTCGTCCACGCGGGCCTCGGCAATGGTTCCGTTCTTGACAAAGTCTGTCAGGTTCTGTCCCCACCAGAATGTACCAGACTGGAAGGTAATGTCTCCCGGCATGGTCATCTTAATAAAGGGACTTGTGAGCCGGGATGATGAGCCTGGGATGTGGTGTGACTTACATCGAGGCCAGCGACGGCGCTCATAGTAGAATGTTGAGCCTGCCAGTCAGACATGACGTATCCCTGGAAGCCAAATTCGCGCTTGAGAACGTCATTAAGCATCTTGTCGTTCTCGCATGCGTAGGTATCGTTAATAAGGTCTGATGGGAGACTCGTCGTTAGAAATGGTGGAACATCCATGGAATGGGCGGCGTACTATATGAGCACATCACGGATGCAACACCGGCCTGCACACTACGCATGAAGGGGTGTGCGTAAAGTTCGTGTTGTGTGCGGTCATCGACGTTGGAGGACTCCGTGGTACGCTTGTGCTCCTGCTCGCTATAGTCGGAGTGAGTCCCATACTCATACGAGTGCGTTCAAGACTTACTTGTTGATGTAGTGCTTCGCACATGCCTGGACACCACCCTCTTGCATACCGAGGATGGTCTCATAGGCGGCCTCACCAGCCAAGAAAGGATCCGCGCCGAAACCTTCCCAGTTACGACCACCTTGGGCAATGCGGCTGAACAATTGTGTGAGCAAATAAGTATACGCCACAGAAGATTTCCCGCTTACCCCAAGTTCATCATTGGGCCCAGAGCGACGTGGACACCCTTGCCCTTGTGTTCGCGACCCATGAAAAGGCCGCGAGTACGCATGAGAGAGCGTTTCCATCTATGCAAACATGTTCAGCCTGTATCATGAGCATCATACATGCGGACATACGTCGAGGCTGTGGTTACACCAGTAGAAAACGCGGTCACGAAGTCCGCATCGCGAACACCCAGCGGCGAGTCCTACGCCGAGGTCAGCACTAGAGCAACTCCACAATCATGCATGAGCATGCGCACCTCGAGACACAGCCCAGGGAAATCCTGAACAGCCCTGATGTTCCCAACACAGAGTCCTGCCATCCACCCTACACCGGTCGCGAGCGCGACCTTGTCATCGAGCGAGTAGCTCGCGATTTTCTTCTTGGCCTTGGCATGCGCGCTCTTCCACGCCTGACCGAAGTCGGGGGACGCGCCGCCGAGACCGGGAGCCTTCTCAACGGGTGGCGGGTTGGCGGGGTCTGTCTCGACGAAGACACCTGGGATGGGGGTGTCGGACGGGACGGGGAACGGCGTGAAGGGGACTGGCGAGATGGGAATGGTGATGATCCCTGCAAAGCGCGATTTCAGCACACCGATCAACCCCGCTGACGTCATGGCTCAAAATCTTACCCGTCTCGAGGCTCGGCGCGGCGGTCGTGGTCGCCGCCGCGGAGCTCACAGCCGACGAAGTCACATTAGCCGACGACACGACTGACGTCGAGGCAGCCGACGACAACACGGAGGTGCTCGCGGGCGCAGACGACACCGACGCGGACGACAACGACGCGGACCCAGAGGCCGCAGCAGACGAGGACGCGGAGAAAACGGTCGAGATCGCCGAGGACGCGCTTGCAGTGGCTGCAGAGGACACGCTGAGGGAGAGGGCCGTGCTGGGGTCCGCGAGCGAGAGCGACGAGCTGGCGGTGTCGGCGCTGGACGCTGCCTGGGGGACGGCGGCGACGAGGGCGGCGAGCTGGAGGAGCGCGTGCGCGGCGCTGAGGCCGGTGGTGAGCTTCAGCTTCATGGTGGGCACAAGAAAGCTGCTCGAGCGTCGAAACCTCGGAGACACTCACGCGTCTTATAGGAGACCCGCACGCGCCCAGAAGCAGGTGGCACAGGCGGCCTCCATCACCCCGTGAGCACTTGCCATCACTCTCCGTCCTCCAGCGAACCCAACTGCGGGCCCCGTCGCGACCAACGCTTTGCCATACGGCAATTTACCGTCTTCCCCCCGCCCCTGGCCTTTCCGATCGAATATTCTCTCGACGCGCCGCAGTCTGCTATTCGCGACCGAGTGCGACTCGGACGAAACCAACTCGCCAACCCTGTCCACATAATTCCAGTCGCGCGTCGCCAACGCCGTGAGAGGTCAGCGGTCCGCCCGCGCCAGCGGGGGCAGCACATCGTCAAGCTTCTCTGATTCGAAAGCAGAACAACAACATTACAAAATACACGGCCGGAAAGCCAATTGCAATGTGACTTACGTAGGAAAAGGCTGAACGCCACCAACAGCATTCCTCGTCTTCCATTGCATGCCCACCGCGCCCAGTTACCCGCCGGCACACCGCAACACCGTTCAAAACGCGCCTCTGGCTGCACAGACGCGGTCGTCGCGGAGACGCGAGGGGTCACAGGGGGTCACCGGACGACGCGTCCACACGGCGTGCACAGGCGGGAAAAACCAAAGAGTCCCGTCCCCGCACCCGCTGCAGTGACTCCAACAGCGCAGAAATTTCGATTGAACTCTGATAACTTGCGTACCCCCACTGTCTGTGCAAAGGCAAAATCGTTCTTGCCGCGGCAGAAGCGGGCGCAGACCGAGCCCACCGGATGTGTGCCATCGTGTCTGGACCCCACGGGGTCCTATGACGGTGGCGCGCGACCGGCCTCTACATACACTTACTCATCATCTCATCATCTCGCCTGGTCTCGCTCCATTTCACGCCTGCTTGGAATAGCCTTGGCCTCCAACGGTACTGTCGCTCGCAACATCTTGCAAACGGGTTTTGATCGTTTATTACGTAGTATATCCATGTACCCAGAAAATATCACCTTGCATGGTAGGGAACGCAAGATCTCTGCCACCTTTCGGCAGCACTTTTCTAGATAACATTAGTCTGCCCTCCTTTGAACATGGTAAATAGGATGTTACCTACAACATCACGTGTCTGGAAACAGGATGTCTGAACACATGCAGAGACATCGACGGCAATTCGACGGGAAAAGGTGCTTGTCGACGGACTTAACGACTTGATACCCGTGCGAATATGATCTACAACGTATGACGATAACCTCTTGAGGTCCAGGATCAATCTAGGATAGAATTATGACCGTTTTACTATGTTTTTCTGAGCTATGGTAGGAGTAGAGAACCGGCTCAGGTATTCTCCTAACCATGGGTCGACTGAGCCCCCGAAGAAACGCGTCTCGTCGCGCATTCCACGCTCCTAGCCGCCACCAGAGAGCGGTGGCATCAGCGACCGGATATATCTCGGCACTTTCAGAGCTGCCTGTTCCGAGAGCTCGTCTTTCCTTGCCTTCATCAGCAGAATTGCAACACAGTGCGCGTTTGCAAAACGTCGCGCGCAGGAGAAATGGATAGACACAAACGGTGTATATAATGACACAAAAAATAATCACAGCAGCAAAGCGATGTGCGAGACAGCGAGACGAACGATCCAGAAAACTAGCCCTTGCGGCCGCGTCCGCCGCCACCGCGGCTACCCTTGCCAGCCTCATGCAGCACCTTGTCGATGTCACGCGTGTTCAGCGTACCACCGGGTGCACCCAGGTAGCGCGAACGGTCAATCTTGAGCCGCTTCTGTGGCGCCGAGCTCTTGTTGCCGTTCCCCGCTGGCGGGTCAGCATCCCTCTCTGCAGCTGCACCATCAGTACGGCCGCTCTCACATAAAGCTTGGGAAATCGTACCAGATGACGCCCTCTTCCGACCGCCGTCCCTATCATCCTTGCTGGAAGGCCCTTCTGGCGAAGACTTGCCGCGGTCCGACGCCGCCGGCCCATCGCGGTACCCCGCGGGACCCTGGGGTGCAGATCGTGGGGCTTCCTTTTCGCTGATGCGCGACCGAAGACTCGCACCGCCCGACGGCGACTCCTGGCTCGAGCTTGGTCCGCCCGGCGACGTACGCAGCGGCGCGTCGCGCTTCCAGTCTCTATCGGACCTGCCGCCGCTACGTGACGGGTCGGCCGATGACATGGCGCGTGGTGCAGAGGGTGTCGATGGGGGAAGGGCTCGGGATGCGGACGAGGGACCATCGGGCACGCGTTTGTCGGCGAGCTAGGCACAGATAAATGAGCAACAAAATACAACATCTAGAAGGTTTGTCATACCTTTGTGTCGACCGTCAGCGACCGTCCGTCGCCCTCAGGTGCGTCGCGTTCCTTGCGCCGCCGGTCCGAGTCTCTACCGCGTTCGTGGCCGTCCTTTTCCGACGAACGACGAGCTCTGTCCTCATGATGGCTCTCCTTGCGAGAGGGCCGTTTGGACGCACGCTCAGGCTAGCAGAAGGAACATTACTCAGCCCAAGAACATTAAGCCACAAAGAATGCACTCACGTCGTCTTCTGCCGGTCGTCTCCGCTTGCCAAGAGTTTCCTCTCCATGCACTGACTCTCTGCGGCGCGCCTCAGGACGTGCAGGAAGCCCGCGGTCTTCAGCAGGAGCCGCTCCAGCAGCGGGCGCAGGAGGCGCGTTGCGTGCGGAGCCCTCGCGCTCTTTGCGAGACTCGCGGTCGCGGTCCTTCTCCTCGCGGCGGTGGCGGTCTCGGTCTCTCTCTGAATCCCGGTGTCGGTCCCGATCGCGGTCCCTGTCACGATCACGGTCTCGTTCCCTGTCTCGATCGCGTTCGCGCGTGCGCTCGTGTCGGTCGCGTCGGTCCTTGTCGCGCTCAGAGTCCTTTTCACGCTTGTCATCGTGTCCGCCACGGCTGCTTCGCCCGTGTGCGTCTCGCCGGCTTGATTCACGGGGCTCGTGACGACTTTCGCGCTCAGACCGTTTCTCCTCCGCGCGGTCGGAGTCGCCAGTAGGTACGCGTGCTCGCCCGCCACTGTTGCGGCTTTCCGTGCTAGGGTTCCGGGTCCCCGGGCGACTTGTCGGCGACGGTGACCTGCGTCGAGATGGTGTGTTCGAGTTTGCCTGCGGTGTACGAGGAGGCTTGTCGTCCGCCTTGTCCGTGCCGCGACTCTGCTTCGCCGTCTCGCGCAACTCATGCGCTGAGGTGGTCTGGCTAGGCTCGCTCGGAGGTGGCATGCCTTGTTTCTGATCCGGACGGCTTCTAGCGTCGGAACTGACTCGAGGAGAATGGGTGACGTCTTTGCTGCTGGCTGGACGGAGACTTGAACTAGGCGTGGGTGGTCTACCTCCCTCTAGCTGACTTCTCGGCATCGAAGGAGGGTTACCACTGGCGACGACGGGGCTCATCGGACGCGAGTTACTGCTAACCGGTCCACGGGGAAGAGCTGGCTCGTCCTTGCGTGGGCCAGTAGGTGGTGCATTCGCAGAGGGTCGAGACGACGAGTTTGCTGCCATCGGTTCTGCACGTCCATTTGTCTCTGTAGCACCGTTGGTCTTCGGTACCGGGCTTCGTGTATCTGGCCTGATTCTCTTGACGACTTCGGGACGAGGAATGCTACACGACGTATGAGAAGAATAGCGGACTACCAAACGAATAGCAACATACCTTTCCATAGCGAGCTTCGTGGAAGATTGCGCTGAGGGCCTGTCGCTGCTCCCATTGGTCTGCGAGAGCTGTGCGCGAGGAGCTGAAGGAGTTGCGGGAGGCACGGCAGGCCTCGATGCTGCACCGTTGCTCGAAGGAGGGGCGGCGTTGCGAGGTTTGTCGGGGATCGATGCTGACGCAGGGGAAGATTTCGCCGACGTCGTCGCTGTAGAAGTCGGAAGCTAAATCGAGGAAACAAACAGTCAGAACCATGCACTCGACACGAGAAGGCTGTCAAACCTTGGCCGTCTTTTGCGCAGGCACCCAGAAAGGCTCGCGTTTCTTCAAACTGGCAGCATATGCCCTCGCCAGGATCTTCAGGTCTCCGCGTTCTTCCTTCTCGACGAGCCTAGTGATGGCTCCGTCCAGCATCGGACCTGCGCTCTCCCAGACAGAGGCCAGGGGGAAGACGGGCAGAATTTCCTTCAAGACCATGATGGTGTTATAGATATGCATGAACTCCCCACTATCCAAACAGTCGGTGAACGACTGTCCGGTCATTTCGTCAGCCTCGGGACTTCCTTTTAACTTGACCCACATACCTTGGCGAGCTTGCGGTGCCATTTCTTGCACACTTCGTGGAAGTTCGGCCATGTGATAATATCATCGATGGCCACTGAGGGCTTGGATGTTGTGCGTTGCACGAAGCCAGGTAGATATGCAACCTTGCCGCTGCTCCGGACGCGATTGTCTTGCATGAAAAGCTGCTCGTCTTCGTGCCACTTGCCAAGGTCGGTGAGAACACCGGACAAGAAGCGACCTACGCGGAAATGTCAAGTATTATAGACGGCATACTGATGTAGTGCGTACCATAGTTGCGGGCCTCATACCCAGTGCATGTGAATATCATGACCTTAACATGGTCTCCGAGCACCTTGTCGTATGTCATGAGCGTCCAGAAGCCCGGAGTCCCTTGCAAATGTATGACTTTGATCATTTGTGCGCAGTAGTCGGCGTCCATAGGTGACATCAAAGCTCGTGGGTGTAGACAGTGCTCCACGAAGGCATTGGAGACATGAAGCGTTCGCGGATCTACGAGGAAGTGAGTTTTTCGTGTGCATAGACAGGTAAATTACACATACTATGCGCAAACCAGTGCTGTTTCTCCCGGGCCAAGCGTTTGAGTGTGAACGCACGGACGGCAGTCTGATCTTTCAGCTCGTGTCCAAGGATGTCGATGAAGTGGTTCAACCTATTGCGCTTGTCGCGATGGTCCTGAGAAGTTCTTCTCTTCGCCCTGTCAGAAGATCGTTCTGCTGCAGAGTACATGGTATCCTCCTCGCGACTCAGAGTCCGTAGCTTGTTGCTGTATTCCTCGTAGCTCGCAGCCGGCGGGGATAGTTCGTACTCGGAAAGCTGCCAGAATGTAAGGTAGAATGCAGGTCTGGAGGGGGAAAGATATGAGTCTTTCTAAAACGTCGCAGAGTCAAGTAGGACATACCCAAGCACTTCAGCAGCATTCCCTGGAGCGATAGTTTTGATCTCATCGAAGAGACAGTACAGCTCGGGGAGCCATGGATGCTAGGTAACGCCGTCAGCCTATCGGTGTTGCCCAAAGAAAAAGTGTCTTACTTCGGGGGGCGGGGGTTCTGATTGCTCGACACTTTCCATGGCAACATCTTCCGGTTGTCCGTTAGACTTGGGCTCTGCTGTCGATTCTCCAACGGATGGGGAGCCAATGCGCGACGTCGTGGACGTCGGCTCCCTCTTCGCCGTCAAAGCAGCCTTCAAACGCCTCTCCGCCTCCTCGTTCGCCTCGCGCTCTTTTTTCTGCATCTCCAAAGCTGTCGCCAAAATCTTGTTGTTGAGAGCCGGCCGGAAAATCTGCATGATAATGGGGGCGCAGATCCCGTAGGCCTGGTAAAGCACGGTGGGGCTCGGCAAGATTCGCTTCAAGAGATCGCCTGGAGGAATGATCTCAGGTGTGTTGAGGAGCTCGATGAACTGCAACAGAACACCATGGGTCTGGAAAGAGTTAGTCAAGGATCGGGATTGTCAAGGATCTATACGCACTGTGTCGAACAAGCCAGACAACGCCTTCAAATGTGTATTTGGAGCTTTGAACAAGCACGCCTGGCGTTGCTGTGCAACCTGAACAAGGAGTGGAAGTGCAAGGTCGTTGTCCATGAGCATTCTTCCAAGTCTCGGTCCGCCCGATTTGCTGGCTTCCTTGGGATTCGCACGCGCGCCACGTTCAGCCGACGCAATCGCCTCGATCCGCAGAGCAGGGCCACCAGCCATGGCAGTGATTTGCGACTCGTTCATGTTTGGAAGCGGTTCGATACCAGCCATCTTCCATACGAATTGTCGGAGAATGACGATCTCTGATGTTTGCCCTTGGTAGAGTTGGTGGTTGACGTATTTCAGCAGGGGTACGAAGTCGGCGCTGTATCGACGGAAGAGCCCGCCGGCGAACGTGGACAAGACTGGACAGCGGGTTGGTAAGTCATTCGAGTGCAAGGCGGTGGAAAGGACGCACGAACGAGCCACTCGGAGCTGTTGACACCATCATCCTTGACGCGCTCCTTGTTGGGGTTTGCCAGCGCATCGATGATGATATAGAGCAGAACGTCGAAGCCCATGATGGTGACATAGTTCAGCGCGGTTATGATAACATCGCCGAGCTTCTCGTATGCCATGACCTGGAAGACCGCGTTCGAGAAGAAGATACAAGGATTGGAGTGCGTTAGCTTGGCGACAGTACATGCCAATTGATCTGCATTGTCCACAGAAAGTCGTCGCAGGAGACCCTTCGCTTCGCGATCGACTTGAACTTGCCGGACACGAAGCTCGGGGTGAGATTGGTAGACGGTGCCTTTCCATTCTCCATACAAACGCCAGCGCATCGTGATGTCGTAGAACTTCACAATGTTCCAAACGTCTACGGCCAATACCGCATTGCCACGCACAAGGGACAAGGCCGGGAGAAGATAGACTCGCAAGAGCTTGAACCAGAATTTGCGGACAGGGTGATCGGGATCTGGAGGGGCGATGACCTTCTTGGTCTCTGGATCATGGGATACCTGACGATAACAATAAATGAGCAGCTACAGAGGACAAACAGTACGTCGTTCATACCGTCGCGCCCATGTAAACCCGGCCGAGACGAGCAAGCTCTCCCATGAGCGCAGGATCCCTTGAGATTTGTACGCCGACAAATTTCATCAAGGGCTCAAGCACATCTTCGAGGTCCTGCATCGTACGGCACTGCGGTATGTGCTCCGTCCAGCGGGGATAGAAGAATACAGAACGTATGGTACTTGTGGAGGGCGGTGGAGGTGCGATCTGGCAGAGCTGAGGTTTCGGTTCGGGCGCAGGGGCCATACCCGTCGGCCCGAAACGAGGACGGGCTGTGGTGAAGTCGGCCTTCGGCAGGTTGGCCAACCAATCTGACTGCAGCCAGTCCAACTGATACAGAGGGCGAAGAGAATGTCTGATAATGCGTAGAAGCAAATCTGACGTCTTCGGCGGTGAGTCGACCAGCCTAGGGAATTTGCTGAGCAAAGCTAACGCTGGCCGCAGAGCGCCTAAAGAAAGAAGGCCTTGAAGTAACCCAAGCTTCTGGGGAGGTGGTTCCTTCACCTGCGGCTTCTCGCCTTCCGTGGCAGGGGTATTCCTCGGCTTCGCGTAGTGTGAGCCTGAAGACTCCAGTGGTGCGGCCATAGCAAGTTGACTGATCTTCGCGGCGGCGATGCGGCTGGAGACATTCTGCTCGTACTTCTTCCCGATATTGTCCATTTCATCGTCCGTAGGTGATAACTGGAACGATATAGCGGTCAAGATGACAGACAGAAACAACCGTCGATGGGAGGCGCACATGAGGGTAAAGGTCTTCGAGACTAATGAATCCTTCGCGGATTAAGAGTGCAGCAGTGAGATAAAGGCTTCTCGGAGTCTGCTCTTGCACGTCTGGCAGCTAAAGAACACATTGAGTCGATATAATCCCGTGAATTGAAAGGGAAGTTTTACCTGATAGTAGGTGAATTTGAAGCCCAGTACCTGCGCCAAGACTAGTGGCCCATTGATACCGTCCGGAGGGTCGACTTGTGGAGCTCTCCGCTCGAAACCAGCTTGCATTTCAGCAAGTCGTAGAACCTCGTCGAGATCCTTGCCTCGGTAGATGTCCGGACTTGGTTCAACGGGCATCCTATCCTCATTTTGCGCGCGTATTGGAGGTGCCCACGGAGAACAAGACAACAGCGCCAAGAAAAACGAGTAATGCGCCGAAAGGTGGATCGCGAACACGTCGAGGATAATATCAAGAGCGCGATTGGGGTCAAGGTCGAAGTAGCCCACCAGACCAACCACGCGCTCCCAGACCGGTCGCGCGCGCTCTTCAATGACGGAGAGAGGCTCCACTGGCTCACCAGTGGCGAACGAATGAGCAGGTCCCAAACTACTGGTTAACTCCGTAGTAAGTTTGCTATAACCTTCGGATTGCTCCCGGAGCAGGTTGAACTTGTTCTGCTTGTAGCTGCGGACCGATCAGAGGTTAAGCAACATGTATCCTGTGGCGACTTACAAAAGAGCCGTGCGTACACGGACCTCCTTTTTTGAAAAGGCTTGCTCGTCCGGAATAAGTCCCGCGTTGCAGATGAGTGGGAGTTCCAACCGCTCGCGACACACGTTGGCGTCAAGGATGCCAGCGGTCTGACAGGGCGCATATTAGCATAGAACACGAGGAAAGTGTATGATGTACGCACCACCAGAATCTTTAACAGTCCAGCCAGTGCCTCCTTATCAGCTTCGGCCTTCTGCTTTGTCTGTGCGATACGAGCGAGAACGGCTGCAATATCGACTCCTTCCGCCACAGTCGTTTTCCCTTGCTCGGCATTGGCCAGAGACATCTTGGAGTCTTGCTGGATATCATCGAGCTCCGCGTCAATAGTCCAAATCAAATCTACGACGAGTTCTCCGAATGCAGCGGCGTTCGGGGACTTGGAGGACGAAGGCGAGGGTAGACTCTCCAGTACTGACTGGATGAAGTCCACTAGGGCTTGCGGGCCAAGGTTTTTGGGTGGAGACCATGTTTGCAGAGTCGCGGTGATGAGTGTGTGGTAGACTGTGGACAGCACTTCATTGGCGGTTGGGTCGGACGGGTTTGAATGCGATGTGGCGAGAAGATCACGGCTGGCGGAGGTGTCATACAAAGGTGGACGTTCCAAGTCGACAGTACGCACCATTCAGCCGCGCCATCCTCGTCCCAGCGTGCGAGACACGACCGCACGGACTCGACGACATCCATAGTCGAAGAGGACGGCGTGTTAGAGAGAGTAATTAGGAGATGCTACCGACTGGCGTCGCGGCGCTGGTCGAGGTCGTGTTTGTCCCCGTTTGGAATGATGGTCAATTGACCGCGCGTGGATCGGTTCGACTCGGAGGGACGCGAGTTCGGCAACTGCCGAAAGGAGCGAGCTGGGCCAGAATCAAGCGACCTCTTGGCGACCTGTGCCTGCCAGTCTCACATCCCCACTTCGATGTGCTACTCTCTGCTCTGCACGTTGGTCTCGACTCCCCCGGACTGCGCACCATACGAGACACCGGACCCCTAAAAATGCTGTCCGAGACTTGCTCCCGCCCCTCTCTCGGCTTTCTGACAGAACTGAGGCTGATTCGATGCGTTGTCCCGCTTGGCACATGCTGGTTTGCATCCTACGCTCTCTCGGACAACGACCGCCCTAGGCAACGGTGCGCTGCCCGCGGGCGCAGCGGTACGCTCGACTCTGGGAATTCGCCTGGGGTGCTCACCAGACGGGCCTCGTGGCGGGGTCCGTGTGGTCTCCGTCGCTTCCTGCCTTCCGTTCTAGGACCTGTAGAACGCCGAGAAAACAATTTTGGTTTCGGAAGTAAACTCTGTTTTGCAGGCCGCGCCAAGCTGGCGTTGCTTTTTGTGTGCCCAGGCTGCCTTTGTTGTCGGTACGCCACCACCACGGACAAACGGTGTGTTCGGGAGCGGGCTTGATCGTACGGAAACACAACGACCAGGTAGCAATCACGGAGCGGGCACTGCTCTCTCTGGGCACTCTGCGTTTTGGCTCGCGGTGCCTCGTTCCAGACGACATCATCGTGATCATCTGTCTCTACCGTGTGTCTCCCAGAAGATCCCAATATTCCGCGGAACCTTCTTGCTGGAGCGCCCCTCAGTAACATTTTGGCTATCACTCGTTTATATAACCCTCCAACGTGGGCAACCTGCGTCGGTGTGTTTTGCAACATCCTCCCCTCCCGCCTTCTTCACGCCCCTCTGCCGTGACAGGCCTCGCCGCGCACACGATGCTTGCGTCCGCTCTGCATCTGCTGCTTGCTGCCTCGCTCGTCACCTCATTGCCTGTCTTCGAGGTCGCGCTCGGCAACGAGACTGTGTCCAGCAACGTCACTGGTTTCAGCAATGAAACCCTCGAAAAGGTGCAGGCCAATTTGCTGCAAATTGCCACACACAGGTCAGTCTTTCGCCCCTACTTCTGCAAGTTTGGCTTATTGACTTTTGTCTTGCAGTTGGGAGTTGGGTACGGCCACGCAGGCTCTGACGGAGCTGCTTTCGCCCTCGCTGTCCGTCTTCGAGGAGACCGCGTTCCCACCACCCGCGGCCCTCAACGCCACACGAGATGGAAACACGACCGCCCTGCTGAATATCGCGAACAAGTACGTCTGCGCCACCCCGTGCCATTGGCTGCTCCTAATTAAGCCCTAATTAGCACGGTCAATACTAAGCCCAGTGACTCGCTGACGCTCATTGACGGTGATGGGGCCGTCGGAGACCCTGCCAGTGCGTGTGCCTCGTGCATTTAGTCGTCATGAAAGTCTGACAGCGTCTATAGGCCTTGGTGTCGCCGTGCTTCTTGCTAACTGGACTCGCTCGAGCCTGCAGGACCCTCGGTTCGCCCGGGATGCTCGTTCACAGCTCGCCTACCTGACGGACATCGCACCTCGCACCTGGGATGGCGCCATCTCGCACCGCGCCAGCCAGGTTCAGCTCTGGTAAGCGTGGCCGTATATCGGCATTCCCTATGAAATACTCACTTCCATGCATAGGGCCGACTTCGTGTACATGGCACCTCCTTTCATCGCCTATTATGGTGCCTTGCAGGGCGGCGACACCGCGTGGTGGCTTCTGCAGCTCGCCTACGACCAGTGCAAGCTGTATCGCAACTACCTACGGGACGAGCCCGGCCTGTGGAGGCATATCGTACTCGGTGACGAGAGTTCTCAGGATGCCAGTCACTGGGGCACCGGTAACGCCTGGGCGGCGGCCGGAATGATGCGCGTACTCCAGACCATACGGCATTCGTCCCTGGCGGCCTCGTTCGAGCACCAGCAAGCCGACCTCACGAGCTGGATCACCGAGGTTGTCAATGCCACCTGGCAGCACCAGGTACGTAACCCTCCGTGTGTCTCACGCCCAGTCTCTCCGTGCTAACGCGCGAACGACACTTCCGGCAGCAATGGAACGGCACCCTCCTTAATATCATTGATGACCCGAATTCCTTCGTGGACTCGTCCTCGACTGCGCTTCTCGCGGCGACAACATACCGGCTTGCGACCCTTACGTCCGACTTATCGTTCATTCCTGCCGCCAACAAGGCGCTCAGTGTCATCAAGAGCAGCGTCAACAGCGACGGCTGGCTTCTCAACACCGTTGATCCCCTCACTTTCCACACGCCGTCAAACCCTGGCGAGTTCAGCCCGGAGGGCCAGGCCTTTGTTCTCCTCTTACATGCGGCATGGAGAGACTTCGACAAGTTCCTGCAAAGCAATTCAACCTTGAGCAATTCAACTTTAACGGCATAGACGTCATCCACCGCCGTCCACAACGGTGCCGACACTTCACGCCTGTTATTTATTCTATTTGCCGCTTCTTTATGTACCATCACTCGCGTGTACTCATTCCTTCTTCCATACTGTCGTTAAAGCCACTTCGTTGTGTATCGCAAGACGTCGCTATCATGTAGCTATCTAGAGTGTACCACTACTACTCTTACGAGGATGACAATCAAACTTCGCGCTCGTCCCACTTGACGCGCTCGACGCCGTATTCTTCGCTTGTGAAGGACCACAACTCCGAGAGGGAGACACGCTTGCAGTTGGAAACTTCGATCGTCCGAATCTTGCACGGTCGCGCGTTCTCTTGACCTGGCCAACCGGCGACGAAGCTCCCGTTGGGAGTAGACGGAAGGTCAATGTTGTGCATGGCCAAAGGTTGCTTGCGAGGGGTACAAGGAGGAGTGAACGACAAGGCCAAATTCTTCCTTGATTTGAGGCGGCGAATGACGCGTCCGTCAGGACGGGTGGCAGGAGGCTCGACCTCCGAATGATGTTTGCGCGCACGGACAGTATGTTCAAGGCATTTGACGAGCGATTTGCTGCAGTTCCTGAGGACGAGATGGCTGAGACGAGGGCAGATCCACTTCCGGGGTTTCTCAATATTCGTGGAGCATGAATCACCGCAAGAGAGTGCGCATACCACGGCGGGCAGACCTTGGGCGACACGTGAGCATGACGAAACACGGCTGGCGTCGTGACGCTCACCTTGGCAAGAGTCGAGAGTGATCTTGTGCAAGAACTTCATGTAAACCAAGGTATCCTGTACGAAGTTTTCCTCCAAGACGAAGCCGCGCAGTTCGAGTTCGCTCAGCTTGACCAGACGCGGATCACGAAACATCGATCCCAGAGCGGGAAAAGTTAGCGGCTCGAGGCAAAGGTCATCATGACAAATCTTGAGGGTCTCTAGGGCAGGTATATGCAGCTTTATGAACTCCGGTTTATCATCACGACAGGTTACGACGAGGTGGCGCAGCTCCGTGAGTGAGGGAGTCAGAAGGGAGGACACTTCGATGGGCGATATGCCGTCTTCCTTGCGCCAGCGGTGGGAAGCGTCGTCAAGGGTAAGAACGAAGGTTTCAAGGTGTGGGGCGTCGAGGATACAAAAGAGGTACCAGAAATCTCGGGGAGGTGCATGTTCCCATTCCAGATGGCGAAGAGACGAGAGCGAGACTGGGAGAGAGGCAGAAATAATGTTATCCGAGAGAGGTTGACCATGACGAAGTATGAGTTCAGAGACGTTCGGGGTTCGAGCCAAGAAATGGCACAGCCCGGACACAAGGGATGCGCGAGGGGCGAGGACAGGCGAGAATGCGAGCGATATGCTTTCGACAGAAGGGAAAGAGGTGTCCGTTGGTAATTGCGTTGGGCATATGTTGGACAGTTTGATAGTGGTAAGCGAGGCAAAGCGTGATGAGGCAAGTGCGGGGGGTGGCCTAAGGAGATAATCGCGCCCAGCGAGGAACCCATCTTCACAAGAAATGTCGAGTTCGGACAAACGGTTGAAGTCACGGCCTTCAAAATCCAACGATGCGAAGATGTGTAGACAATAAGTTTGGCAGGTCCCAACCACGAAAAGACTGTTCCAGCGATAGGATTTGGCGGATGATATCATGGTGTGGGTGCCGGGGGTCGGCAGGAGGATGATATCGAAAGGGAGATCTTTCGAGAGCAGCAAGAATTTGGAGATAGTCGGCGGGTGATTGAGGAATTGGAAACGCCAGAGGTATGGTGTGTCGAGAGCTACCTTACGCCAGGCATGGCAAACTTGGACGAGCTTGCAAGGCGTGAAGTCTTCGGCAAGTGCAATCTGCCACCCGACTTTGTATTCGGAGACGGTTTGCTTGAAGACCATGACGAGGAGTTCGACTGGTAGATTGTATATGGGGGAACGCGGAGGTGGGTGGGTAGATTTGAGGGGATGCAGAGGTGGGTGCTCCAGAAGGGTGCGGCGTTCAATACGAATGTCTTCCAATAGCTTGTCCAGGTCTTTCAACTCCTCGCGGAGCTGAGCCTGCTTCCGAACGAGGTTGTCTTCGCGCCCTTGAAGGTCGGCGAGTTGCCGAAGAGTGTCCATGAGAGAGTAAGTATGGATGGTTGCAGAGGTTTAGCCGGAGCCTCAGGCGACCGCTCCGACAGTTTAAATCTACACTCGTCTCGTTATAAAGCTCGGAAAAAACACAATTGTGGCGTTACTGAACCAAGACTCACGAATGACTATAGACTGCTCTCAGAAAGTGACCGTGTCGAGGATATATGTCGAATGAACGTCGAGAGCAAAGAGCTGAACGAGGATTGGCTGAAGCATGTGCGGAGACGCCCATCGGCGACGACCGCACCTGAGCGCACGCTTGACTTTACTCTTACAGCCATGGTCTCCCTCGCGCGAACAATTCGCAGCATACGCCGCGTCGGCCTCAAAGAATGGTGGCACCAGATGCAATACATCGGTGACGCCAAGTCGGGTGCCTTCATGGGCAAGGACCAGTGAGTACCTGCCGACTCCAGCCCGCTGCACGCCCGCTCAGTCGAACAGGTTCGGAAACCGTTACTTTGAGAACTTGAACGCGGAGGAGGAGATTCCTGGTGCGTGCTATATCTTCTCCGACTCTGAGTCTACGTGGGCTGACCGTACGTTCCGACAGGCCGTCACAGATGGGTCGACTTCGCGCAGGTATGCGCTTCTTGCACCGAGGCTCCGCGAGTCGTTTCTTGACCTTGGTCTTCAGCACGACTTCAACGCTACACAAGTACCGGCTGAATGGCATTCGTGGCTGTCGCATATTCGCAAAGACCCGCCCCCAGAGGATGCCATCATGCAGAACCTCTCTCCACCATGGAAGACGGTATGTTTGAAGCAGCCGCTGATACTTATCGCATACTCATGTACATATAGCCCTGGGTCGAGAACTTGACCGGTACTCGGGGTGCATACAAGCCCTACAACACGACGAAGCCCAAGGTCACTGCTTGGCAACCGACCGTGGCGGCGAGGGGAGAGTAAATGGGAAGAATGCGTTTCCTATAGAGTGCGTATTCGACTAGCTATGTCCCTCCTTTGTGCACAGTATATCCTCCACAACCATTTCCGCAATCGCCAGCGAGGACGTCAACCCTGGACTCTCGATGCCCATCAACGTAATCATCGGCCTGCTCTCTGACGCGGTGCCGGATGAACGGCCGACGTTATTGGAGAACGAACTCGGATAGTCTGTGCGGAAAACGAAGTCCTGAAATCCTCCGTCGGGACCGACGAGCTTGGGGCGGATTCCACAGTAGTCTGGTTGCAGACCGTCCAACGAAACGCCTTCCAAGTACTCCGTGATTGCTTCATGCATCTGTGGAATCCTGGACTCGTCCGGGATCAAGTGGTTTGTCCAGAAGTCAGGATCTGATACTTCTGTTCCGTCATCTTTCATTTCTAGCGTCGGAGGGCTGAGCCAGTCGATGTCGGGGCCAAACCGCACGTTCCCGTTAAGGTCCAGAGTCAGATGGGTTCCAAGAGACTGGAAACCGTGCAATGTTCTGCCCGTTCCGGGGCATGGATAGATGAGGTGCGAGACCTTCGAGACACCTGGGCCGTGATATGAGGCGTAAGAGCCCTTCGCGAAGTACATGGGTATGCGCTTGTCGGGTGGAAGTAATGAATTCAGGATAAGGGAACCACCGAGGCCAGACGCGTTGATGAGAGTCCGGGCGAGCATGCAGTCGCTTTCCTCTACGTTGTCGGTTACCGTCTGCACTAGCCAGCCCTCCTCTCCCGTCGCCTCAGAAGCATGTCCGACGGCCTGTGTTGAGCCTGCGTACGGATCTACGCGGACTACCCGTGTCGAGTAGACTAACTCTCCACCTTCCGACTCTGATATATCTTTCTCGAAACTCTCCATGAGGGAGTGCGAGTCGACGATGCCGGTATCGGTGCTTAGCAGGGCAGCCACGATCTTCGACGAGAGATCGGGTTCCAAACTCCGGGCTTCGTCTTGCTCGATGAGACGCGCAGGAACGACGGGTTCCTCTGCGTTCTCTGGTGGGCTATGAGGGGGCCATGGCAACTGGCGTGTCTTCTTGAATAGAGTCTCGATGTAGGGGCGTTGGTGCTCCTGGGCGACGACCATCTTGCCGGTCATACGATGCGGAATCCTGTGCGTTCGGCAATAGTCATACATCAGCTCCCTGCCGCGCAGACATAGTCTGGTCTTGAGGGAATCTGGAGGGTAATAGAGGCCTGGAACGCAGGATGAGCCATGTCCGAAGAATGTCTCGTGAGAGATGTCGGACCTGCATGGATGACCTCTGAATTACGCGCACTAGAGTAGTTATGAGCTCTACAGTTTATATGTCGCATTGAATACAAACTCACCTAGTTTCTTGCCCAGCAGTTGTGTGTCTCTCCACGAGAAAGGTGGTCTTGTCTGGGAACCTCTGAGCTAGTCGACGAGCGACAGCCAGCCCGACTACGCCTAGGGGGGAGTTTGGTCGTGCATATCCTAGTGTTCATAAGAGTCATACCTCCTCCCACCACGAGATAATCAACTGCAGTCTGAGGATTCTAGAGAAGGGTTGTGTGAGCAGCTTAAACACGGTGTCATGGTTTATGAATAATCACTTTGAACTTGAACCGGCCCTCACCATTCAAGGCGGCTTTGAGACCTCGTACCTGCATCTCCGGAGGTGGTTCGTCGTGCAGGTGTACGTGGTGAAGTGCTTTATCTCGTGGTCTCTCATGGTCATGACTATGACGGAAGGGAGGAACGCCCGTCGGCTTGCCGCTCCCTCTCATCTTTCACCGCGTTCCTCGACCACCCTCCGCCGCAAGTGGCTCGACTCGTACGGCATGGCGTTACCACAGCCCGCGGAACTGTCTTACGAGGAGAAACTTGCGGGATTCGATGAAACACCGTTGTTTATGAAGACTTTACCGGAAGATATCTTCGAGAACCCCGCCGTGAGCGCACTTCAGAGCCTGGTACATGACGGGACACCGGACGGCGAGTCGGAGAATTTTGTTACGCGAGGTTTGTCCTAATAATTGAATTAGAGATTGCCCAGAACTTCAAGGAGCAAGGAAACGACTACTTCAAGGGCAAACGGACTCGAGAGGCTCTTGGATTCTATTCGCAAGGCGTGGACGCGAAACCTACCGACAAAGTACTATTGGAGGCTCTGCTGTGCAACCGCGCAGCCTGCAACTTAGAACTTAGTGAGACAATCTCGTAGACCTGATTTCCTTGTCGCGTTGACAAAACCGCTCACAATCGTGCTAGAAAATTACGGATCTGTCCTTAGGGACTGCTCTACAGCAATCTCTTTGAATCCCAAATCGTCCAAGGCGTACTACCGATCCGCCTCTGCCCTAGTCGCATTGGAGCGATATGATGAAGCCCTGGACTGCTGCACCAGATGCTTAGCCTTCGATCCAGATAACAAGGGGATGGAAGCAATCCGTCAAAAGGCACAGAACCTGAAAGATGCGAAGGAGAAGAAGGAGCGAGAAAGGCGGGATAAGTTGAGGCAAGAGCAGGAAGAGAAACGTCTTCTACAGATCGCGTTCAAGGTAGGTGCGCAACTGTCAATGTTAGGCATCATGTGTTGACCCGGCTATCGTAGGGACGGAACATCCTCGTCGTCACGGAGCAGAGCCCTGCAGTCGACATCCAATTCAAGCCTCACTTCGACCCTGAGGACCCCACACGGAACACGCTCGTGTTCCCTGTCCTGTTCCTCTATCCACAATACGCCACCTCGGACACGATTGCGGAGTTCGTCGAGGACGTTCCCTTCTCTGCGCACATCGAACGAATGTTCCCGCCGGCAGTGCCACCGCCATCTTGGGATGCCAAGACCGAATATACCGAGAATACCGTCGTGATTTACGCCGCTACTCACCGGCGGAGGTTGCTGAAAGTCGGGAAGAAGATGACGCTTCGAGATGTGCTAGCAAAATCCGCCGCGAAACCAGGGGAGCCGACAGACGGACTGGAACTCAAAGATGGTTGCTTGAGCTTCGTGGTTCTGCCTAAAGGCGACGTGGAAAAGGAATGGATCGAGAACTTCAAGAGATCGAGGGGCGCTTAGGCAATGCGCACCTCGTCAAGTGTAGCTATAGCTGGTGGGTCTTATCATTCCACTGGCCGAATGCTGTCCTGACGAGTCGGCAGGTTGCTAGCCAACAACACGTATTCCGCTGCTGTATCCGTAGTCCCAAACGCGCCGCATAATATTCATTCTTTGTGCCACAGATGACGTGACATGTCCCACGTCGGGCCAACGGCTGTTGGTCCCCACGCGTTGGCAGGGGCGAAACCATAATTCTGAGCAGTTATGCCTATACTAAGGCGCTTTTTCCAGCTCGAATCTTTTGACCATGATACTTCCAACAGATGTCCAGGTGCCGGAGATGGATGCTTGACCTGGAGATCATCCACCTCCCGAAGCGCGGTGGACAAGCTTCAGGACGCTGAGCACCGTCCCTCCATCTCCCTTCTTCCTGCCTCCATCCTCCATGCACTGACATGTTGCTCCGGTCTCTTCACCTTCCACTCTTTTCATACATCGTTCTTTGCCAATTCTGTGACGCTCAGAACGTCACCGTCGACGAGTAAGAGCAACCCTTCGTTCAACTTTATCTGTACTGACCCTGCGTCTTGTAGCGAAGCAGATAACTCTTTTGCAGTCACCTTCGAATACTCGTGAGTCTACTCCGCGAAGACAAATTCCTTCCACTGACGTTTGGTATCAGCCCGCCTTCGCGGTGGTCGCTGGAATCAGGGAACAACGATACTCTTCCGGTCGCCTCACAAGCACTTCTTGGTTAGTTCGGATTAGCCTCAACGAACGACCACCTAACAGTCGCCACAGGAACTGTGCACTCCTGCACCTGGGATCCCGCTACCGATAAGGATTTCCCACAGCTTACTGTGAACTTCTCTGGGACAGCCGTTAACCTATTTGGGGTCCTTCAACAAAATGTGAGTAGCCGCTGGGAAGATCTTCTTGCTTCAAAGTACGATTTATGATTATACACAGGTGTTGACCGCTGTCGACATTGCGATAAATGGCACCAATGTGACACGCTTTTCGCAAATTCAAGACAATGGCTCCCCTTTCATCTACAATATATCCTTATATTCGAACTCCTCTTTGCCGCCCGGACGCCATACGTTGACAGTCAGCCCCGCCGCCGAGGACTTCTCAGCCATTTTTGTTGACTATCTTACCTTTACGTGAGTTTGTTCCCTCTCAGAATTTTTTTGCGTATCTAATGGACGGATCAGACCTGTGAGGGTTAACTTGATCAACTCGTTGGCGCAATCGGCACCCAGCAGCACGGATGTCCTTACCACTCTTGTGCCTTTGGTACCATTTCAGTCGTCCTCAGTCACAGTCTTCTCCGAACCAGATGTCCCCACGCCGACTCTGACATTCTCTACCCCTGAAATTGCGTCCACGCTCACGGACAGCGTCATCTCGCCGTCGCCTGACATCACAAGCACGACGTCGAAGAGCATAGCCAGTGGCTCTAAGACCCAAGGTTCCTCGACGCTAAAGCAGAACACTTTGCCACCGACAATGATGTACATCATCATCGCCTCTTCCGTCGGGGGTGCAATCCTCTTCTTCCTCGCCGTCGCACTCTGCTTGATCTGCCGAGCCAGGCGAGGCCGAAGGTACAAAGCTGTGCCGTACTCTAACCCCAACGGTGGTCCCCTTGCATCCCCAAATACCCAAGAATTCGGAAGGGCGCCGGTCTCTGCGACGTCGACCTCACCATTCTTCCCTCCTGCCCTCCGCTTGAACACCAACAACTCGGCGATGACCCCAAGCCCCACCATCACGCTTTCGAGTGACTTCCAAAACACCCCGACACTCACCTCCGAGCTCGAGGGCGTGTTCCGCCAACTCGAAGAGCTGTCCCTCGAAGTCGAGACGCTCCAGGCCCGCAATAGCTTCATCTCCATCTCTGCCTCGACCGCCTCGGTCTTCAGCGAGAGCTCAGAAGAAGGCGACATCACCTCGCCCTCTCCGACACCGCGTGTGCTACCTCTGCAGGGCAATATCGACCGGCTCCGCAACGAGGTCGAGCGGCTGCGACGCCAGAGTCACAACACGTTGAATGGGATAAAGGACACAGGCTCTGCGGTGGTGACACAGGAGATGCTCGAGATGCTGCAGGACCTCGCGCTCCTCCGCGCGGAGGTCGAAGATATGTTGGCGGAGCAGATGTGCGACGGCATCGAAAGACTTCCTAGCTATCGATCTACTCGAAACAGTCCGTGCCCTCCTCCGACTGAGGCGCCGCCTCCTCTTCCTTCCACTCCTTCACAAACCGCGGAGAACGACTAGACTCTAGATCCCTAAGATATGCAACTCGGACATCTTCCTTCATTCTATTCCTTCTTGTGGACATTCGCAGCCAGTTGGAGCTGCAACAATCTTTTTCTGTACCCTGGAGGAGCTCCGTGGGCGATGTAGGCCCAGTTTTAGTATAGTACTTATTCGTATCTGCTTTCATGTTTTTAGTTGCGCAGACCCTAGTAGAATAACTAGCTGGGTTGGTACGTTGGAGAACTATGTCAAGCATGGAATCAGCCCTTCGATCAGGGTGCCAGTGGGCATGCAAGACCAACATTTCGGAAATGCGCAGACGAATATGTTATCGGTGGTATTCTACTACAACATAGGGCACGTGTTGGCTTCCCTGTCGCGCGCGTGGCGCTCGAGGTACTGGACCCGAGGACTGCGATGAAGTCCGTGCCACCCTCGAGAACTATCTACCCTACTCTACTAAATGTACTGTTCCCCGCCGACCCAGCAGGTACTGTACGGTGCCCCGGATATGTCGTGAAGCAACATATCCGGTCCCAGAGAAGGTCTAAGAGTCTACGCGATGAGTGTAAAAGGCCCGCCATCTTGAACACTCCCCGAAAGGTGAGAGCCGAGGTGCAATAGACTACACCTCGACGGAGTCAGTTTGTAAAGGACGGCATGCATCTTTCTGAAGAAGGGGGAATGGTCAAAAAAAAGGTGCGAGCATGCTAGAAAGGCCTTGGCGGCACTGGGAAGGGCTTTTAATAAAGGGGGTAAAAGTGGGAGGATGTATGGGGAGTGCGGCGGGCGGGGTCCAGGGATCCGGAGGGGGAAAGCGAACGGAGATGAGGGGAAGAGCAGAGAGGTCGATGCAGCCCTGGGGAAAGAGGCGGGGTCTTTTATACGCTTTGGCAGGGCCAGCCCTAACCCCAGCCTCGGCCTACTAGCTTCGTGTCAGCCGTGCCCTGCCGTGCTTCGACGGCAGCCACCACGTCCGAATCGAGCGATCGAGTGCTTCTTGACGGACTGGGCCACGGTGGCGTGTCCACATCCAACGAGGCGGTGCCAGACGCCGGAAGATTTGAGCTCCCATTGGCTGCGGGAAGCTCGGTCGTGCTTGTCTTCTCTTGAACACGGTAGTTGCATTCGAAAGAGGCCCCCGCTAGCAGATCACTAGCCACATCTTCTCGCAAGCCGCGATGTTGCGTTGAACATCGCTTGTGGGGAGCGAACTGTTCACGTCGATATTAGTCGATCTGATACACGGCTGCTCACCAAGGTCTGACCCGTGCACAAGTTATTAGGCCTGATTTTGTGCTCAGGGGCCGAGATTTTCTGTCGCAGAGAGCTAGCCCCGGTTGTGATACTAGCTAGCTCCAAAGCGCTCATTCCTAAAGCATCCACGCACCCTGCAGGATCACCAGGCGTCGGGCTCAGAGTGTTCGACATACGAAAAGGATCAGGATACTTACCCGTCGCTCTCGGTCCGCATTTGACAGCTCGATGCTCCGGCATGTCATAGGTGGCTGGCTCTGGCAGTCTCTAGCCGGTGTCTCGTACGGCTATAAGTAAGGAAGGACGGTCGTAGCTCAATTACCGGGTTTTGACAGCAGACTTGAACGGCGAGTCATGCCCTCGTTGGAGAGTCTGTGAAGGTATAAAGACCCTTGAAAGTCAGTCGACACCAGCATCAACTGCCCTACCATGAAACTCCTCATCTCATCCATCGTATACGGCGCTGCTGCTCTTGCTCACGCCGCGGTGGCGGCGAGCCTCGAACCACGTGCTGGCCCATCTCGTCCGTGCGAGATGTGGATCCCCCAGTTCGGCGTGAACACCGTCTTCATCAAGGGACAGCAAGCTACTATAACCTGGTAAGACACTGCTGTACGCTCGAGAATTCCTTGAGGCTCACCGTGGATGTAGGGACGTTTCCAAGCTTCCTTCGATCGTCTGCCCCTTGACCACTGTCAAGCTCATCGGCCGCTACTCCGACTACAACCACACCGTCGGTCCGTTCTCTGACCCCCACAGCGGGTCATTCACCTTTGCGGTGCCATCTCCGGAGCCGTCCATCGCGGAGTATCTCATGACCTGTAAGCATCATCGAAGTTCCACGGTCTCATCCGAGAGCTGAAGCATACTTGAAGTTGACATGGCTGTCGATGGTGTGGTGACCTGGCCTTACCCGGTCCTCATATCCTTTCAGTGAGCACGATGCGACTGAGTGTGGTGTTACCTCAGAGCTCGCAGGCTGCTTTGTACAATAGGAATGAGCACGTTATTGAACCTCGTGAACAGCATCGTCACATAGGCGATAAACAATCGATACAGTATCATCACTGATATACACCCTATAGGATTGAGAAAATATTAGTGATAAGGAGTAGAAGGGAGGAAGTTAACTACCCACCTATCTAAAATACATTTATCTTCTACGCTGGTTTAGAAGCGGACAGCTGGCGATTTCTCTACGTTCTCGATCGGGACCTTGTGCCCGACGAGCGTTCGGATGTTGCTAATACCATATCTACGATACTGAATGTCAGTCGTACGCTGACTGAGTGGCGGAACAGGACGCACCGAATCATCGTGGGACGCTCAAGACCGATGCCCCAGCCGTGGACGTGGACATCTTTAGGGAAGCCCATCGGTTCCAACATTTCTGGACGGAACATGCCACTGTTGCCGACCTCGACCCACTTCGCCAATTGTGGATGGAAAGCAAAGATTTCGAGTGAGGGCTAGAGTGATGATTGAGCAAATAGTAGACCTTGCGCTGAATGGACAAACCTCTGTGTACGGGTTGTAGGCTGGTTTGAATCTGATGTTTTCTAGGCCCATCTTCTTGAAGAACACCCGCATGAAGCCTACGCTACGTTAGAAAGGTTTTGTTCGTCGACGGAATACAGAACGTACCAATCAAATCAGCTAGGGTCAAGTCCTTGTCAGCCACGACACCTTCTACTTGGTGGAACTCGGCCAAATGTGTAGCATCCATAGTCTCATTCCGGAAGACGCGGTCGATACTGAAAAGCTTCGCCGGTCTGAAACCGTCAGAGCTTCCGGCCTCTTGACTTTTGCGCGCGGTTCCGGAGTGCTGCGCGAGTGCGTCGACGTCCTCGTCTTCTTTCTCTCCTCGACACCGCGCTGCGAGCTTCCAAAGCATGGCTGCGGAAGATGCTGTTGTGTGCGTCCGAAGGAGGAGCTTTCGTGATTCTTCGTCCGACCACGGGGCACGGTATCCGGTAGAGCCGAACCCGCCATGTTCATGCACCTTAGCTACACGGGCATAATATTCGGCAGGCGGTGATAGTGATTGAGCGGGGTCTATGGTGCATGTTGTGAGTATGGATCTAGCGGGGATGTCACAGTAAATTACCAGACAAGTAGAAGGTGTCTTGCACTTCTCGTGCTGGGTGTTGTTGTGGCACGAACAGCGAGTCGAAGCACCAGAACGCAGATTCCACGAAAGACGACGTTGGCATCTCTGCGAAGCTATAAGGAGCACCGTCAGTCGTAGCTTTATGATCGCTAGAAGATGACTGACCCCATCTCGAGGAAAATGTTGCGGACCTCTTCTCGGACCTTGAGTAGTGGATGGAGAGCACCGCCGTCGGTTGGGATACCTTCAGCCTCGAAATTGTACTTTTTGAAAGTTGACGTCTTCCACGCTCCGCTGCACATCGAAAGTAAGAATTCAAGGCGCGATCGATAGATAATGCGGATTAGACGTACGACGTGAGCATGTCGACTGTGAGATCTGTTTCAGGCTTAGCAGTAGATGTGCTGAAGTTGGGGCCCTTGTGCACAGTGAACCATTGCCCTTTCCTACCCAACGAATTGATATGAGCGTCGGCACAAACAAATTGTCTTCTCACTTTTGCACGATCAGTTTGCGTTTCCTGAGCTCTGCTAGTGCCTTCTCCCCCGCTTCCAAGGTTCCCGTGGAATCAACTTCACGCATATCTTTCTGTGTGGAATCGTCGATAGTTGCTGCCTGTACCGGTCTGGTTTAGACATTCGCCGCGAAGCTCACAAGAGCGGTGCCCACCAATTTCACGAGACCGTTACCCTCCTTAGTGATCCATTTGTTCTTGAAGGCGCGACCCTGCCCGATCTTGGAGGTCTCTCCGCCAATCTTGGCCTCCAATTCTTTCGGTGTCATCGGCGCGCCTTCGCCTTTGGCGGGTACGGCATTCCAAACTCGCGCTTCGTGTGATCCGTTTAGGGCGATGGAGGCTCCCTCGGGTGTGAGGACATGGGACATGGTCTCTTGCGTCGTGTACGTAATCATCTGGATACGACTCAGAGACATGGTTTCTCGCATGTAATATGCTACGCACTTCACGGCTAGAGAGGGAGTTGAGAGCCCCGAGGATTATGATCTGCGCATCGTGGGTCGCGGCGGGGTCGGTGTGTCCTGGGAGGACAAGGGTCCTGGTGTCCTTGATAGAGCCATGTTTGTCGAGGGTGTCGAGCACGAGCTTTTGGATCGCTTCTGCCATGGCGGGGAGGGTATACGCGGGAGTAAGCAGTAGGACTAAATTATTGAGTCCCACTGACTTTGACTCGGCAGATAGCGATCTGCTCAGAATCGGAGATCCCATCACTCCCCACACGTGAATTGTGGACTGAGCAGACGCCCGCTTTACGACCACTTCGCCGGACTCGACGTCGGCATCATCCTCAACACCATGGCCAGCTCGTCGTCGTCGTCTGCGGACTCGTGGAACAGGATATGGGAACAGTCGCAACCTGCCCTGCACTCAATTCACAGTTCGCTGAGCCAGCAGCCATCCCCGACACCGCGGGTGACGCGCATTGGCAAGCTTGACGCGGAGTTGCTCGACCAGGAGCTCGTTCAGGTTCTACAGGACCCCTTGAACAAGACCATCAGCCTCATAAGTGTATGACATCCGCTTTTCATATGCTTACTTGCTAATATTCTCTCGCCAGTCCTCCTTGAAGGGACGCTTCGACCCGGAATTAACGCTTCTTATTCAACTCACCCTTTACAAGTTCTCATTATGGGACACTGGAGCCACGTATGGTGCTAAACTACAAGGCCTGAGATACGCGTGGCTAGGGGGGAAAACCAATGCTTCGCCAAGTAAGCACGATCTAATCGTACACCCGAGCAAGGCTCATTATACACAGCTTTTAGGATCCCTCGCCGACTCCTGCTCGCACATGGGGCCATAGTCATGCTTATTCCCTATGTCCACACACGAATACGCGCGCATGCCCTATCACAAGCATGGCCAGACGCCCCTTCGTCTGACAAACGAAGGAAAGCATGGGAATTATTGACTAAGCTTGAATCACTTCACTCGACACTCACTCTCCTGAACTTCGTCATGTTCTTGTGGGACGGCGGGTCAGTGTTTTCACTTATTCTGTGTCGCCCGGATTGCTTTAACGCGTAGCTCTAGGTATCGGACATTGGCCGACAGGCTCTTGCGAATGCGATTAGTCTCCACTCAGCGAGTGACGACGAGAGACGTTTCATACGAGTTTATGAACCGTCAGATGGTCTGGCACGCATTTACAGTACGGCCTAATCTTTTTTATTGCATTCTTACTCACTCGGGTGCAACATAGGAATTCCTGCTATTCCTACTGCCTCTGGTCAATACTCGGGCGATGGGAAGAAGGCTATCGCAGCTAACGTCGAGAGTTTCCTTGTCTCCACTTCTCCCAGCACCCATCAAGTCTGCTTGTGGAATCAGCGTCCAGCCCACGAAAACTCCGTCTCGCTCTCGGAAGGGCAAGTATTGGTCACTTCCGTTGGACCAATGCGCAATTTGTTGTCAAGATAGCTCCACAAATCTTGCCGACCCAGCTGCTGCGCTCTCATCTCTCACGTCGCCGAGCTACACAAGCCACTCCGGCGATCCGCCAGAGGAGACAGAGGACAGCGTAGACGACCCTCCACCATTTCCGATCCATACGCCGTACGTGACCAACTGTGGACACGCGTATTGTTACGTGTGCATTACTGGGCGTATGATACGTACCGCAGATGAGGCGTCAGGGAGCGGTCCGGGGGGAACTCGTTGGGTATGCCTTCGGTGTGAGGAAGAAGTGTCGGTTACTGAGAGGGTGGAGGCTGCTTTGGAAGAGAGTGAATATGGAAGCGAGGGCGATGCGTCATTTGGGTACGGCAGCGACGATTTGGACTTTACGGATTTGAGTAGCGGTAGTGTAGAGGACGATAGCGAGTCTTTCGCCTCGGAATGAAACATAGTTTGTACTCCCTGGCATGTGCACACGCCGATCGAGATGTATTGACTCGAATAGGCGCCCTGTTTGGAAACCTGACCTCCGACCACTCATAAAACCCAAACCTCGTTCTCCCCTCCCTGACTGGCGTAGGATTTCAGGATGCCGACTGTTGCTGTAGACAAGGAGGAGCTCTGGGATAGATTGGGTCACAAATACAGTGCGTGTACAACATATGGCACGCGCGAGTAGATTCTCATGGTTTTGCAGGCCCGGAGGACTTCGATCGCCTACTTTTTGAATTCGGACTCGAGCTAGACGAAGATGTACGTGGAGGTTCACTTGATATGCTACGCGTTCGGAAGGCTGATTGCTCGTTAGACCACAGAGGAGGTAGAAGCGGCTCGGAAACAGGGCCTCCCCGCGGGTCGTCCGGTGTGTCGACTTACCCTAGGAAACACCCGCCTCCTCTGACGAAATACCATCCTCAGCAACTGAAAATTGAAATCCCCGCAAACAGGTTGGTCAGTACAGCCTGGCGCGTCGGAAAGGCTGCTGACCATCGATCGTGCGCAGATACGACCTCTTGTGTATTGAGGGAATCGCCCGTGCGCTTCGTATCTTCCTCGGAAAGGACAAGCCCCCACAGTACAAGCTGAAATACCCTGAGGGTGGGGAGGGGGCTTTGATTTCGGCCACTATCGCGCCTGAGGTGGGTCTTACTTGTGGAGTCTCTCGTGTGAAGAAGGCACTCAACGATATACGTAGACCAAGCAAATACGGCCCTACTTTGCTTGTGCTGTACTACGCAATGTCAAGTTCACAGAACGCTCCTACGAGTCCTTCATCGATTTACAAGACAAGCTGCACCAGAACATCTGCAGACGTCGACAGTTTGTCGCCATCGGGACACACGACCTGGATACGCTAAAGCCTCCCTTCACGTACGAAGCTCTTCCGCCGAAGGAGATCAAATTCGCTCCGTTGAACAAGACCCAGGAGTTCACTGCAGAGGAGCTTATGACCGTATACGAGGTGTGTTCTAACACAAGGATGAATGCGCGTGTTACTCATCGCCGTAGTCGGAGAAACATCTCGCAAAATTCCTGCCCATCATCCGTGACTCTCCAGTGTATCCCATTATCTACGACTCGACTCGTACCGTCGCTTCAATGCCCCCTATCATCAACTCGGAACACAGTAAGATCACCCTCAACACCCGCAATATCTTCATAGATACCACTGCGACCGACGAGACGAAGCTTGGAATCGTCATCAATATCATCGTGGCAATGTTCTCAGAATACTGCGAGGAGCCGTTCACGTACGTCCTACCGTGCCTCTGGTTCCACAGTTGATTTACAAGTTATGGGTGCGTAGCGTCGAGCCTTGCAAAGTCATATATCCCGACGGTAGAGTCAAGATCACCCCAGACCTCTCTTACCACTCCATGACCGCCCATGCGTCCTACGTCAACTCTTGCGCCGGAGTCAACGTGAACGCCACAGACCTCGCTGGTCTGTTGGAGCGCATGACTCTCTCAGCCGCAGCAGATCCTCAGGACTCGGACGCTGTATCCGTGCAGGTTCCTCCCACACGGCCGGATATCATGCACGAGTGCGACCTAATGGAGGATGCCGCAATCGCGTATGGATTCAACAAACTTCCAGACACCTTCCCTCCGACCAGCACCGTCGCTCAACCACTTGAGATCAGCAAACTGAGCGATATCATCCGTCGGGAGTGGTCAATGGCGGGTTTCGTCGAAGTTCTGCCTCTGATTCTGGTACGTCGTATACACCTAGTGAACTAATCGACAGGTCTCATACGAAGCACAGTGCTCACATGAAGAGAATTTCGACTGGCTGAATCGTAAAGACACTGGAGACCTGGCCGTCCGCATCGGCAACCCCAAGACTCTGGAGTTCCAGGTCGTACGAACATCGCTGCTGCAAGGACTGCTGAAGACCATCCGTGAGAACCGGTCACATTCTCTGCCTATCCGTATATTCGAGTCTTCGGACATCGTCCTCAAGGACAAGAAGAAGGAACGGCAAGCGAAGAACGTGCGCCACGCCGCCGCCGTGTGGTGTAACAAGACAGCCGGCTTCGAGGTCGTGCACGGCATGCTCGACCGTGCGATGCAGATGCTCGAGGTCCCGCGAATCGCCAGTACGGACAAGAACGCTTCCACCGGATATTACATCAAGGAGCGCGACGGTACGCCTCATTTTTCTATCTAGCATCTAGTTGACTCACAGTCTTCCAGACCCGACTTTCTTCCCCGGGCGTGCCGCAACCATCTACTATCGTCGCCCCCCTCCTTCTCCCTCCAGTCTTGACAAGATCAAGCGCGTCCTCTCTATCACCGAGGACGAGGAGATCGGCGTGCTCGGCATCCTACACCCCACCGTGTTGGAGAAGTTCGAGATCGGTTACCCCTGCTCGGCCGTCGAGTTTACTCTAGTGCCATTCAAGAAGGACGTGCACAGCGTGTGGGCAGACAACTAGCGAGTCGACGGTCGTTGTCAGAAGTCAAGTGTAGCAGTATGTATGTTTATCTGGTACTGTATAGAAAAAATGTACTACAGTATGGAAAGCGTCGTGCATGAAGTTAGTGTATAGGGGGTATCAAATCTCATCAACGAAGAGAAAGAACAGCACTAGACCAAAGATATCTCAAAACCCCAAGGCGGGTATCATATAGCAAACACGTGGACAGTACTACGAGAGGTATGAGTAGATTGCTATCATATGAGATTGCCATCGCTCACCATTGTTCTCTCCCAATCTTTTGCACAAGCATGACACAGTTGTCACCGACGTCGAGGACTTTGATGTCCAAGGTTGAGCAAACGATGCCGGTATCGTAAGTGGTGGACCGGTACGGGAGGGCCGCCTTCTCTAGAGCCGACTCGTGGAACGGGGGTGGCTTTTGAGAGTTTAAGAAGTCCATGTTGGACGGCTCCGCAACGATGTCTTCGTCGACGTGCTTCAGCAACGAGTCGAGCGAATCGAACCGGTCAACGATGATTTTGACTGGCTCTGGGACTGATAAGGCAGTGTTCCTGCGGATGGCAACCATCTTGTTCCCGTAAACATACCTCCTGGTATACATCAAGCGACTGATTCTTGTATTTGTGCCCCAGTCATTCCAGGAGACTACTCGGCCGGCACCGCGGGATGCGACGAGGGATGTAAGGACGAATTGGGGAACATCGATGGAGCCTTCGGAGTATGACCAGATCGAATGGTCTGCCCGTCCTTTCATGTTGTACAGGAGCCTGACCAAATTCTGTGGGCGTCCACAATCACTGGGTACGAACAAAGACTCCGTGTAGGCCTGCTCTTTGGGCTGGGGATTCCAGGAGATCTCGCCGTGTGACTCTTGATGCGTCTGTTCCGTGGGGAATTCGTACGACCAACCTTCTGCGGCCGGTGGTAGTTGAAACTTGGTGGCAAATGGCAATGCATCCTCGATCGTGAGCCGGCCCGGGGGTAGATTTCTCCACGGGAACACGACCAATTCCATTCCATCCGTAGATGTGTACACGAAGGTTGCAAGTAGGTCGGGAGAGACAAAAGACAGCATCTTCAAAGGCATCTCTTCGGGTGTACCACAAGGGCCACTCATCGTCTGAAAAGGAGCTCGTTAGAATTGCGGGAACGACTGAGAAACGGTGGCTTACGAAGACAGTAAGATCGACGGACTTCCAATCTAGAATCACTAGGTTACGCTCCTCTTCTCCGGAGTCCTTGAAGGCGACGTAGTTGACCAATACAAGTCCCTCGCGGAGTTGCACGCGGGGCCTCAACATGGGAAGATAAGGTATAGAGGCGCGCCAGAACGAAGCAGGCGCGTGGGGGTGGCTTCGGCCTGTGGTCCCTTGCCTAAAAGTGAGGGTCATACCCACGGGCATCGAATTCTCGTCGGTACTGAGGAATTCGTTCAGTATCTCGGCATAATGCGGGGGAAGGGAACTATGGCGCGTACTCAATGACTTCGCAGATAAGAAGGTCATCCGTCGAGTCATAATGAACATCCATCAAGATGCGGGGGCGTGGATATATCATTCGCCACTGCTTCCTGCCGGTCCTGTTGCTTGTGCTCGACGGGAGGACTCGGAAGTTTATCGTTTTGTCCCGGCGGTCGTGGCGCCAGATGACGGATCCGTGAGCACCCCAACTTATTACAGGGGTCGTCTCATGGTGTTCCAACACCTTTCGAATCCTGTGTTCGCGTTGTGAGGCATCCCTCCAACTTTCCAAGTGGTGTAGCCGCTCCGCGTGAGAAGAGAGCGATGGTACCAAAGGCCCTTCGTCGACGCAAGAGAGATGCCGCTCGATAGTATACTGAAGTGCGGAGCTGCCCACTACAACGTTGTGCAAGTACTGGCATATCTGGGAGAATATACGTGATTGAGATGTGATAATAACATCAGGTTGCGACGTACCCTCTGGGCTGATGAGATTTCTCTCGGTGAAAGATATCGCAGGATTTCAACAACAATTTCGGGGGGTAAGGTAGATAGAGTTGGGCGTAAACACTCCGAGTCGTCCGGGATCTCTGAGCGTTTTGCGCGTCGCGGAAGGCGTAGAGTGGTCAATCGGCGAAAGACAGAGATGCAAGGCAGAAATGCAAAGATCAGAAATGCAAAGAATCTCCGTAGGAGCTTTCTAGATCTTGCATCTGCTTTGCGTTTAGCGGTGGCGTCCCCGACGTTGTGACGAAGTCGCGCTATCTGCTTTTGAGCCAGTAGAACTTCCGAGGAGGAAAAAGAAGGTGTTCGAGGCGTTATGTCAACATCTGACAAGGCTGGTAAGCGCGACATAACGGAGGTCGGAATATGAGTAGTAGAGTCGATGCGGTGGATTTTGGAGCACTCACTGAGACGTCTCGTCAGTACGAATTATAGCTAGCTTCCAATTGTTTTAGTGCCTTGTCCATGATCCACAGGGCCAATACAGCAGCGCCTTGACCGGGAACATACCACAGAAACAGAGGAAGGGTCCAATTGTGTGCTTGTACCACCGACATTGGCGCCTTCGTGGTGTTTGGTAGGATTGCGATCTCGATCTGGATCCGCGCATGACCTCAGGGTTGCGCAGGCGCTTGACCGGGGCTGCGACCTCGGCAACTGCCAACGTTTCGCGTCCCACCACTTCCGCATTCGTCCTCCCCTCTCCTCGCCAGCACTTCCACCGCCATGTCGGACACAGAGGCTAAACCAGGCAGAATCGGCTGGCTGTGGTCTATGTTCAAGCACTATGTTAAATCTACCTGGCTGCGCTACAAGAGGCTGCACATCTGGGGCAAGGTACGCTTCGGACTTAACCCCCCTACGTACATGAGGCTTACATGCCGGGTTTCGACAGGTCCTCATATGGTCCCTTGCAGCATTCTATATTGCGCTTGGCTCATTCCTGTGGACGGTTGGAGCCGACCGCATTGCGCAGACTATGTACGACTTTGCACAGAAGATTAGCCACCTGCGCTTTGGCTGGATGATTCTAGGAGCGATGCTGAGTGCGTCGCTTTGTGCTATTTCATCTACTCAAGCTCACATAGCCACAGTTCTCATATCCTTCCCGCCGTGTATCGGGCACACGACAACCGTAACTTTGTGCGGATTCGCATATGGAATGAAGGGATTCTACATCGCTGCTGCGGGCTCGGTGCTAGGGTCTGCTATCGTATTCGTGGTACTGCGGTTGCTCTTCAGCAAGCGTCTGAGGAGCTGGTCCTCATCGAATGAGAAATGGCAGGCCCTCGAGGCCGTGATCGTACGTTCCTCGAATATCCAGCGGGGTTATTCGGCTCATCAGCGCAGCGAGCTCGCGGGCTTCCTCTCATCATGCTCATCCGAGCTTCCCCGTTTCCACCATGGGTATACGCCAATTCGCTTTTCGCGGTCAGTGGTTCCACATTTCTCCTGAGATGATGGCTGACATATACTCTTCTAGTCGATTGAGGCGGTTGCACTGTGGCAATTCGTGATTGCCACCTTCGTGGTATTCCCGAAAGTTGCCTTACACGTCTTCATCGGTTCAAGACTCGCTGACTTGTCTGACGGCGACACTCGGAGACAGATGGACCCTCGTAAGCATCATTATAAATGACTTTGGTAATCATACCAACTGACATCGTGACTTTCAGAAACTAAGATTCTAAACGGGTGTCTTATCGGCGTTGGAATCCTCGTAGCTTTCTTGACCAGCTGGTACGTGCTGACCAGCGGATGATAGAACATAGCTCACACGTTTGCCATTGTAGGATTATCTACCGCTCGATGACAACCCACATTCGCCACCTAGAAGGTTTGTCGCCTGAAGTAGACGAACTTGCTGCGGAGGCCGTCGAGGACGCAGCAGAGGGTGCCCCACTTCTAGGCAGCTATTCCTCGGAATCGTTGGACGAGGAGTCTGTCAGCACAGTCCGACCCAAATCTCCTAACCGGTATCGTTCAGTATCCCCTGACGTCTAACGAACATCATTGCATGCGCTAGAAACCATCTATCTAAGTTACGGTCATGTCCTGTGTAACATACTTGAAGCGAGGTGTAGATGTGCCATTATAATTCCATGTGTGCAACATATAGTCCTGAGGGGCAATAAACATAGCGGACGGGAAGAGTCAGGTGTACGAGGAGATCAGTAGTAGTGCAAGAACAAGAGTGAGAGACTCGCGCCGATGAGGAACAACAGGATCCACTTTCTGCTATCCCTTGCCCTCCTTCTGGCCTCCTTGAGCTGTTCGTTGCCCTTCTCTACTGTCGCGGCTGTGGCAATGGCGTCCTCGTAAAGCTGCTCCGTTTGCTCCGTCTGTTTTGTGAGGTGCGCCACCAACTCCATCTGGAGCGCACTGATCTCCATAAGCCGCGATTCCGCCTGCTGGACCGACGCGAGCGTGTCTTGCATATCCCTGAGGATATTCGCGTTCTCCGTCTCGAACTGCATGATTTGCGACGCCGACAGTTCGAGCTCGTCGTCGTCCTCGAGGTCTTCCAGATTCTCGTCAAATGAGCCTGTTCGCGGCGTAGATCGTAGACTCATGGAGTCGCCGAGAGAAGGTGTGCCCATGGTTGCCGCGAAGCTTGACGCAAGAGTGGATGCTCCACCAAGCCAACCTGTCGGAGCGCTGGCTTCCGACGACGAAGACGAGGGAGCTGTGTCCGTCATGAACATGGCTTCTCGTGTTGCTCCCGAACCGAGTGTCTTTGTCCGTTCCAGCTGCCGCTTCATACGCTCCTCCTGGAGCTCCTTCAACGTCTGGCTGACTTCCGTGAGCCGTCGACTGAGGAACCAAGTTATACTAGCATGGTGCGCGGCGACGAAGTCCGAAGCGGCCGTGCTTTCGTCTTGTCGCAGACGCGCCGGTAGGAGTCGCGTGAACGGGTTTGTCTTACTAGCGACGAGCTCCGCACGACCTGCGTAAGTGGAGTGTTTAACAGCGCTGAGACAGTGGAGACAATGCGACTCACGTTTCTCCAGCTGTTCCATCTCTTTGATGCGGTCTGAACATCGCGAGAGGATGACCCGTGCTTGCAAGTCGATCTGGTCCCGCTCCTCGTTCGTGAGGTGCTTGATGTTCGCCCAAGACTGATCAGCAGCACCGAGGTCGATATTGCGCGACGCCTGGCGCGTCATGGGCGGGTTACGCGAGTCGAGGTTGAGGTACGGTTTCTTGACAGACACAAGCATGCGCGAGAGCGTGCCGATGTGGTTAAGCTGTCTGGGACTTAGTATGGGGCAGAGGGCGCGACGCGATACGGAGGACATACGTACGATGTTGTAGCCTTCCGCGACGTACTCTCTATTGATAGCCTCCTGCGCATGCTTCTGCTCGTCTATGCCCCGCTTCGCAGCCCGGTTGAGCTTGCGTCGCTTTGCCTCTGGTATGGCTTTCTCCGCCTCTCGTATTAGCTCGCGGAACTCCGATGTGCGGCTGGTAGCAGTCATTTCTGCGCAGTTTGGGGCTAGTTTTGGAGGAGGTGAGTGGGTGATGGTGGACAGTGTCGGGTCACAAGCTCGCGTCGGTGGTGAAGAGAGGTGACCACGTATGCTTGAGACAAGGAGGTACTAATAAATGGGTGTGCGAATCGCGCTCGGCCAATGATGTAGGGCAACCGGGAACACGTGGCCGCCACGAGGGCGAGTATAAAAAGTCGACGCGCCTCCGCGTCTCGTTTTCACCACCACGACATCGCTGAGTCTCCTCGAGACCGCCCTCGTTGGACCATCTGATGTGAGGCCTATTCGTCGTGGAAGAGGATCGAGTCCTTGTTTGAGGCGGATGGTGTGTTTCTCGGCCAACATCTGCCATAGTTTGCGACCGACATGCTTTTATTCTACGTAGCTCGTACCCATTGTATGATCACAGACCGTGTCAATCTAGCATCGAACGAACTTTCTCTGTTGCTGCGAAGCGAGTGTGAAGTGAAGAGAGTCGAGTACATGACGAGATGCAGTGCAAGAGCCGCGAAGGTTGTAGACCGAGAGCAGGAAATGTAGTGGTACAGGTACAAGCTGGTATACAGCAGTTTTACGGTCACCGGGTGGCTTCCAGAGTTTCCATCGACGTCACGCTGTTGCCACGGATGACCTGCCGAGAACGACAATAAATGAGCGACGACAAAGCGAACAATGGAGAACAAGGGCGTACGACAGTCCCGATTGGATGCTTCTGTGCGGGTGTTGTCTCCTCCAACGCCTCGTCGAGAACGAGGTTCAAAAACAGGTCATAACCGCGGAGCACACCGCTGACTTTGCGGCCTCCTTGAAGATGCACAAACAATTTCTTGTCCATGAACTGTGGACAAAATCAGTGAGCCGCTGGGCTGTGGATTCCAAATAAACGCGTACCTTCTTGAGTTCTGGTTGCGAGGCTTTCGACATGGTGGCGAGCTGGGGACGGTGTTGGTGGTCGTGAGCAGCTGACGGCGAGGGGGTGCGTACTGGGCAGTTGCTCGTCCGCGGTGGATGAGGTCGCCCACAGACGCCATCCCGATAGGGCAGGCAGATCGCCCACGTGGCTCTTACCCGCCTTGACTCTATTTGGGAGCGCTGCTCAACCTGAACACGATTCCAGCCTCTTTCCACCTCGCACTACGGCCACGTCTGCTCTTCTCGTCAATCTCTCCAGCCCACTGTTGTACATCTAGAATATTGCTGCGCTGCGCTGCGCCGCTCTGCTGCTGCCATTGTCCTCTGTGAGCCTCATTACCCGCTAGCCCCTCTCCTCGCCCGCTGACTTGTCGCATTGGCCAGGCGTACCGATCAGATAGCGTTCCACACACGCTCCTGCAACCTTTCTCCATGGCCTCTACTGCCCCTCCCTTGACCAGCAATGCGGGAGTTAGCGCGTCCATGTGGGCAAATCAGCCTGCTCCGACCCGCAATAGCGGTTGGGCCAGCAAAGGGTCTGAGGCAGGCTCGGCGGCTCGAGGTGCGAGTAAAGGAGCCCCGAGAGGCAAAGGGCGTGGAGGCAGAGGCGGGCGATCAACGAATGGGAGAGGCCCGTCCAAAGGTGACAATCCTCCCAAAAAGGCAAACGGAGATCCGGCGCAGGCGCAGCCCCAAGTGAAATCACCATCCGATTCGACAAAGCCTCCTGCACCACCACCCCCACAGCCTATGGCCGCGGCACCCAAACCGCAGGCTAACACACCGTCCAAGCCCGCCGAGCGACCGAAGCCGGCACGCAAAGGATCGGAACCAAGGGCAACTCAGAAAGCGACTAAACCCGTCGTCGAGATCCCCGCTACTATTTCGAAGTCGAATTCTGCTTCTACTGCATCCCCTCGCACACCCTCGCATCGAAAACGGTCCAATGCGCAGAAACCACAGCCTCCGCCTGTTCCTTCCGTTCCCCGTAAACCTACACCTCCTCTGGAGCCTGCTCCCCTGAAGGAGAAAATCGCCGCGGCTGCCAAGGATGTTCCTCCTCATCTAGCCCCTCCACTGAAGGCGTTCGATATCAAACACGACATCGATGCTTTGGTTGAACGTGTTCGTGCCGTAGCCATGGACAGGCCTCATACTCCTGGCAGTCACTTCGATTGGGCAGGTGACGAGGACGACAGTCTCCCTGATTTGGACGATTGGGGTGTACCATCGACTTCGAATACCGCGAGCTCGCTTGCAGAACCCCCTCAGGAAACTCCTCCCCCCGTTAGCGTCATCTCTCCAATTCTGCAGAACGCACTGAAACCGCTCCCGAGCTTAATGGACGTCAACATTCCTACGCCATCCATTAGGCTTCACGAAGTTCATGACGAGAAACGCGAGCCGGATACGAACGCAGGCGACGAAACCCCACGGAAATCGGCGGAACCCGCCACACATACGCCTACCTCTGCTACACATGAACCGAAACCAAGCGAACAAGCTCCGGCAGCCGCGCAACAAACTCCCAAACTCGAGGCAGCCGCGAAGCCAAAGAACTCAGCGAACGGTACTCCGCCGGCCAATGGCGTCTCGAGTAATGCACCGGTCGCAGGTCGACCGCCGTCTACGGATCCCCTAGACTTCCCAGACCACAGCGGACTAGAATCTTCGATGCATGCATTGCCAACATCCCCATCTGCTCCATCTCATCTTGGTCCTCGCCCCCCTCGCGGTTTCAAGCCGACGCATGGACGCGCGCATACCGTCGGGCGGTTCAAAGACAACAACCACTCCGATCCGGATCGCCCTCGGAAAGCGGACGCGTTCTCCCACGGACGCAACCATTCGACTCCGCCGACTGGTACCGCGCATCGTCCGCCCGCGAGCCGCCCCGTCATCACCGTCGACGCCATTTCCAGGCTCGCGCGGACGCTGGGAGGCAGCCCTCTTCCCAAGCGTGACCGTGAGCCCGTAGTGGCAGCAAAGGCTGAATGAACCCCCATCCCAATATCTTCATCTATCCTCCGCATCTATTTATGATGTACTTGACCATCTCCTCTCCGTGCTTTGAACTCTCTGGACGTCCCACTAGTTGTTTGCTTTGCTTTGAATACGATGATACCCCCGCCACCCACTTGTAATCTTTGTCACGGCCGGCTTGGTGCTATGGCATGGTAATGATGTAACTATTAATGTCGGCCCTGCTTTCTGCTTCACATAATGGAATATGAGCTACTCATTTGTGACTGAACAATCCGAGGTGTGCGGGTATATTATTCGGAACTAAAGTACGACATCTCGAGCCCAATTGCTTTGATAGGTTTTGTCCGGTCGGTGAGATCAGACTTTATCCCCAAACTCACAAGCATGTTCCGTATTCGACCTTCCCACATTAATGACACGTCCTGTGGGATAATCAGTACATGGAAGAGGCAGCAGAGAAGGATCAGACGCACGGCTTTGGTCGATAGCCGCGCTTTTACTACACCCTGGATGTCAGGTGGTGGCGCTTCCGTGACCGGAGGGGTCGTTGGAGGCAACAGAAGCGGCGTCGCCTCTGGTTTGTGGTCGGTGTCCGGATGACCTTTGTGTCCCCGCGTCCACCACTCGGCGCCGACGGACCATTCGCTTTCGTAGCTGTAAACGTTGAACTCGAAGCGCGAACACAGCGAGAGGTCTTTTGACACCCGTGCGGCGTATGCACCCGACATGTGTCCCAACATGGGGTTGAACATCGCCGTGATGGTTGTTGGAGGTTGTGAAGGTGCAGCGGATGTGCTGTTGTTCTGTCCTGACGCCACCTGCGCAGATGGTGGCGTTGCGTCGGGCAGAGTTGTGAATCGTATCCCGGCGGAAACTACGAGAGTGGCTCAGTAAGGCGCGTCAAGCCATCTTCGATATCTTCATACGCACCGCCAGCACTCTTCTCCTTCGTACTGAGGTAGAATTCTGCTCCAGTCGATATCCGCCCTTTCAGCCCGCCTTCCATGGCGTCTTCCTCATCTACGCGTTTTACTTTCGAAGTCTTCTTCGACGCGTCTTCCGTAGTATGCTGCGACGCCAGCTTCCCGAAATTATACATGCACTGCACACCGTACATGTGGTCCTCCGCGCTCCACGAATACTCTGTGCACCACCGCCCCGTCGCATGCTGTAGCTTCAGGAGGACGTTGCTCGCCGAATGGCCGTTCGTGTGTTGGAGGGTGTACCGCGGGTCCGAGATCGCGGCAACGAAGCCCTGGAGCGTCGGGGTCACGCGCGTCGTGTACAGCGCCTCGAGTCGGCCGGTGGGGATGAAGATCTTGCCGTACATCAGGTAGTCTGGCGGGGCCCTGCGTCTGGCTTCACTGCGGGGGCGTGGAGGCGTGCGCGGGGGTGCTTACCACGCGTGTCGACCCGCTCGCCTGCCCGCCATTCTTCTGGCTTGCCCTCGGGGCGCCGTGGCTGGTCGTACACCTTGAAGTGGTCGGTTATGTCCTTCACGCGCACGTCGCGCGAGTTGTGGACGTGCAGGTCCGCCGAGGTGAAGATGTAGCCCACGGAGCCATGTAGGGATGGCAGCGCGAAGACAGAGTACGAAGTCTTGAACAGAGGGTTAGGCGACTTAGATATCCCAAGTGAAAGCCCAGACGGTACGACAAAGTCCAGAATAGCTGCGTGGAGTTCAGTTAAGGTGTTACTATTCAGTATGAAGAGCATGCGTACCGTTTGAGGAACGCGTTATGTTCCCGTAAAAGTTATCCTCGTTCCATCCCGTAGCATGGTAATACCTTTGGAGAACGTAGCTCGCAAAGGGGTGCATCAGCGTACTCTAGTTTCTTCGTAAAGTAGCGTATCAAGTCAAGTGTCCATGCACAGATGTGGCAGAAGAAGGGGAAGATGGTCAGCGAGCAAGTCGCAGTTGGCGTCCACGAAAGCAAGTCCTATGGGCGTCTACTTTCCACCACTTTACCCCAACCATCATCGCGGAATGGCTTGCGGAGGAGATGGCCACACTCTTTCCACCACCAGGCCCTGCTCTACCGCCATTTCGAAGTCTTTTGGTCAAGGGTGATTTTCATGCAACAGCACCCCTCCATCTCTGCGTGTCCCACGTCTTGCAAGATGATTCCGCGAAAGCAGTTTTGCTCACGCCATCTCGAGCACGCTTCATCGCAAACATGAAACAGTTTAATGAGGAATGGGTTGGAGAGCATGGTGGAGATGGTAGAACAGTGAATGCCTCGAGAAGAGTCGATATGCTGTGCGTGACCTCGCGTTATTGGGGCTTTGGTTCTATCCTCAACTATGCGAAGTTATCCTCCCAGCCCTGCCCACCTCACGTTTCTGCTATCGTTGTTTCACGAAGCACTTTTTGATAATGAGCAAGATCTTGTTCATCCCAAAACCACGTTCGCCTCAACTCCCTCGTTGATCGTCCTGTGCGAGCCATCGTGCTTCTTCCAAGAAGACCAGGAGGCGACGTAAGAGCATTTCGTCGTGTATTGACGGCGTGAAGCTGACAAGACAGTAGCTTGTCTTCATACTTGACCTTGCTTCTACATGCTTCATCAACTGTATCTTCGCTGAGTGCCCAATCGTGAGTGGAAGCGGGCGTACGTATATGTCCATTCCTCAACGACTTGTCTATAGTGGGAGTACGACGGCGTTAGCTGTGTTCGACTCGGGCCTGGAGAATCTTCGCATGCCACTTCTTCGAGTCCCCTCTCCAGACCCTGACGCGCCTGAGGGAACTCAGCATGTCGTGAAAGATGTACACGAGCCAGTCGCTTCTTTGGCGCAGCAATATTTCGAATGGGTTGGCACGGTCGACGAAGGTGATTCCAGATTGATTCTGTGCTTTGCAAAACGCTTACCCCGCTGTGACAGAGGACTCGAGTCCGCCGACCTCCCAGCCGCAGGAAATCACGCTCTCGATGGCTTCACGGAACTGCATACTGACCCTGCAACACATGAAGGCAAGGAACGGACACGCGGATGTCGTCTGGCAGTGGCGTGAGGAGTTGTCCGCAGGCGGTGTTGTATTCAACTGGTAGATTGGCACTGTAGATTGTGGCTGTAGGCCTTGCATGCATCGAAAACACGCGCAAAATGACGCGACGCGACGCGCAGGTCCCACGGCCCGGCGTTTGAGCGCCGCCCGGGACGTGATAGTCGCCGGCCCGGCATGCTGCTCGTCAACCAACGACATGCACCCTGTCCTTGACCCCGACCAACTCTGTGACCGATGGAATTCTTTAGCGACGTCGGAGGTGACCCGCTGAAGCCCTCGCTGTTTGAACTTGTGGCACAAGAACAGCTCCGTGATCTACTCCAGCCGGCGTTGAAGTATGTGCTGTCGGTGCGTGTGCAGCGTTTGACGCTTTACGACATGGGACTAACGCCGCGTTTGTGTCGCGAATAGGTGTTTGCGCAGCGGTATCCACGGTATCTACTACGAATAGTGAATAAACATGAGGAGTTCTACGGGGCCCTCATGTTCTTTGTCGAGAGACACTATCTTCGCAAGCACGGTACGCTTTCACCTTACGCCGTTGGATATCACATTGACGCTTCGCAGGTGCGTCGTTTGCGGAGAACTTCTACGGTCTCAAACGGAGAAGACGGCCGCTCTTCGAGACCGATAGGGCCCGAGCGGCCGTCGGAGGCGTGCCAGCTGAAGAGAAGCTACAGGGGAAGGAGATATGGAGGTCTACATTGTTTTTGGTACGTGCTGATATGTTTGCCTTTGTGCCTTGCTAATTGGTTCATAGGTCGGGCTTCCGTACTTGCGTGCCAAGGCCGCGGACTATTTCGAGGCTCTGGGTGGGGGACTGGAGCATGATATATTTGACGAGAATGCCCGGTCGCGCCAAGACAGTCTGCTGTCACAAGAGGTACGGTCTCGTCATGTCTGGACTGTGCTGTCGCTCATACATGCCGCAAAGACGTGGGGTGCAAAGTTCCGACGCGTATTCAAAGCCCTCTACCCGTGGCTCAACACCTCATTTGAGGTGTGGCTGCTCGTGTGCAACGTTGCCTACTTGTTCGACAAAACGCCGTATTACCGCCCGTGGCTTCGCTGGGCTGGTGTGGACATTCGCCGTATGGGTGCAGACGACATGGTGAGTGGCATCCGATGTGTAGTTGGTGCCGGATGCTGATCTCCGCGAAGCTGGCGGCGAGGAATGCGTCGCAGAAGAAGCTGCTGAGCAACCTGCCGCAGGGCGTCCTTGCAAAGCTACGAAGGCTTCTCCTATCGTCACCACGGCTTCTGTTGGACAGCCTCAAGATCCTTCTACCGACGGCGATATTCTTCATCAGGTTCTTGGAATGGTGGTATTCGCCGGGGTCCCCTGCGCGGTCGCTCGCGGTGTCGCCGCTGGGTCCTCCTGTGCCCGCGCCGCGACTGCTGCCGCCACACCCGCGGGGGCTGCGGGTGGACGAGACGGGGTACGGGGAGTGCGGGCTGTGCCGCGGGCCGCTGGCGAACGCGACGGCGTTTCCGAGCGGGTATGTGTTCTGCTACCGGTGTGCGTACGGGTATGTGGAGGAGCACGGGCGGTGTCCAGTGACGCTGCTTCCGGCGCGTGTGTGGCAATTGAGAAAAATTCTAGTGTAAAAGCCTGCGAGCGAGCGAGTGCGTTAGTGAGGGCGACGGCGGGCGGCGAGCCGACGCACGTTTGTGAGATCAGATTGGGGATAATCGTGCCGCACGTGGAAAATGGCTCCGTCGACCGTTATGGACGTGCTGCAGACTTAACATGCCCCTCTTGCTCAGTCCATGACGGCCCATACACCTCCGCGCCGCCCACCAGCACCGACCGCACCCAGCACGGCACAAAACACGCCGCACGCTGCCCGCCGCCCGGCACTCGCCTCACCGCCGCGCACCCCGCCACAATGAAGGTCAATCCGCCCACCCTCCGTGCCGCCACCTCTCCCCCTCTCCGCTGATTCCCCGCGTTTCTACGTGTAGTTTGGCAAGCAAATCCAGGCAGACCAGGTCCCCGGCTGGTCCCAGTATTACCTGGACTACAAAGCTCTCAAGAAGATCATCTCCGCGTTCGAGGCAAACAAGCCCGTCTCGGAGGCCGCTGTGCTTTCCCCTCGTGCGTATATGCGCATACCTAGTCGCGTGCGCAGTCTCGTGAACCATCCCCCACAGGACCGACCGACTCCGAGTCCCCCCAGCTCTCCGTACTCCCCCCGGGAGTCGGTCAGGACGAAGAGCGCGGCAAGGACTTCCAGGCGTACAAGGCCGCTTTTTTCTTCAAGCTTGAACGTGAATTGGAGAAGGTGGGCGTTGCACGGCATTCATTAAGGTGTTCTGGACCTCTATAAATCACTTCCGCAGATCAATGCATTCTACCTCGAAAAGGAGGCTGAATTGAAGTCCCGCCTCGAGACTTTGCTTTCAAAACGGCGTGCCGCCGCGTCGCGCGTCCTTCCCGACTCCTCGGATGATTTTCCTACCAAAAATCACGTCGAATGGAGCGCCGTCGAAGAGGGGTTTCACTTACTGGAGCGGGATTTGGGAAAGCTGCAAGTGCGTCGAGGCTTACCTTCACGCGTTTCCCCCCTGACCATCCGTCCTAGCAATTTGTCGAGATCAATGCCACTGGTTTCAGGAAGATTCTCAAGAAATGGGACAAGCGATCGAAGTCTACCACGAAAGAATTGTACCTTGCTCGACAGGTTGACGTCCAGCCAGTGTTCAACAGACAGGTGACTACTCGCCCATCATACCGAAACCGCTTTGAGCTCATGTCCTACCTTAGCTGATATCTGAGTTCTCGGATACAGTAGCGGCGTGTCTTCTTGACTTCACCGACCTATCTGTGGGTGTGAAATACGAAGCACCTGCGGGGGATGAGGCCCTATTCGGTCATCAATTGACGACAGATGGCTCTCACCAACTCGGCCTATTCTCCGACCTAGAGAGTAACATCAGAAGGGCGGTCACCGAAAAAGACAGTGCCGCCCTGCGTGATGCCATACGATATTCAGATTCTCTCTCACAATCACCAGGGGGGCGTACGCACGTCACTCGGATCCTCTGGAAGGCCATCATAGATGCCCCTGCAGAGCTAGCTGATTTTATCCTTGCTTCCACATCCCAACCATTCGACTACCGCTTCACAGACGATATCAACGGTCGTACCTGTCTCCACGAGGTGGCACGCGTTGGGGCGCTCCGGCTCGTCAATCTGTGCCTCCAGAATGGCGTTCAGAAGGACAAGGTCGACATGTACGGCCGCTCAGCTCTCCACTACGCGGCGATGAACGGGCATGCTGCGGTCTGCAGCGCTCTCATCGAGCAAGGCCTTGACGCAAATACCGTCGATCTCGACAATTGCACACCTTTGGTCTATGCTATTCTCCGCGGGTCCGTCGAGTGTATACGAGTCCTTCTAGAAACCGGCCAGGTGTCGGCGCAAGTAGCCATGCTGGAAGGCGATTTGATGCCGCTTTCCCTTGCAGCGCGGTCCGGACATCTCGACGTCGTCGTACTCCTTCTACAGTACGGCGCTCCTAGTCTTCCGAACACCAACGGCGAATATCCAATACATCTTGCCGCGCAGGAAGGACATGTCGAGATCTGCCGGCTATTGGTGGCCAAAGACGGCTGGGATACCCCGGACAAATACAACGAATGGACTCCGCTCTTCCACGCCGCGCGACACGGTCACCTGGGCTGCTTGCAGGTCCTTCTGGAGGCGGGCAGCAGAGCCGAACGTACAGATGAACTCGAGAACTCGGCTGTACACTATGCAGCCTGGTACGGACATCACACGTGCGTAGCGCTTCTCATGGATGCAAAGGCAAGACAAGCAGCGGGAAGCACCTTTGTCGCGCATGCCTCGCCAATGTCGGACACACAGCGGTCGACTGGTGGAGAGTCAGACATCGACGCGATTCCCTCCCTCTCGCTCCCGCCTCCCATGATGCCCTACCGTGTCTACGGTCACAACTACCTTGACAAGAATGCGCTCGTGCAGGTCTCTATTGGACATCGATCGACACGCTTTGGCGACCCGTCGGCAGAACTTTCCAGCGCGGTCCGATTACGTCCTCCACTGAGCGGCTTAGAACGTACTGAAAGATACTTGCACACATCACCGCGTCTCAAACTGGTCGTCACCGCATCTCCTGCTGTGACCGCGGCACCGTTCAGCGTCACTCTTCCATTGGCACCGGACGACAAGACGCTATACACCTTCCAGGTCCCATCAGTTGACGCGCTGTCTTTGGAGTTTTCACTTTATCCAAACTTTGGCACGAAGATTGTTGGACGGGCCGCGTCTTTGCCATCTTCACTCAGGGCCTCGAAAAGCTGCGAGGCGCTGACGCTCCCTATCCTCGACCATCGTTTGCACGTAATAGGCGAGGTACGTCGCCGCTTTTGTAATCGAAACTCACGTTTATTTATGCGCCGTCAGGTCTCTTTTGAGGTCACATACGTGACGCCCTTCAGCGGCGTTACGTTGGAGATAGGAGGCGCCATTGAAACGTACTGGAAGTCCATTGCAAGCCCGGTGTCTACGCCAGCCGCGAAGCTTTCCACTCCCCGTTTTATGACACCTTCGCGGTCTTTGGCGTCAGCACAGACTTCTCCTTCAGTTCATTCCTTCGCCACGGTTGCAGGGCATTCCCTCACACATTCTTCACTGTCGGGCAATTTCATATACATTACAGTTCAAGTCACCCGCGATCTTCAGCCAGTCGTGTATTCGGCATGGCGGCTGCCGGAAGACGCGTATGATGTGGGGGTCGCAGACGTTACGCTGGCACAGTTCCAGGCACTCGCGAGCCGCGCGGGTCGGCGTTACGTGCCTTCAAATTTTGCGACAATCAACGACCTGCAACATGCATTGGCGGCGTCTATGATATCGCTGGCTGATCTGCTCAAGGCAAGCACCGGTCCCCCCTCCTTGAGTGACTTGACATAACATTGCCGCAGATGATCGCCCCGGTGCTGGGCATCTGCGTGGAAGTGGCGTACCCGCCCCCGCCTGTGCTCGGACAACTCTCGCTGGGACATCAGGTTGATCTGAACGGGGCGGTGGACGCAGTGTTGCGGACGATCTACGATATCACCACACTCGAGGGTCCCATTGGGCGACGTAACGTCGTCTTTACGTCATTCTCACCGGACGTGTGCGCGGCCCTCAATTGGAAACAGCCCAATTGTAAGTGCGGGGTATGTGTGCCCATTGGTGCCTGGTACACTCATGCGTCTCTCGGTAGATCCCGTATTCTTCGCCTCACAATGCGGCCGGGCGAGCACGCATCCTCCCAGCGCCACCGCGCTGACCGTCGCAGACGCCCAGGACTTCCGGGTGTCCAGCCTCAATTGGGCGGTCGAGGTCTGCAAGTCAAACAACCTGCTCGGACTGCTGCTAGACGCGGAACTGTTGGTGCGTCGCTGATGCCCGTCGCCCCACATTTTCTCGCGGCTGACATCTCTGCAGTATCAAGTACCTTCTCTCGTTCAGGCTGTCAAGGACTGCAGCCTCATGCTTGGCGCGTTCGGCGGAGCGGAGCACATGTCCACGCTATCCGGCGGCGAGACCAGCGGCGTGGACGCGTTCCTGCAGGACGGCATCCTCACATACTCTAAAAGAAACTATTGATAGAAGCAGTATGCTAATATGCCAATCTACATCACTGCATTATATATTAGCGTAGGGTAGAACTGTACATGTATAGATATGGCCTTCGGTGCGTAATGTATCACAAGAAATTGTACAAGAGAAGGTGTGGCTCACACCGATGCGTTATACAGCGCAGCGTATGCCCCGCCGCGCGCGAGGAGCTCCTTGTGCGTCCCAAATTCGGTGATCGTCTGCGGGAACGAAGAAAGAAGCCGTCAGTCGTCTGCGCGAACGCCCCGCGGCCGCGAGTAATTCCAAAAGAACGCACCCCGTTCTGCATCATCGCAATCTTGTCTGCGCGACGCGCAGTGGACAGACGGTGCGTGATAAAGATCACGCTCTTGATCCTCTCGCCCGTCGGCGCACACGAGACGCGCGCGACCGTCTCGAAGACGCGGTTCTGCGCGTGCGCGTCCAGCGACGACGTCTGCCACGAAGCGTGTTAATTTTTTTTTTTGCTGAAGCGCGATGGCCGTGATGGCAGGGACGTACGGGCTCGTCTAGGAGCAGCAGCTCGACCTCTGGGCGGTGGGCCCGCATGAACGCGCGCGAGATGGCGATGCGCTGCCACTGGAAAACGGTTCATAAGGAGGGTGGCGATCAGCGTCATTCTCGCGAGGCGGGGAGGGAAAGGCGTACCTCGCCCCCTGAGAGCCCGTGGCGCGACCGCCCGGGACACCCGTACGCGCCCTGCGGCAGGACCGCGTTTGCCTGTGGCGTGCCCGACGTCGCGAGGTGCGTCTTGAGGCCGTGCGGGAGCGCGGCGACGACGTGCTCTGCGCCGCCGAGGTCCACTGCGGTGTTGACCGCGCAGGACGAGCGCATCTCGGGGAAGAACCCGACGCCGACGTTCTCCTTGACGGAGGCCTCGAACCGCGAGAATCCCTGGAAGACGGCGGTGACGCGCTCGTGGAATCTCGGCGGGTCTAGCTTCCGGATGTCGACGCCGTTGACGAGCAGCACGCCCGAGTCAAAGTCCGTTATGCGCAGCAGGATGTTGGCGAGCGTGGATTTTCCTGCGTGTGTCCTCCGTGAGCACGGCACAGAAAAAAATTATTTGGGACGAGGAGGCCACTTACCCGAGCCGTTGTACCCTACTATCGCGAGCGACTCGCCGGCTTCGAGTGTGAAACTGACGTTGCGCACGGCAGCTTCATGGCTCCCCGGGTACGTAAAGGACAAATTCCTAGGGCAACCAAGGTCAACGGACGCCAACAACGACAGACGTTGGAAATACCTGGCTTCGATCCTCATGCCCTTGCCGTTGCTTTCGTAACACGCCGTGTTGTCCTTGCCTGGCTGCAGACGCGGCTGAACTTGCATGGCGGCCGAGAACGCGCCCATGAGGAACACGCTCTGGAACGCCATGCGGAGCTGCTGCACGAGATGCCTGGTGGTGAACACAATGGATTGCACGGAGCTACGGTACAGCGTAAAGGAGCCAAGGGTCGTAGAGGATGCCTGCACAGCTAGCACGACCGGTATCTGTAGCAGCATCACGCGTCAGCGCGCCAGTGATTCTGAGGAGGGACGGGAAAGACATACGTTTTGAAGCGCAGCAAGCAACCCAGTCATGTTGACGTTTGATAGCACGACGGAAAACGGATGTGATTCCGTACGTAACGAGGGTTGATCGATACCGAGGGTAGCTTTCCGCGCTTTGGCCCATGTCTCAAGTATCCAGGGGCCGAGACCGAAGAGGACAACCTCGGAGCGATATACGTCGCTATTGGCCATGTCCCGCATCTTGTTTTGCTTTGCAACGGCGCGGGTTGTCCTGCCGTCGTGATAGTCGTCGAGGTCTTCGGGGTTGTCGCCGTACCAAGACATTAGTAGCGGTATAAAGTATGAAGCGACGGTGAAAATAAGGAGGGAAAGGTGGGCGCTGCTTGCGGTGAGCGACCATAGGACTAAAATATGGGAGGCGATCTCGGAGACGAGGGTCAATATACGGAAGAGGTCCAGAGGGGAGAAAAGTCCAAAGTTCGCCACGCCACTGAACGAACGAACGAAGAGGTCCGATTCCTGGAAGAGGTCACGGATGTGGGGATCAGCCATGGTAGGAACGTCCATGCGAACGCGTTGCTCCATTTGTCGGTACTCCATCAAGAACTTGGCCGAGCTCTGGACGATCTCCTCGTTGGTTGTTCTGCGCAGAAGATAAATTCAGCGACACTGCGCTTTACGGTAGCAAAGGATGGCAACCGACGCGAAGGAGTCAAAATAGCTTTCGAAGACGACTCGCAACAATTCAGTGGCGATAAGTCGGCATAGCCGTGCACACATGAAATTTCCCGACGAGATCACAGATTGAAACTAACAGTTAAGGTTTAGCGTGGATGTGCGAGGTCGTGCGCGTAGCGGCTTACCTCGTTGATGATAAGGGCTTGCGAATAACCCCTAAAAGCAGGAAATACGCCCTTGAAAAGGTCGAGGGAGACCATGAGGAGCAGCCGCGATGGATGTAGCCGCCATAGCATGGCCAGAACGTCGGGGGACGACTGTTTGGCCATGGCGAGGGCTAGGCGGATATTTTTGCTGGTCATCGGACGCTGCGCGCCCGGAGTGAGGAGGACGCCTTTTGCGGCAGGGACGCTCCGGGAAGCGAGCCAGGCATCGTAAAGCGACTCGCGGGTGCAGCCGTGGGCGGCGGGCATGGGGCTAGCCTCTGGGGGCGGGTCGCGCGGGCGACGAGAGGGCTGCTGCCTGAGGGAAGCTAGCGTGTGGAGGACTAGGGAGCGAAGGGGGTTGAGTGGCAGATCCATGGCGCAAAGACAATAAGAACGGGTGTGGCATCGCTGGCCTTGGACGGTTTAAGAAGGTCGGATGGGTTGGGCCACATACCATGAGAGGCAGCTTTTTGTTGTTGGAACGGAGGGTTGCGTAAGATGAGATCCGTCATGACATTGTCGGCGAGCGAGCGGGAAAGTGCGCGATATGGGAGGCACGTCCCGACAGGAGCTCGTTGGTGGCGCCTGGCGTCCGTCCGCGGGCTGGCTGGGACTCTCCGGCCGCAAATATGGCAGGCGCGGTGCAGGGCACGGCGAGGCGGATGCGGGCGATTTGGCAGTCATCAGAGCCGCTGATGTCTGGGGCGATGCCACCACGCACGGCGAGGCCTCAGCCTGAGCCAGAGCCTGAGGATGGCAGTCGTGAGCCACCGCTGCAGACCGCCGCGCACAGCCTGCAATTCAACATTCAGTGCTGTGGCTCGCTAGGCTGCCCCTCGCACGGCGCACGCAACAGCCCGCCCCGCTCCGTTTCGCAGTCCCCCATCCGGCTGCACCAGAACGCCAAACGACCGCCCCTCCTTGTACCTCCCTTTTTCGGACTCCCGTGCAAACACGTGGCGCACCACCCCCGCCCGCTGCCCATATCCGGACATGCTCCTCTCGCCAACCATCGCCCCCGTCGTCTGCCGCGGCCTGCGCTGCGCTCGCCTGCCCCCAGCCGCGCGGCCGCCACCACGCTGCCGGCACCGCCCACGCCACACTGCTCGGCGTGGCCGCCTCGTGTGATTGGGGGCCGCTGCGGCTACCGCGCTGGATGACGGACCCTCGACGCTTTGCTCTTTGCCCCTCGTCGCCCTGGCGAGAGCCCCTTATGCTGCACCGGACACCTTCCTCTCATGCTCGCGCAGCCCCGGCTAGGCCTCTCCCTATCTGCGCGACGCAACCCCAACCGTTTGCCTTCATTACAGAAGACCAATCCTGTCCACACACGCGGCGTGCGCAAGTCCTCCCGTCTCCCCCAAAGGCTGCCCAGAAACGAACAACGGGTACCCCCCTCCGGACCACGCTCATCTATCGCGCACACATCTCAAGACTCCACTGCTCGGACCTCGTATGTGACACAGACATCCTCTCCCGTGCGACCTATACCGCGATTCCAGTCGGGTAACGTAACTTTCCGAGCCTGTGTCCGATCAATCCGCGTACACCCATCGCTCCGACCTTGATACTTCCATAACGATCACACCTTTCGCTCCAGACCGCGCAAAGCTGGTCGTCGCAGATCCACCACCACCCGTCGCCAGGGCCACACTGCAAGTACAAGGCACCCTCGACACAACAAACACCGATCTGCAGCCCCCATGCGCACGCACACTGTGACATCGTCCACGTCAATCAACCTACGAAATTTCCCTCAGATGCGCAATTCAATTCGATCACCCCGGCGTCGTACACGTCCTGCCGCTTCAGGAGACAACAAAAAACACTGGCGAGGAAACAACCATCCCAATCAAGGGCCAGACACTTTTAATCGCCGTCGCCTTCGGATCCCAGGCCCACTATCAACCCACATCTCCCCAGGCTTTCCCACTGCGCTCAACGGAGGAGCACTCCTCATCACGCACCGCCAGGGCTGGAAAGACGCGATTGCGTCCTGAGATGCCGCGCCGCGCCTGCCATTCCGCGGTTTATTACAGAAGGCATGCGTTCTCAGGGTTGCCCTGATCTCACCGTGCAGACTCTATTTTGCCTCCATCTCCCACAACTCTCGTTTCGACTTGCCACATATGCTAGCTTGAAAGAACCCCTCGGAGTCTTTTACGTGGCGCGCATAGCAAGGCCTGAAAAGGCCTTGCTTGTGTGTGCCAAATCGAAGTAACAATAGCGCTGCCGGCGTACGTAGCCATCCGATTGTGTTCTAGCCTCCTAGCCTCTAGACTGAATGAGGCATTCGTCATGATATCAGCGGCGCTTGTGGCGGAAATGGACCTACCCTCGCTCTAACGAGCAACTTCGCGCGGCCCCGCACAGCAATGTGGATTCGTTACCGGCAGCGAAGAGGTGCTTTGCTAATTCCGACCCCTTCTCCGCAGCGCCTGGAAGTTCGCGCGATGCGCTACGCGGACTGACCTAGACGCACATAGGACCATCTATTGCTGCCCCTCGACGACCGCCGTGGACAGCCTCCCAGCCGATTTATTAGCTACATTACCACTGGTGGCGGCCGGGGGCACGTCCCCTAGACTATAGGAGCCAATCGCACCGTCCTGTTGTTTCCAATTCATAGCCAAGCAATTCCATATACCTAACACAACTATTCCGAAGAGACTGACACATGAGTAGTAGACAAGCAGTAATGGCGCCAAGCATTATATACGAGTGTTCGAGGGAAAGCAGACCGAAACAAGCACAATTCGGGGGCGTCCAAGCGACATAGTGGGGCAAGCAGCGGGCAGATCCGTCCATTCGTCGCCCCCGGCCCACACCGGGGGCGAATTACGAGAAAGCGAGGGCAAGAGTGGCAGGGGGCAGGCAGTGGGGGGAGGAAGGAGAAGGAAGACAGAGAACGGACACGTCTGTCTACGCGACGGACATCGGCCGCATCTTCCCGCCGTCCTTGGAGAACGCAGGCGACGGCGGGACGAACACCGTGTCCTCGGTGAGCGCCATCGACACCGGCTCGTAAGTGTGCTGTGCGCCGGGCGAGCCCATGCTGAACGACGACGTCGGCCGCGGGTTCATCGGCATCGGCGCCAGGTCCGTGCGCCCGGGCGTCGAGCGCGCGCGCGCACCCCCGTCGTTGTTGTTGCGGCGTCGGCGCACGAGGTACACCGCGCCCGCGGCGAGGCCGAGGAGGATGGCGAGCGCGTTGAGCGCCATAATAGCCAGCATCGCGGGGATGTACTTGCCGAGCGAGTTGAGGGTGTCGACGGTGTCCGCCGTGAGGCTCTCGGACGACGAGCCGCTCGCGACGGTGCCCGACGCGGTCGAGTCTGCCGCGTTGTACGTGATGTTCGTGAGCGCGACGCCGCCGCGGACGGCGTGGAACTCCTTCGAGGCCTCGTTCGGGTCGGTCAGCGAGAGCAGCTTCACGTACGGGTTGCCCATCTTGCCCGAGGAGTCGAAGTCGCCGAAGTCGTAGATCGAGTACATCGAGCGCAGGACGTTGTCGCCGACGAGCCAGTCGCTAGTGGGCACGCACGCGTCAGCTTTAGGGTATATGAACACACGGCGCCACGCACAATTCTCCTGCGCCGACGGCGACGGATTGCGGAATGAACGTGCCCGCGCACTTGGTCGCATCAGTGAGGCTCGCGGGAGAAACATCGAGGGGATGTATGGGGTATATCTCCCCGCTGTGGAAACTGTCAGACTCCTGCACGGAAGACGCAGCGCAATTACATACTTGATTTGCAGCGCCATGTCGATCTCCGCATCACAGGGTACAGACCACTGCCCGGCCGTGGCGTCATAGCTAGCCCCCGGTACGCTTCCGTAAATCGCAGTGCAGACCTCTTCGGGCGCGAACCTACCAAGCATTTGAGCATACCAGTAATAAGGAAGACGTAAAACGAACGTACGTGTACGACGTCCCGCTGTCCAAGAGTATAACAGCCTTGTTCAAGGGTGCACCCGTCACTGTGCTGGTCACAGACACTGTCTTGGTGCCAATGAGTACTGCATCGAGCAGGACATTCCACCGGGAGGGGTAAGCCTCAGGGAACGTCGGGATAGGGTTCTTCTTCAGGATATCGGCATACTCCGGTACCACCTCGCCTGCAAAGCGTAATTGGCAAAAGGATCGACAAAGAACACAAAAGCCACGGACCAATGGAGAATGTTCCTTCGACATCGTCGTCTGGTTGTGTGCTGCGCTGCAGGGCAAAACCAATGTAGTTGGGCTCTGAAGGGTTTTCCTTGAAGGCGTGGTATAGCAGGCTGCGGCCGGAATCAGTGCCGGTGTGGTTGACAAGCGCATCAACGGTGGACAGAGATGTAAATCCGAGACCGACTATACCCAAAGCACCATAAGATAGCGCTGGGTTCATGGCTTCGGAAACGTCCAAGTAAGCTTGCGAGGAGACGGAGATCCTGACGACATTTGATTAGTTGGATATTCAAACTGACAGGCGCAATGAAATGCATGCGTACCCTGCAAATTCGACCGGTGCATATGATACGTGCCCGTACGCCCAACCTATTCCATACTGTGCGCAGGTGAGTTCGCTTTCCAATTATTCAAAGAGCGGCGTCCTTACAGTCAAATTGTACGTTATGGTCTGACATGCATCCATTAGCTGAGACATTTATGGCTCAAACAGGCTACATACCGTCTGCTGGGAATTCGGCAGAGGAGATGACGATCCCTTGACCCACAAGTCAGAGGAACCTGTGTCAAGCTGCAATACATAGTCTGCGGAAGCACAGATGAGCCGGTGCCAGCCGGAAGAACGAGGTAAGCGTACCATGACCACCAAGCGTGAGCTGCAGGAACAAGGGGTCAGCACAGCGGTCGGACACGTTTACGAGAAGCAGCAGTAGTGCCGTGGCTGTGTCCGAAGACGGTCGCGGGGCAGCGGACACGGTGAATAGTGCCCTGCCGAGCAGGGCAGGCAGGCACTGGCATTTATGCATGATGAAACGCGACTCACGTTGGCGAGGTAGATGATATCATGGACGGTGCTGTTCACGTTCTCTGAATAAAAGGCGGCGGAGCGGGGCGGTTGCTACACTCACGACATGCTAATGTCCCCGTCGTCGTCTGAGCTGGTGGCGGCGAGCACTTGTGGGCGACCGTACGAGGTGCGACCGCTTCGCCTCTGGACGGAGGTCGTCCGCGGTCGGACCTGCTTCATCGGTACAATAAACGCATTCGAGACAGTGCCTGCGAGGGCGAGGAGGAGGGGTAACGAGGACGACTTCATGGGGGGTATACCGGCTGCAGCTGGACCGCTAAATGAGTGACTGGGAGGGAGCGGCGGGGTCGGGATGGACGTTGGCCAGGACGAAGGACGGTGGTCAGAGCGCAGGGGCGCAGAGCTGGCAGCTGCAGCTGGCCTGGGACAAGAAGGCCTGGCGTTGTGCGCAGCGACTTCTGATCACCGTCTGCCCTCTCTGCTTGATGATCGTTTCACCCGCCGTGCCTATCCAACCAATCCAGCTCTCACGCTTTCACCACCCTCTGCTTCACACCGCGCACACCGAGCTCGTGAATTTCGAGTACATGTCGCCTAGGCTCCCCGCCGTGGCCCGCAACGAGCAGCGCGACGCTGGCAGCGAACTACGGGCGTGGGCGCGGTCGTCAGCAGGCGTGACCGCTCGGGAGCAGAGAACCTGCGTCTTCCCGGCGGGTCGAGGCACGCGCATGCGCCTACTCGTCCCTTGTGCTATTTTGGCGTGCCTCGTATGTTTCCCGACATAACACAGCTTGCCGTCGGCCGTCGGGCGCGCGCTGGGGACGCGACCACGTGCGGGGCTCGTCCTACGTTCTCGTGATGCTCGTCCGCTTCACAGCCGGGTTCCGGTTCGGTTCCATCGCGTCTACGCCCGTATAAAGGCGCAACCTCCTGTCCCCACCGCTTCCCCACCGTCCACCATGGCTCCCGCCGCGTCCCGGAATGTCATTCGCCGCCTCATCAACGCCGTGCAGCACACCGCCTGCCCGTGCCATGGCTGCCGCTCAGGGGGCGTGCACAACCAGCTACAGGCCATAAATCAGATGCGCAAGTATGCCACGCCCGTGGACATGCCCCCGCCAGAGAAGGAGTACGCTTTCGAGGTTGCGGCTGCCAATTTGAGGTTCGGAGAGGGGGTCACGCGTGAGGTTGGAATGGATCTGAAGAACATGAGGGCGACCAAAGTACGTTCGTTCATACCCCTAGTAATGCTGGAATGACACCAATGTTCCACCCAGGTTGGTGTGTTCACGGATCCCAACGTCAAGAACCTACCGGCAATGAAGATGGTCGGTACCCTGGGCTGTTTGCCAAACACCACTGACTGTACCCTCAGGCAGTCGCGTCATTAGAGTCTCAGCAGGACCTGCCGTTTGTGATCTATGATCGAGTGGTTGCGGAGCCTACAGAGGCGAGCTGGCGCGACGCGATTGCTTGGGCACGGCAGCAGGACTGCAGTCATTTCCTTGCGTATGTCTCACTCACTAGTGCACCTTGAGCCTCATTTCATATTGCTTAGTGTCGGCGGTGGTTCTGTCATGGACACTGCGAAGGCAGCGAACCTGTGAGCGACCCAATCCCCCATCGCGCTTATACAGACTCTTATGACATCACAGATTTACAGTCTACAAAGACGCCGATCTATTCGACTTTATCAACGCGCCCGTTGGAAAAGGATTGCCCATCGAGGAAAAGCTGCGGCCCCTGATTGCAGGTACGCAACACGCGCGCTGGGGCTGTGATGTCGTTGACAGTTTCTGTTCAGTGCCCACAACCGCTGGTACCGGTTCCGAGACCACAGGCACGGCGATTCTCGACATTACCTCCATGAGTTTCAAAACAGGAATCGCTAACCGCGCCATGAAGCCTGTGCTCGGTATAGTGGACACGCTCAACACGCGCAGCTGCTCCAGAGAATTACACATCAGCTCTGGTCTCGACGTGCTCTTCCACAGCTTGGAGAGCTACACGGCTATTCCCTACACCGAACGAACACCTCGCCCAGCAAACCCCATATTGCGGCCAGCATATCAAGGGAGCAACCCGGTCGCTGATGTATTCTCGACATGGGCTCTGCGGACGACTGTGGAGATGTTGCCCCGAGTTGCCAAGAATCAGGGGGATCATGAGGCTATGAGACAGATGCTGTCAGTTCTCTACTTTGACATTTACCTAGATTTACTCACACTCGCGCAGTCTTGCCTCGTCCTTCGCTGGAATTGGCTTCGGTAACGCTGGTGTTCACTTGTGCCATGGCATCAGCTACCCAGTACGCTTCATTTGTGCCCGTTCCCTCTGAACCCGTCTGACACGGTGTAGATCTCTGGCTTGAACAAGACGGGTCCAAAATGGCAACACCCAGGGTACAAGGTTGACCACCCTATCATCCCCCATGGCGTAACGTACGTCGCTTCATCGGCCTCGTTATACCACATCTCACCCACAACGCACTATTCAGTGTTGCCTTGACAGGTCCTGCTGTGTTCCAATTCACCGCGCCCTCAGCACCAGACCGCCATCGAGAGGCACTCGCCGTATTCAAACACACAACGGCGTCCGACCCTTCTATCGCGTCCATCCCCGACTCAGAAATCGGCGCCTTCTTGTACGAGGCTATCGCGCAATTCCTCGACAATATCGACGTCCCTCGTGGCCTGAAGGCCGTCGGCTACACGAATGCGGACATCCCGAAGCTAGTGGAGGGCACTCTGCCACAGCGTCGTGTGCTTGACTTGGCGCCGGGTATCGGGAACGTTGCGGGCGAGGATGGGGCGGAACACCTCACTGCGATCATTGAGCGGTCCATGTCCTACTAAGTATTTCAGTCCCTCATGTCATCATCTCATAGTGTACTATAGCCTTGCATCTACATTCACCAATACGAATCCTCGAAGTCTGATGGTGTTGTTGGAGGATCGCAGTGTCTTGAATAATCTCAAGGAAAGCGAGAAGCATCCAAAAGAGCGGCGCTAACGGCGTTGTGGCGCTGGCGCTAGTCCAAATGCGGGTTTTGATGTCTCTCGCTTTTTATGCTCTTCAAGCTTTTACCCTAGGAAGAAGGCATAGAACCAGATAGGTATAATATTCCCAACATACGCTTCCAGGCTGATAGCTCCGCGTAACCAAGTAGTAAATACTACAAAACGACGTCATGACTCACCTCTGATGGCCCTCCCAATTCAGGAAACGCTCGTCTTTGCACCTCCCACACCCAAAAAATGACCCAACCGCGAAGACGCACGCTCTTTCGCCCTTGCATCGACCTACACGACGGAAAAGTGAAGCAGATCGTCGGAGGCACGCTTTCTGACGCGCCCGACACGCTCAAGACCAACTTCGTTGCGAGTCATCCGCCGCGGTACTTCGCGGAGCTGTACCGCGAGCGGAACCTCGAGGGGGCGCATGTCGTGATGTTGGGGAAGGGGAATGTGGAGGCAGCGAAGGAAGCGTTGCATGCATGGCCTGGTGCGTACTGCTTTACTGAGGAAGCGGAGTGCAGGGATTGATGTGTGTTTGTAGGGGGCTTGCAGGTCGGTGGAGGCATCACGGACGCGAATTGCACGGAGTGGATCGAGGCTGGCGCGAGAAAGGTGCGTCCGCGCCCCGTCCTTTGCTGCCGTGGTATGCGATCGCGACGCAGGTCATCGTCACGTCTTTCCTCTTCCCAGACGCGAAGTTCTCGCTCGAGCGGCTCCAGAAGATCGCGCAGCTCGTCGGGAAGGATCGACTCGTCGTCGACGTGAGGTCAGTGGCGCCCCTGTGGTAAATTTTATTCGAGGAGATTCATCATTGTGGACCTTTGAGTGCAGTTGTCGGAGGAAAGACGATCGGTGGTTCGTCGCGATGGACAAATGGCAGCGCATAACGGAGATGGAGGTGTGCAAAGGTATGCTTTTGGCCGTTTTTTCGTGGGGTTGCAAAGGTTGATGTTTGCGTGGACAGAGTCGCTCGACATGCTATCACAGTATTGCAGCGAATTCCTCGTCCATGCGGCCGATGTCGAGGGCCTGTGCCAGGGTATCGACGAAGAGCTCGTCCGAAGTACGTCCCTGCCAACTCTCAGGCCCTTATTGCATCCTCACACACCAACGTAGAACTTGGTGAATGGGTAACGATACCAACAACGTACGCAGGTGGCGCAAAATGTCAGTTCTAATTCTTACTTTTGGTCTATGCACTCCTGAACATTTTGTGTGGTAGCGGTTAGTGACTTGGAACTAGTCGACAAGCTGTCGGATGGGAAAGTCGACCTGACATACGGAAGGTACGGTCCCCTTTTCATTCTTCAACCTGCTTACAAATTATCCTTCGCGACAGCGCATTGAACATCTTCGGAGGAACACTGGTCTCTTTCGAAGAACTGGTGACTTACAACGCCTCAGCAAAACAAACAACAGGTGCATAACCGAAACGGCGCGATTTACTCTGTATTATTAAAACCATGTATGGATACAGCAACGCAAAGACGGCCACTCGCATTATGAATGCACGGACGCAGACTTGACGTGTCTGAATGTCATCTCGTAATCGACGTGCCTGTCCATCGCAGAAATCCCCATCTCACTGCCCAACAGGTTGTCCTCCGCGAACGGCTTGTGCGTCCTCGCAGTGAAGTCCATTGACGGTGTCTCCCGCAATGCCGTCCTCGCCTTCGCGTACATCGGCATCCACCGCCGCTGTTCATCGTCGGTGACGACGTACTCGTCCACAGCAGCATCCGCGCTGGGTGCGACCTCCTTGGACTGCGGCGCCTTCTTCTTGATGACCACCTTGATGAGATCCACAATAGCCCGCGCAAGCTCGAGCGTGTAGAACTGGCGTTCGTAGTTGTTCTTCGCGCTCTGGACCTTGGAGCGCGGCATGCCTTCGACGGCGTCCCACTTGACGTTCGTAGAAGGCGTGTACCTGAGCATGCTGTCGTACAGGAGCACCTCGAACAGACGCAGACACTGGCGCATCGCGTGCGGGTCCTGCGTTGCGACCGCGGTGCGGCCGAGCAGCGACACGATGCTGCGGTCGGGGAGGATATGAATACGTTCGTCGACCTCTCTCCGTCGCGGCTTTGGCTGCCCATCGACGAACTCCTCGCCCTTGTATCCCATCATGAGCTCTGTGATTTTGAGCGCCGTCGCCCAATCCTTGCCGCGCCAACACGAGACGAGGGCCAGTCGCGTTGCTCCAGGGTCAGGGCGTGAGGGAATGCGCTCTAGCGCGTAGCGCCTGCGTATCCACAAAAGTATGTTGTATGCCTGCGCGGGTTCGTCCATAGATCCAATAGCCGCTGTAGCAGCGTTCGCACGCAGCCCGAGGACGATGTGGGCAGTGTCAAGAACAGGGTCGTCCCGTTCCATGAGCTGCTGCAGGATGTTCAAGCAGAACCGATACTTCTGCGCAAGGTTGCACAGGGTGAGGATGGCGGAAAGAAGAGGAGGAGATAGTTTGACTTTGGGAGGAAGGGGTTGCTCGCCTGGCTTAGCGAAGCCGGCGTACTCGCGGACAATCTCGAAGGCCATGAGATGATCAGTGGGCTTCCCCATGCTGAGAGCACGGAGAGTGCTGGCAACTACGTGGGCGTCCACGTCCCAACCGTTTCTTTCTGCCGTCTTAACTGCTTGTCGCCAGATGAGTCTGGCGTCAGCGGCGTTCTGGTGGAAAGCTTTGGTGCCAGTTGTCCCGTCTTCATGTGTACGTCGGGAGTTGACCGCGAACTGCATCGCCGCAAACGTGTACGCATTCGGAGCAAGGGGTCCTTCCTGGTCCATGCCGTTATACACGTCGAACATCTCCTGATACCGCCCCGCGCTAGATAGAATCTCAATGAAGCTGGTGTAGGGATTTGTCGAAATGTCTGGGTGATTGCGATCCTGTTCTTTGAGAGCTTGCATATGCTCCCTGTAGCTGGCAAAAATCTTCCGCGCATTCTCCAGTTGTTTGGGATAGAGATTCCAGTCGCGAATGGCGGAGAGACCTTGAAGTAGAGTCTGGTAGGTTCGTGCATTAGGGACGAATCCCCGACGCTTCATCTGTGTTTATCCGTCAGTGATGTGCTCGCTTTTGTGTGATAATGGCACGGCTTACATCCACATACAACTCGAACGCACGCTGGTACTTTTCCGCCCGGAGGAAGTCTTTGAGCAATCCGTTCCAGACAACTGTATTCTGAGCGTCGAGGGGAGTGTTCTGCAGCATATCGGCGGCCTCTTCTAGCTTTCCCTGCTCTGTGAGAATCTGAAGTCTCTGTGCTAGCACTGGAGCTCGCAGGAGCCTTTTCGGCCCGTCATTTGTGAGTATCGAAGGCGGTGACCCGTAAGACCTCGACTTTGTTGACTGTGGCTTCTCTGCGGGAGGCTTCCTATACAGCGGCTTCGTCCGCGGAGGCCCCGATGACGGTGGTCTAGTTGACGCGAACTTTGCTGGTGATTTGGTCGATTTGAACTTCGATGACGATGACTGGGCGGACGTCGATTTCGGAGGTGATGGTTTCACGGATGACGGTTTAAATGGAGGTCGGCTCCTGTCGAATACGACGGTGGGACGCGACTTCTGGTCATGCGGGCGAACACCAGGAACAGGAAGAGGAGTGTATGGTTGGGTGTTTCGTGGTTTCTTAGCAGCGGGACCGCCGGCGTCGACAGAGAAGGCACGGGCGGTGACGGCGTTGCAAAGCGTGTTTACGCTGCGTGGCGGGGCGGCGAGGGACGAGACATGGCGGAGCATAAGAGGCGGGATGGCGGTCGACTGCAAGCTGCACGAGGGCAGACGCCGGAGCGCGGTGCGAGTCAAATGTGGGCGGCTCGACGCGCTCGCGCAATTGGCGGCTTTGCGCTTTTGATTGCGCACCCTGGGCCAGCAGCCCTCCCATAAAAACGCCGCCGGGCTCAACAGATAAGTATGCTCTGCTGATGCTGCGCCTGTCCCGCCTTTCTGCCCGCGTTCGCCGCCTCTTCCGCCCCGCCGCGGCCTCGTCCTCCTCTCGCGCTCTCACGTCGTCTCCCATGGCCCAGCGCACTTATGCCGACGCCGTCGACCACCTCAACTCTCTCCAGAGCAATGCGGCTACTCTCGAGGCGGTCCGTGCCTCTGGTGGTCGGCTGAGTGACACGGCCATCCCGGAGATGCTGGAGTATCTTGGCAGGATTGGATACTCGGTGCGTCCTGCTATCTATACTCATAACATCGGTCATTTTACCTTGCCTTAGGCAGAGGACCTCAATGCCCTCAATGTCGTCCATGTGACCGGCACCAAGGGCAAGGGATCAACTTGTGCGTTCACTGACTCTATTCTGCGCCATGTGAAGCCCGAGTGGAAAGTCGGTAAGTAATTTCAGTGCCTGCTCTAGAAAATACTTATCTCTGTTCCTAGGATTGTATACTTCGCCGCATCTCGTCGCCGTCCGGGAGAGGATACGTATCAACGGCGCACCGATCTCAGAAGAGGAGTTTGCAAAGTTCTTTTTCGAGGTCTGGGATCGGCTGGACAAGAACGATGTGGTGTGTGGCGTACTTCACCCATGGTGATCTCGTGAGCTTAACGTGCACATAGCGAGCTAGCCCTGCTACCCCCGCAAAGCCTGCATACTTCCGTTTCGTAACTTTGGTGGCGTATCATGCTTTCCTGTCACTTAAGGTGCGCTTTCCCCCTCCATATCCTCACCGCTATTGACGCAATGCCAAGGTCGATGCCACTATCTTGGAAGTCGGAGTTGGAGGAATGTACGACAGCACGAATATTGTCCCAAAACCAGTCGTGACGGGTGTCTCTGCGCTCGGCATTGACCATGTCTTCGTTCTTGGCAAGACGTTGAAGGAAATTGCGTGGCAGAAGGGAGGAATTTACAAGGTTAGAGAGTTGTAAAAGACTGTATCCGGCTCGATACTCATTTTCGTAGGCAGGCGTCCCTGCCTTGACGGTCGAACAACCCGAGGAGGGTATGGAAGTTCTCAAACAGCGAGCGCAAGATATCAAGGTGTGGAACTATCACACCCGATACGCGACGATCCTCACAAAAGTTTCAGGCGTCCGAATTTGTCGTAGTGCCATATGTTCCCAAGCTGTCTGAGATCAAACTGGGCGCGCCACCTCGCTTTCGTTATCAAGCGACACCCAACTAACATATGCTATTCCTACAGGACTCTCCGGATCGCACCAGTACCAGAACGCCAAACTCGCAGTCCATCTCGCGCGCAAATTCCTGCAACAACAAGCGAATGCTGAGCCCGAAGAGGAATTGTCCGACGCCTTCGTTGAGGGTCTGAAGAATGCGAAATGGCCTGGGCGGTGCCAGACGGTCGAGGACCCCGCACATCCCGAGACCACTTGGTTCCTGGACGGCGCACATACGCTGGAAAGTTTGGATTGCTGTGTGCAGTGGTTTGTGGATCCCAGTACAGCGTTACGGCCAGAATCGTGAGCGACATCCGACGAGTCCTCTCACTCATTGTTCACGACCTTTTTAGATCGAAGCGATCTCGCATACTCGTATTCAACTGCACCAGCGGGCGCTCGGGACCTTCGTTCTTGGGAGCGATGCTTGCGAAGAGTACTGCACTGCTCAAAGCTCACGGCCGCGAGGACGATGCCCACAAGCTCTTTGACCAAGTCATATTTTGCGCAAACGTGACTTACGCGAGTGGCAACTGGAAGGGAGGTGTGTAATTCGACCGGTCGTGTGACGTTGTGTTTCGGCTTATGCGCCGTCAGATCTTACCAGCAAGGCCATCTCTGACGGTGACCTTGCCGCGCTCAAGACTCAACACGAGCTTGCGACGGCATGGAGGGAGCTCGTGCCAACATTCCCAGAGGACAAAGTGCATGTCCTCCCGTCCATCGAACACGCAGTGGACATCATCAGGCAGAGCCCCAAGCCAGTCGACGTACTGGTTGCCGGCAGCTTACACCTCGTCGGTGGGGTTATCGAGGTAGCGGGGCTGAAGGATGTCGCTCTTTGAAGACATCGATCGCTTTCTCCGTGGTAGACTGATACCTTTCTGACACTTAGACTTCAACCTTTTGCGCATTTGTTTTACCGTATACCTTCAACAGGTAGATAATCTAGATCATGTAGCATATTCGTGGCAGTATCATTGAACAGCATCCATCCACATCCTACACGATGAGTCCGCATGTCCGGCCTGAGGATGGTGCCTAGTTCAACGATGCACCATCCTCTGTGATCCAGGGCTGTAGAGGGGTCAGCCTCTGGTAGAGAACGGGCCTAGGTTAGGACATATAAAGTTTCTGCTCACCAAACTGTCCCCTTCCTTCCCAGACCAGTACGACATAATTCTTTCCCACCTCCAGACGCCTCAGCAAACCCACGGCATCGCCGCGACGTGTTACTCTACCGGTCCACCCCCACTTACTCAGCAGCCACTAACAGTGGTAGATGGCGCCAGGCGGGTTCGCGATGCAACCGCTGTGTTCAAGAGAAGACATGTACAACCGAGCTGCCCGTAGCCAATGGGAGCTCAAATCTTCCGGCGTCTAGCACCGCCTCGCCGAACGCGGACACGCCACCGTGGCCCAGTCCGTCAAGAAGCACTTGATCGCTCGATTCGGACGTGGTGGATGGCGTCGAAGCACGGCAGAGCACGGCTGACGCGAAGCTAGCAGGACGAGGCTGGGGTTAGGGCCAGCCCCGCGAAAGTGTATAAAAGACCTAGCCTCGCTGCCCAGGACTGCATCGACCTCTCTGCTCTTCCCCTCATCTCCGTTCGCTTTCCCCCCTCCGGACCCCCGCCCGCCGCACTCCCCATACATTCGCCATTTTCACCCCCTTTATTAAAAACCCTTCCCAGTGCCGCCAAGGCCTTTCTAGCATGCTCGCCACTTTTTTTACCATCTCCCCCTTCTTCAGAAAGATGCATGCCGTCCTTTAAAAACTGACTCTGTCGAGGTGTAGTCTATTGCACCTTGGCTCTCACTCTTCGGGGAGTGTTCAAGATGGCGGGCCTTTTACACTCATCGCGTAGACTCTTAGATCTTCTCTGGGACCGGTGGTGCTTCACGGCATATCCGGGGCACCGTACAGTACCTGCTGGGTCGGCGGGGAACAGTACATTCTGTAGAGTAGGGTAGATAGTTCTCGAGGGTGGCACGGACTTCATCGCAGTCCTCGGGTCCAGTACCTCTCGCGCTACGCGCGCGACAGGGAAGCCAACACGTGCCCTATGTTGTAGAACAGTGGTAGTAACGCAGTCGATGTCGATTATACAACTTGAGCATGGGCTTATAGCACTTATTGAAGGATTCCCAGTGGAACGGAACCCATACATCAACTTGAACATTCTAGATCGTGAACGGTAAATGCCGAGTGACAGACAAGACGCGGAAGTCACAACGTGACTGCGCGCGCTGTCTGGCGCTAGTACCCCGACCTTGTCCTCTTCCACCGCGACGACCAGACGTTCTACGCCAGCTATGGACAAGAAAATCAACGATTATCTCACGAAGCAACTGTATATCGAAAAGAATGTGGTACGTGAGCGTGCTAGTAGCCACGTTGAACACCGTGCCTCATCTCTGCCCAAGGTCACGTTCAGGTCGTTGAGCAGACAATTCAAAATACATGTCAACCAAGCCAAGAAGTACGCAGAGATTTGGATGGTCGTGTTCTATGCTAACGCGAGAGCCTCCTAAGCGAACTACAAACATTCTACACGACATCTCAGGACACTACCGCGCACGCTACGTTCCTCGTCAGCGGCGAACTTGCGACGCGACATGTCTCCAACGGTGTATCTCAGGAGAGCGACATGGATGTAGATGATGAGGAGAATGATGCAGAAGACGATAGTGAGGTCGTGCCGGAAGTCAGAGTGTCGTTGGTCGGGCAAGACGATTTAGAAAGTACGTGTCGTGCGAAGTCCCCGTCTGTCACTAACTCATGCTTGTGGCAGGTGTCAAGTCTTCGTACGCGAAGATACACTCAGTACACGTGTACTGTTTGGCTCCTTCCCCTGTCATCGTAAGTGTCGTTTCGTTCAACAACAACATTACTCTAACACGCGAAACAGGACGCCGGATTGATATGCACACCTGCTCCGAAGATTCATGAAGTAGACAGCAAGTTGACTCCGGAGCAGGGAGCTCAGCTTGGACGAATTACTGGACCGCATGTACAGGTGGGTCACGTCCTCACACGTCCGCATCTTCCTGCTGAGCTTGGTAAAGAAAGGGAAAGCTGTTCGGCCAATGGCGTTGGCGGCAGCAAAACCAAAGGAGCCGGCTGTTCGCAAGGCACCCCCACCGGACACCAAGCCTTCCAAAGATGCCAAGCCGAAGGAAGAACCTTCCGCTGCTGGTGGTTCATCTGAGAAACCTACCAAGCAGAGTGGTAAATTGGACTGGACGAAGGCCAAGGTCAAGGGCCAGGTGAAGAAGGAACCTGAAGAGGACGTCAAGATCAAGGATACGAAAGCAGCTAAAGTAAAGGAAGAGAAAGAGAAAGAGGCCAAGGCGAAGGAGGAGAAAGAGGCGAAGCGCAAGCTGGCAGAAACCAAGAAGCTAGCGGAGGCCAAGAAGCTGGAAGAGGCCAAAGAGAAGGAGAGGGAGAAGAAAGCAAAGGAGGAGGAGAAAGCGGCAAAGGCAGCCGCTTCTAAGCCTGGTCCAAGCAAGCCGCTAGTCAAAGAACCCGCGAAGCCAGAAGCCAAGGTACGTCCGCTGGTTTCTCTCAATGTTGTCAATCAGCTTATAGGTTGGTCGTAGCGCGGGCTGAAGCGCAAGTCTGCACTTCCTGTTGACTCTGACTCGGAGGACGACAAGCCATCCACAAAGCCATCGAGTTCAACCAGCAAATCCGATTCTGCGCCACCATCGAAAGCACGCTCAAGAGTCAAAGTGAAGGGCACAGTTATCGTATCGGATGACGACGATGACGACGATGCGCCGCCACGACCTCCACCGGAGACCAGAAGACTCAAAAAGGCCCGCTCCTCAGTGCTTGACATCGACATGGACGATGATATACCCACCAAGGCTGAGATGAGCGTTCGCGCAATGATGGATATCGATGACGGTAAGCTTCGCACCACCTATGGTATACACGACAGGGAGACTGAATAATTATGCCTAGATGAAGTTATTCGCGCTTCCACCACTCGCGACCGCGACACCGAACGTGAGACCGAGCCGCCGGAAACGGAGCCCGAATTCGACGGTGCGACAGCGACAGACGTCGACATGGCAGACGTGCTAGATATCGACGAGGATGAGGACATCCCGGTGGTGCCGAAGCAGCCTCGCAAGAAGCGCGTGAAGAAGGTTGTCCCGGTTGGGAGTAACGGCCTCAAAAAACGGCGCGTTGTCAAAACTAGGATGGAGACCGATGAGCGGGGATATATGGGTATGTGTTTCTTACCGCATCTGCTCACTGTCTTGTTCTGAGAATTTGGTGCGCATTTTAGTTAGTGTGGACTATTCCGAGTACGAGTCTGTCGACGAGGAGGAGGCCGAGGAAGAGCCTTCGCCGAAGCCGGCCAAGAAAGCCTCAACGAAGGTCAAGAAGGAAAGCGAGGCTGAAGAGCCTGTGGCACGCAAGACTTTGAGGCCCGGGACGGGTGGCACCAAACGAAGCGCAGGTAGTCAGAAACGCGGCCAAGGAAGCCTGATGTATTTCTTCGGAAAGAACTCATAGATAGACGTCGTCGTGTTTGTTGACACTCATTGCGCATTGGATTCCCCCTCTCCTCACGACCATTCCCTCCAAACTCGACCATTAGATCAATTTTGTATATTCAAGATCCTCTCCACAAGAAGCACCATCCAGATCTCTAGGGTAAATCAACGCAGTATATCATTTCGTCGCTCTTTTCGCCGGTGTGTCCATTCACCGTCCAGATCCCGGGCCCCTTCCACTCAGCTCGGCCTGGATCTGACTGAGGACGCTTGGGTCGGCCTTCTGGAGGTACCGTTCTTGCAGCGCGGCGGCGCCACCACAGGCCGCCTCGGCCTCTTGCAAACACCCAGAGATGAATGCCGTGAGGAGCGTCGAGCGTGCTGGGTCGTTGTGGTACACCTGCATAGCGTTTTTAGTGTGTGAACGAGGAAGGAGGGTATGAGACGTACTGCTTCGCGACGTTTGTACTCTGCCGTGCCTTCTGTCTCGCGGAAGAACGACTCGGGCGGACGGTCCCAGAAGAACATGAGTGTTGGCTGGGCGTTGCTGCATCGTTACGGTATGTCAGTCCTTGCAATGGCTAAAGAACAAAATCAGTGGACGTACGCGTCACTCGAAGCCGCCGTGGCCTCGCGGATCTCACAGAGGACGTCGAGCCACAGATTGCAGATCTCCGTGGGGAGACGATCTAAAACTTCGTGTTTGCCTGTGGAGACCAGGCTCGCCATGCCCATGGCAGCAAGCTTGCGGTGACGCGGCTCCGACATATTGTCAAACTGTAGGGTGTTAGTCGACGAGCCGCGTTCGAGAAACCGGATGTGACCTACTCGGGTCCACCACTGGTTGAGCACGGCCTCCCACACTTGTGCTTCCGTCATGTTGATGGTTGGTCCGGTGGCGCTCATGAGCTGGAGGAACATGCGTTTGTCCATGAGCGCGATGCGGGCTACGACGTAGACGTATTCAGTGAGGATCTCCGTTGCCGCCTTGTGACGAATGTTTAACATCATTTCTAACTTTGTGTTATGAAAAGTGAACACTACCTTTTCCTCCTCGAGTGTCTTGACTATGTACGCGAACAAGCCTGAAACGTGCAGCGCCTGGCCCCAGAGTTCGCTAGGCGCAAGCTGGAGTGCGAGGTTGACAGCGATCGCCATCTGCTTCACATTCATTTGCATCGCCTGTTTCATGCCCGCTTCAAAGGCAGTGAACAACTCGAGCGAGCAGGCCTACGAAGGGCGTCAGCGGAAAGCAGGATATACTAGATTTAACTCACTTGGAGAACCCTCTTGGCATCCAGGATGATGTATGACTCGACGATGCACAAAATCCTTCCGAGTAAGTCCAGGTTATTCGCGGCGAGGTTGAGCGCCAACGGTAAGAGGTCGAAGAGGCTTGAGCTGCTATCCGGACAATCGAGTGTGTCTGTGTTACGTAGCGCTGCTTGCCAAAGGTCCAGGGCATCGACATCGAGTTGGGCCAGGGCCTGGTACGAAAGAGGTTACATTATGAGTATAAATACAAGGAAAGCAGCTTACACCTGGCGTAAAGCTGTCGCGAACAAGAGGGATCGTCAGACCCATGAGAGAACTGGATTGCTCCTTTGAGGCCTTGTTGCACAACCTAGGTAAGTTACTGAAGGCCAGCCACCTTCGAAATCGACTTACCTGGATCAACTTCGTGACGGTCTCGAGTAGCGAGGCCTTCAACAGCCATTCCTCTTCCGCGGATGTCCCTGTGATTAGTTTAGCTACCTGTACCGACTACGCCAGATAACGACATACATATTTGTGGCAACGGCTGCGCAATCGTTGGGAGAAGGGGAACGATCTGCGACCACTGTGAATACTGTATACGACGTCTTCATCGAGAGATCTTACCTCGGTGTCCATACGCTCGATGATCGTGTTCAAGCTGCCAAGAATATGACGCTTGCTCTCCATCGAGTCGGCCTCGACGACGAGCTTGATTAATTCTGTGACCGTAATTGCAAGGTACGGCGCGAAAACACTGTTATCGAAGGCGACGGTCTCAAAGCATTTGAGGCATAAGTCGACAAGTAACACGGCTGTCATAGCAAGGACGTACATCAACGCATTCTTTGAGCGTAATAGCTGCGGTGAGCCGTACGACCGCATCTGTGCCCGGTCCACGGTCTTGCATCAGGTACACGAGAATCTCCCACACTGTGGGGTTGTTGGGACTTGAGCATTCGTTCGAGATCCACTTCCCGATCAGCCAGGCGATTCGTCTCTTGATTATGGAATAGCTAGCAAGCAAGGGAAAGTCGATAGATGCATCGAAGGTACCTTAGTATCAAAGCGTACCTGGTATTCGTAGAGCGGGCTTCCGGAAGCAAGCTTTGCGAGACCCACTGATCGAACGGAATTTCGTCCTTCAGCTTATTCGCACAGCGGCCGATGGCACAATAAAGGGCTTCTTTTTGCAGGACACTAGAGAGATCATTCGTGGGTTGCGCTAGATCACAACGTTAGTGCATGTCCGTGTGATGATCCCAATATATACGTACAGACGAACTGTTGGAATGTGGTCCGTAATAGCGGGACGACATATCCTCGGTATTGGTGGGCCAACGTCATCAGAACGCGTTCTCCACAAGGCTTCGGCAAGGTTAGGATACATGAGCAAAAAACACAGGATATGGTGCTTACCCTCAAGGCATACTCCCATTGATCGTTATCATGCTCCTCCACATTCACCCATTCTTCTGGATCACTCATCCACTCTTCGAGGTCGGATGGGTCTAGCGGAATAAAGCGTGTAACAAGAAGTTTGACGGCATCTTCTACAAATGTCTGCGAGAGCACTGCGGGTCATGGGGTGTTAAAGCGAATACGCTTGATTGTAATGTAAGGATCCTACCATGCACATTTTCCGTTCCATCCTTGCGGACTGGCGCCCATTGAGCGAGGCTCTCCTTGAACAGAACCATAGCTTGCACCAGGAAACGTAATGGGAAGACCGCAGTAGGCGAATCTAAAAATACGTCAGTTACAGGGACAGTAAGTTCATACATCGTTGCGTACCTTGAATGTAATCGTTCGGACCGGTGGTAGATTGTACAACCTTGCTCCAGTAATACATGATCAGATCGCTGCACGCGGGTAGGGCCACAAAACGCGACGCGTCGAGCTGCTGCAACCTTCTGAAGAACTTGCCGAACAGACGAACATGCCTCGTCAGAAGTGTGACCGCCTGCTCGGCGTTTGTAGTTGAAGGTGCTGCGCCAGACCGCAATGCAACCACGAGGTTGATGCGAAGCTCACTGAGAGTTTGAACTTGCACGGCCGAGTTCTGGAATAGCCCGACGAGCTAGAGCCGATGATAAATTGAGGTCCAGGCCGTAGATCACGACAGACCAAGACTTACCCATGGTTGTAGGTCTTGACCAATAGGATCAGTATTGCCTTTCGAGCGAGGCCAGACCCACCCTGCTATCTTCACTACGCATTTGAAGACAAGATGTGCAATGAGAAGATCTTCGGCACTTCGAGAGGACGAGGCAGTCGAGGGATTTAACGCCGCGAAGGTTCCGGCTGCAGTTGAGTAATGATTTTGCATGATCATGTAGAGCTGCTGTACAATCTAGTGGCGCTCAGGGTTGGGGGGACAAAGACAAAGTACATGTGCAAAATTCACGTACTTTGCCACACGTCTTAATACCCGAGAGCATCTTCATGTTCACGAACTCTTTCAGGATCGCGTTCAGGGCCTCGAGAGCGCGTCGCAGAGTAGTGAGAGACTCTGGATTCTGTGGTTGTGCGCTGCCATAGCGAACGGCCATGTTCGTGCCTATTATATTGGCAATGTCTTCAATGACCGTTGGCCTGATGAAATGAGAAGCGCGAAGACGGCGATACCCAACGTGTGAGCGTACCAACTAGAGGGATACTCTTGACGAGCAACCTTTGAAATGATGACTTCGTTGCATTCGGCAATCTGGGTGCGGGCATTTGGTGAACAAGAATGGGTGTAGGTCTTAGGACACATACGACATCATCCTGTTCGTTCAACAACTCTAGACATCTCCGTTTGATATTGGTCCGATGTTCATCTGTCAATAGCCTGAGGACATAGGTCAGCCAGAGCTAGGGTGTTGTGACAATGACGCAGGCGTACCGGCGGGATCTCCAGTGGCCATGTGAGGAGTTTTTGAGCTGGATGATACTTTGTTGTCGTACTTGCAGCGGGAGTGTTCTGGTGGCAGCTATTTCGGAGAGGGTATCAAACGTGCCAACCATCTCCAGCAACTGCTTCAGGCGGTCGGCGGACGCCTTGATTTGGGCGGGGTCTTGGGAAACGGCGGCACAGATGACATTGTAGAGCTCCTCGGGGTTGACGGGTTGCGCGGGCTGGGACGACGGCGGGGCCATGCTCAACGGCGAGCAAGGACGCGGGTTGTAAACAGGGTGATATTAGGACGGGGCTACGGTGGACAGAGGCAAGCTGCGGTGTCTGAGGAAGCAAGAAGAAAGGCGAGGACGAGGTGAGGTGATGTCACGCCTGTGACTTCATACCGCGTCGCGTCACACGCGTCAGTCACGCGTTGAGAGCGACCACGCCGTCACACCTGCTTTTTCGCATGCTCCGTGTGTTGACCAGGCTGCATGTTCCTTACGCTCGTACCACCCTCCTTCCCTATCTAACCCTTCGCCGCTACGCCCTCCGCCCTCCCACCATGATCCTACCTCCAGTCATCTCCATACCGCCTGAAGACGAAATCGTTGAAGATTCCGAACCAGAACGCGAGGAGCGAAGACAACAACGAAGGGCACAGCGACAGCGACAAGTCAAGAAGAAGCCTCGGCGCACAACACCTGTAGTCGTTGTAGTCAGCTCAGAATCAGACTCACCGCCTCCACGCCCCTATCCAGCCCTTGACAATGAGGTGATAGAGATTTCAGGTAATTGCTCGCTCTCCCGCGTCATTGAATACGTTGTTTCTAACACCATTACAGACTCCAGCGAAAGCTCAGATGTCGAACGGGTAGAGGCCTATCTGCGCGACGAAGGCGATTTGGTTGATGTAGGGGTGGACGAGGCAGGGGGATCTGCCGACCCCCCACCGCTCGAAGATGTTTCTAGCGCGGCTCCCGGTGCAGGTGAGACAGCACCATGCTGCCTGTCGCATAAGCTCACGCAGCTACGAAGAAACTTCAGATCTTTCGTTTCCTTCGATTCGTGACATCCTGGGAAAGCGATGGACGAGCCCTGCCAATGCTGCATCTTCCTCTGCGCAGCCCGCCGAACCTCCAGCCTACCCAGGTACATCGGTTCAAGACGACTCTCTGTCTGTATCTGAGCCGCCCCCGCTTCAACGTACGGGCAGCAAGCCCCTGAACATCGCGCAATACGCGTACTCGCGCGCTTCGTCCGTGACAACGGCCATGTCGAATCCACAACCGAGGACTATTGTTCCTTCACGTGAGAAATCTATCAAGCCCGCTCGTGAGAGCCTAGACTTACTAGAAATATTCACCACCACCGATCTATTGCGCATTCGGAAGTGCGTGTCGTGTTCCCAGAGTTGGACGACTCGGAAGACTTCTGCACAGAAAGTCAAGCACATCAAGACGTGCGCGAAGAAGAAGAATCTGACCAATGAAACTATCCAAACGCTCATGCGTCAGGAAATCGAGGCCTCTCCTGTACTGAAGGTCACGGCTAAGCCACCTCCATGGATCTTAGAGTCAAATTTACCTCCTGTCGCAACTCAGCCAGAGCCTACAACGCTCCTCGAAGCGGCCGTCAAAGGAGATGGCGCAAAGAAGAGAGGTAGGCGCCGTCCGGTCGCTGAGAACGTGAAGGAACTTGCGGAAACGAGACCGTCTATACTGGACCGTGCCCGTCAACTCCTCGCCGACCCTGCTCCTCAAATTCGTCTGGCGGACGAAGATCACATGGCGCCTCCCCTTACGCAACCTTTCGGCGAGAGCCGCCTAGCAAGCAGGTTCCGATGCAAGCCTGTCTCTGAAGTCGAGCTGACACAAGTTTATGCGCCGACCCCTATACCTATTGCCGGCCCTTCACGCGCGTACCCCGCACCACCACAAGAACAAGAAACCAACCCTTCAACACCCCCACCAGCACAACACTTTGATATGGACGACATTATTCCAGACGTCCACCCGGGAAGAAATGTATTCGATGAGCGATCTAATTCATCCCCACAGCGCGAGCCATTCTTTCCTTCGCAGCATGCTGTCCCATCTGCAGATCCCATTTTCGACTCTGATTTTGATTTCACGGACGATCCTATGTTCATGCACAACCCCGTGAGTCCCAACACCCCACGTCCACGCTGCATCTTACTCAGGCCTACAGACCTCCCTCCGCGCCCAACCTATCCCCTCCCCTCTAAAACACTACAGCGAAAACGATCTCGGTCCGTGGCTTCCCTCCACGAAGATGAGTCCGCCCTCGCCGGGGTTCGCATTTCCCCGAAAGTCCCCGCCACCCTCGCCTCCCGCGCTGCGCGACCTCTCTGACCATGATTCATGGCGTGACATGTACGATCTACCCGATGACCATATCCTTAGTAATTGGAATAATGCACCCGACAACGATGCGTTTTTGCACTATGAACCAGACCTACGTGCGTCACCTGTCGTCGAAAGCGACAGCATGCCCGCAGCGTCGACCATTGAGGCCGACTTTCCGCCTCCCGATACCAACATCGCGCAAGATGCACCCATTCCGAAGAAGAAAGCGGCGAAGAAGCCGTCGAAGAAGACGGCGAAAGTCAAGCAGAAGGATGACGTGATGAAGAGCAAAGACGTCACAGACCAAGAGCTTCACGACAAGCTTCGCAATTCTATACTCGAAGATACCCAGTTGCATGGCCGTATATTGCGCTACGAGGTCAGTGTCCGCGCATTCGAATATTCTCACCAGGGACTGACAGTATCAAACCTCGTTCAGCCCGTTGATTTTGACGTATTCCTTCAATTAATCCTCGACATGGGTGTCGAGTCGTCTGGCCCATTGAAAACGCGCGTGCGCCAATTTTTGGACAAGCAAGCTATACATTTCTACGACCCGATGAAGGAGAGAACGCGTCGTCGGCGCTGAGACGGCTTGTCATTGTGCGGATTGCGGAGAATCAACGGTATATACAGAACTGTGTGGGCTTGCAAATGCATGTGCAATTGATATGGGGACCTCAAAACAGCATGGATGTACTTCTGTTCGGTTCAACACCATCCAAAATCAAACTCGCAAGGTAGTCTTTGATGGGATTATAGCGCGTTGTGGAATGTAGTTAGGGTGACGATAGAGAATTGTTTTGCTAGGATGATTCGTGGTGACGAGGAGAATACGTGAGCGAGGGACAATCTATGGACATTGTTGTGAATCCCTCTGACGGAGCAAAGCCAGAGCGTGTTGCCCGCCGCAAGAGCCCATGACAGCAGACCAAGACCGATCTTTCCTAACTATCACAGTGGGGACTTTGAGCATTTCTTCGTCTCCGGCGCCGAGCTCGCTTTGGGAGCCCTCGCCCCACATGTACAGAGCACCGTCCATCGTGATCGCCATGCTAGTCCTTGTACCCGCACTGATCTGCACGACCGGGTCGTCTTCAGGCTCTTCAGGCATCGACACCAACACAGGGCGGTCCAAGAAGTCCGGGGACTTCCTATCCTTGAACGCCACATCGTCGTCGGCCAGGCCGAGTTGCCCGCCGATAGACAGCCCACACGCAAAGACACGTCCCTGGGAGGTGAGGAAGAGTGTGTGGTCGTCGCCGCCGGCTATCTGGATGACACGCTCGCCGCCCCCGAGCTCTTCCGCGCTCAGGCCGAGCACTTTCTTCGGGCTGTGCACCTCACGGTCTGTCGAAGGATTCACGTAGCCGGTGCCTGTCTGGCCGGTTGAGTTCGCGCCCCAGCCCCAGACGGTGCCGTCGGTGTCGACGGCGAAGGAGGCGTAGTTTCCTGCCCCGACTAGGACGGCGCGGTTGGCGCGAGCACCGATGACGATGCGCTCGGGTGCGGTGCCGTTGATTTTGTGCCGCTCAAGAACCTTGCGTCCCAGTTGGCCCCGCTCACCGGTGCCCCAGGTGTAGATGTTTCCATGTGTGGTGAGGACGACGACGTGATCGTTTCCAGATGCCACGTCGACGAATTTTTCAGTGTCGCCTGGTTTGGACTTGAGGTTGAGGATTGGAATAGGTTTATATTGTTTCTCTTGGGCACTCGAGAATCCAAGCAGGCCCTCCATTGACTGGTAGAAGTCTCAGCTTCAGAAGCAGGATGGCTAGCAAGATGACTTACACGGAACGTGCCCCATACTCTGAGCTCGCCCTCGACGCTGATTGCTGCAGCAATGCTATCTCCAGCCGCGACGCGGACAGCCCTGAACTTTTCATCAGCTAGATGCTTGATGGGGAATGGTGTCGAGGCCAGATAATCTTCATCGAGAAACGCGCCCTTCTTCTTTGGATCGGGCACTTTCTCTGTCTCTCGACCTAACGCAGCGTGATCATTGTTACCGCACGACCAGACCTGGAAGGGGACGCGTGAGATACGCGTGTATTAAGAGAGGACGATGCCACGTACCGTTCCTTTCTCGTCGACGAGGAGGGTCGACATTCCGCCAGCCGCGACAACCTCGAATCCCGCGCCTTTCCCGCCAAACTTTCCGTCTGCGATCATCTGTTCGACCAGCTTGTTGCGAGTTGGCTTCGTTAGCTCTCCGAGAGCATTAGGCGCGTCCAAGCCCATACCGAACTGGCCGGCATTGCCTGCTCCCCAGGCGAACAAAAGCGGCGCAGGGCGGACGTGCTCCGGGATCTGTGGCAACGGGTTGAGATACGGTTTCTCCTGCGCGCGCGGCACCTTTTGAGCCTTCTCCTTGTCCGTGGCGAGGGTCGTCTTCCTGAGCTTAGCTTCTATGTCAGCGAGACTGTCCTGCGAGACTGCTTTGCGCTTCGTCGATGACTTCGCTGGCGGCGCGGCGTCCGCGACGGTGGTCGAGGCGACGCGAGTGGAACGTCTGGTGGGTGCTGCTGCCTCCTTTGTCTTGCGTGTCGCCTTGGCCTTTGCAGGGGCCTCTGCAGCGGGCTGTGCGGCCTCTTCGGCATCCGACTCTGGCTCAGTGAGGTCTGAGAGGTCAGACGCGACCTCAGACTCCGGCCTGACCTCAGGCTCGGACTCGGACTCGAGTTCGGGCTCAGGTTCCTCGACGGGCGGCGGAGGGCTCGACTTGGAGGCGACGCGCCCATACTTCTTCGGCGGCATGTCTAGATAGGCTGGAGAGCGTCGGGGAGGAGGTGTTGGTTAGTGGGAGGGGAGTGGCGGGTCGGTGGCGGGCATGGCTGGGCTGCGAGGGCTTATATATGAAGGAGCAGCGTAAGTTACCGGCACCGCAAGCTGCGTGTCATGGGCGTCACAAATACGTGTAGTAACGCGTGCGAGGTGATTGACGCACCAGGCCAAGTCCCGAGACGCGACTGAAACGGCAGCCACGCGTGCACCTCGACCACCGCGTACGCGATTTTCTCCCAGGGCGAGTCAGGGTCGCTCGTTTTGGCTGGCAGAGCGAACGCGTCGAGTCAAGCTGGCCTGATCGAGCGCGCACGGTGATACGCCCCCGCTCGATCACTCAGGCCTCAGGCTCTGGCCAGACTGTTTATTCCGCCGTGGCGTGGCACATTCAGATCGCGATTTGCTCGAATACAACTACGGAGATACACATAATTTACAGCGCAGAATCAAGTGTCAAGCATCGGCTTTCAATGGAACTATACAAGAGAGCGTGAGCGTTACATTCCAGGATTGAATTGGACAGACAGTACTTACTGGGCGGGATGTCTACGTTATCCTCGCTCAGATACCACGCCTCTGACGAAATGTGCATGAGATCCAAGTTGTCACAAAACCAATGGAAGAAAGACGCACTGTCGCCGGTCATGTGTTGTTCATTGTAGGTCATTCCGTTTCCCAGCCAGCGCAACCTGTTCTTCGAACCGTCGGCGCGTTTGTAATTGAAATCCTCCCACCGGGGCTCTTGCAAGGCACGCAGCCCATGTAGACAGGATCCTATGATTTTTTGAACATGCTATATTTTGCGAGAGATAGCGCTTTCATACCTGGCCACAACCCTACTATACGACCTTCCTCCTTGCCCATCTTGTACCACGATCTACATTTTTCACTGTAGATGGTCTGGAAAAAGCGGTCAGACCGAGATGCTACCGAGAATAGGTCGCGCCACTTACAGTTGGGAAGTAGCTCTGGGGAGTATTGTCATTTCTAAGGTCTAGGACGATAGATTGTTAAAAGCTTACCTCAAGGTACTCGTCATAGTCGTCGACAGCTTCTTTCTTCACCTCTATAGTCTTCAGTCCCTCGCGTTGAATCTTCAGTGCCGCGCGCACAGCATATTGAACTTGATATTCAATGAGAGCAAGCAGACTGCCAGATCCCACGCCAGAGTTGGGGCCCAAGGAGAAGAACCAGTTGGGAAAGCCATCTACACAGACCGACAAGTAAGTTTGCGGGTGTGGCTTCCATTTATCCGCAAGTTTAACCCCATCGCGACCGGTTATCGAGAATGGGAAATTGAAGGACGTGTCGTAGCCTGTTTGCGTTCAGAGAAGAGCGGTTGTAGAAACACAGTTCGAACCTCACCAGTTGCGCAGATGATCACGTCTAGTTCGTGGTGCTCTCCATCAGTAGTCTCAATTCCGGTGCTGGTAACACGTTTGATATGTTTCGGGACGAACTCGACCTGCGAGGGCGGAAAATTTGAATAAAGTGGCGTGTATAGTGATACTAGAACTCACGTTATCTTCGCATAGTGCCTCGAGGTAACCTGGACCTGGGGTTAGACGTCTGCAGGCGACACCGAAATCGGGGATCACTGAATGTCTTGGCTCAGAATTGAAGACGGGTTAAGAACAGATGACATACAGTGTTCTGCTATCCAAGGTTTTGTCTCGAGTTTCTTCAGCATGTTAGCCTTGAAAGCTTCGCGACCTCCCTTCTGCATGGCTGTATCTTTTAACGTGCCTTGATGAACGGACTGTGGACAAATTAGTAATGTTCTGTGAATCATCGTCAAGTCATCATACATTGAGCTCGTCCTCGAGTGCATGTCGGAATTTCCTGTAGTACTCTGGATCCTTGAACTTCTCCTTTTCTTCATCCGTGAACACATCTACATGTAGTGTCCTCAATATCACTACCTGCAAGAGCCCGCAGCAGAACTTACAATTGTCTGAAGTGGGGTCTCGGCCGAGCAGTTCAGTTATCTTGCTTCCTGCAAAAGGTAATGCGAGCCACGTTTTGCCACGGACATAGTTGTACAGCTTCGCGACCCTCGGTTGGAGTGTAGGGACGATCTGAAGCGCAGAAGATCCCTGCAACATAGAAAATCAGCCAATACTCCAATTGTGGAATCAAGCACAAGCATGCGTACGACGCCAATGACAGCAACGCGCTTGTCACCCCAGTCTTTCACGTCTTCTTCCCAGCCGGGTCTCGCGCTGGTGGCAGATCCACTCGCAAGGCCGTCTCCGCCACCAACTTCCCATTGCGCACTATGGATGACCGGACCTTTGAACTCTTTGAGCCCCTCGACGTCCGGCCAGTCCCAGCGGCTGAGAGCTCCGAGCCCAGTGAAGAGCAAATCTGCAGTGTCTTCGAACTCCTCGAAATCGCCGTCCGTCGTAGAACCGCTCGCCTTCGGCTTCCTGATCTTCACGCGCCACTTCCCAGCGCCCTCGTCCCACGCCGCATCGCGCATCTCATGGCGAAGGTGGATATACTTCTCGAGCTGATACGCCGCGACGACGTTCTGGAGGTACGCGAGGATCTCGTGACCGGGCGCGTAGAAGGCGGACCACTGCGTGTTCGGGAAGAAGGTGTATTGATACTGCGTGGCGCGCGGTCAGAACCACGGGGATGCGAGGAAATACGTGAGCGGACGACGTACGCAGTGTGAGGGGATGTCACACGCAAGGCCGCTGGTCGAGTGGTAAAATCAATTTGGGTGTACTGCGGGGACTGGAGTACTCACGGGTAGCGGTTGGACCACCAGGTGCCACCGACGCCCTCGTTCTTGTCGTAGATGGTGAGCTCGATGTTGGGGACCTGTTGAAGGAACCGAATGCCGGCGGCAATACCACTGAAGCCCGCACCAACGACTATGACCTTCAGTGGGCGTGCTTCGTCAATAGGGAAGTCACCGAGTTGGAACAATGGTGGTCCAGTATCCGCTGTGGCTTGCGCTGGTGGAGGTGATGGCTTTCCATTGGCCTTCCCCGGAGCCGCAGACGAAGCCTTCGTGCCAGGGGGAGAGAATGCAGTGGACAAACGCTTTAGCATATTGCGAAGCAGGTGTGTGGGACAATGTGGGGCACATGCCCAGTGCTATGCAGCGATGTATATACGCCCCGGCGGGTAAACCAATGACGAGCGGTCACGATAGGCGAGATGTTCGTGGGACAGAAATGGCGTCCACGGAAGGATGCATCGTTGCTACAGTTCCTGCATGACCATGGTACAAGGTTTAGACACTCAATTGAGAAGTGTCCCACACACCGCGGATAGACTAGGCCATTTCCGAGTACGCCACCGTTCGCTGCGTTTCCGGAAGCAGTCGCCCTGGAGATCCTCCGTGACGTCGTGCGAGGCGAAGCCATGAAAGAGCTCCCAGGAAGACGCCTACAGCTGCGACCTGGCGAATCCAATGTCCAGAATTACGCCGCGTCGATGTGCCCCCAGGATGTCCGTCTCGGTGCACCTGGTGCGGCAGTCGGACGCAATTCGAGCGGAAGCCACCCGCGACGCTCGCGCAAGGATCTCGTGCCTGGTCATATTGACTTAGGCAATTGGTCGAACTGTCCAGGTGATTGGGACCAGAGCCAAAGAGCGTCGATCGCACTGACGACTCACCTGCAAACACGAGTTCGCACGACCATGTTGAGATCACCGGGCTGATGCTGCACAACCCCGGCTTGCCCACGGAATATACGGCGAATCGACAGTGTGGTCTTAAGCGGGGCCAGTCAAGTCGAGGAGACAGGAGATAGCACGAAGAGAAGGGTATTTGATGATCTTGACAGCCAGACAGATGGTCCAGAGAAATCTTCGGACGCCAACGAGTTCTTCGCCGCTTCGGACGAAAATCGAACGTTGACGTCTGGCTCCGTTGGCTCCAGGTTAGCGATACACGACGGCGTGTGCTGAATTATAGTAAATCACAGGATACAGAGCAGACAACAAAACGGATAAACCCCTGTGGTGTAGCGGTGAGTCGAACGGAAAAACTAGGCGACGAAATTGAATGTGAGGTATCTCTTATGATATTGGAGTAGACAGTGTCCCGGGAGAGCACTTCAGAGCGACGACGATGGTGATAGTCTATGTGGAGTGAACTTGAGCATTTATTCCTTCTTACGCATCAACGCGATTGTATGTTGCCCGCCGCACGAGCCTGTGACGGCTCTCCAAGAGCCGCCAGTTCTCCGGACGACCATGTGTGGCGTCCTGAGCTCGACCTCATCCTGAGCGCCGAGTTCGTTTTGAGGTCCAGTTCCCCATGTGAAGAGAGCGCCGCCTTCTGTGATCGCGAGGTTGTTGTGGACGCCAGCAGCGATATGCACAACAGGGTCGTCATCGTCAGGGAAGGGGACTAATGTGGGGGTTTCGACGAGCTCCTTGTGGTCGTCGTCGCGATCTTGGAATGCAGGATGGTCGTCTGGAAGTCCGAGCTGGCCGCCGGTAGATTTGCCGCAGGCATACACCTTCCCAGCAGCGGTACGGAAGATAGTGTGATGCTCTCCTCCAGCGACTTGAACAACGCGATCTGGACCAAGCTCTTTTGAGCTGAGAGCGGCGATTAGTTGTGGAGCTTGGACTTCTCCGTCGGCAGAGGCATTTCTGAAGCCGGTTCCGGTTTGGCCTGCATTATTGAGACCCCACGCCCAGATATCGCCCTTCTCGTCGACTGCAAAGGAGGTGTAGTTTCCAGCGCCGACGTAGACAGCTTTCCTCAGCCGAGAGCCGATGACAACCTTCTCGGGGGTCATGCCATGGGCTTTTCTCCGTTCGATGACCTTGCGCCCAAGTTGACCCTGTTCTCCCGCGCCCCAGGTATAGATGTGACCGTGGGTGGTAAGCACGACGAGATGGTTGTTACCGGCCGCCACAGAGACAAACTTCTCTGGGTCGCTCGGCTTAGACTTTATATCGAGGATGGAGATAGGGTTAAACTGGTGTTTTGAGTCCCCTGAGAACCCTAGCAGTCCCTCAACAGACTGCAAAGAGGTTTAGATTTGTACGTGACTTGAGTGAAGGGTAGTACTCACGCGGAACGATCCCCACGCGCGCAAATCGCCATCTTGGCTGATGGCGGCACCGATACTATCGCCTGCCGCTATCCGCGTTGCTCGGAATCCTTCATCGACCAGAGACTGAAGCGGCCAGAAATGAGCCGTAAGGGTGTCGGCATCGAGGAACTTTCCCTCGTTTTCGGGATCTGGGACTTGTTCCGTGACACGTCCAAGAGCAGCGTCGTCGTTGACGCCGCACGACCAAATCTAATGGGGATATTCATAAGCCAACACTATGGGAAGCGCAGGACAGAACTTACGGTGCCTTTCTCGTCGAGCATTAAGCTGAACATTCCGCCAGCAGCGATGGTTTCGAGTCCAGCGCCGGGTTCTCCAAAGGCACCTTCTTGAATCTTTTGCTCAACCAGCTTGTTGCGCTGGGGTTTTGAGATTTCGTCGAGCATATCCTCGCCAGCGCCGAGTTGACCAAAGTTTCCGGTGCCCCACATGAAGAGGACTGGTGTGGGTCGCAGATGCTCGAATGGAGAGGGAAGGGGGTTGAAAGGAGGCTTGGTCACCACTGGCTTTGCAGGCTTCTTCTTTTCTACTGGCTTCTCAACTTTGCTCGTCTTTTCCGCGAGTTTCTCAGCCTCTTCTTCGACCCTCTCCACTACCGTCTCTTCTTCACTTCCTTCTGAGTGGGCCACGCCATTCTCCTTTGGAGGAGACACGGCACGGCGACGTTTCGCGGGTGGGGCGGGGGAATTCTCCCTCGACTCGGCCTCAGCAGCTCGTTTCGTTGAACGTCCACGGCCGGCAGGTTTCGGAGCAGCAGTAGCAGCAGCGACCTTCGCTGCTGCAGCCTTGGTAGGCTTGGACGTAGCAGCCTTTGTACCAGCTTTCGAAGCGGGGGCCTTCTTCACAGCGGGTTTTGGCTCTGGCTTGGACTGGGGTTTGGTGGACGCACCGCGAGAAGAGCGGCGTGGCGGCATGGTAGCGGTGTCTGTGTGAGAGGGGATTGGAGGGATGTGGTGGGATGCGATGAAGCGATATATAAGAATAATATGAGTACTTTGTCTGGCTGGACAAAGTGTGTGGGAGAGGTTGGCCAGGGAGCAGCAGCCGCAGAACAACGAGCAAACCAGGCGCCTTGCCACAACCCGATTTTTTGGCCGGGATCTTATGTCATTGCCGCCACGTGGCACACATGTGATCGCGTCGCGTCCGCGTAAACAACTCGTAAATTCTCACGATCATAAAGCTGTCTATTGCCGTCGACGCTAGACAAAAACAGGAAGAAATCTATGCATTCACCCTCTGTCCAAGTTTCAGTGCCCACTCCGAACAGTCCTCCGTCCTAATTTTCACTCCTGGAAATAGACTCCCCACAAACTCTGCTGATCTTTTCAATTCCGCCTCCTTGCATGACCCGACCGAATATCCGAGGTCCAACGCCACCACCGTCGGACCCCACGTATGTCGAGGAAGGGAAGACGGGACAATGCTGCCATCGACCAGCGCGCGGAAAACACGCAAGCTTGGCCCGCTCCGGCCAATGGCAGCGAGTACGCCGAGTGACGGCAGCCCACGCAAACTGACTGGCCCGTGACACGGCCTTGGATTCAAAGCCAGCGACTCTATTTTGTGCCAGCTGCCGAGCATGTCCAACAGGTCTTGTTCGTTGTATGACAGCGGGTAGACATGGAAGATGGACAACTGCTCGAGGTTTCGCGCAGACAAAAGCGGCATGAAGGCGCACCAATTGGCGCTGTCGGGAGTGCCGTGTGGTAGGTCAAGTGTGATATCGACGAGACTTGACACAGTGGCTGGTTGTGGGATGCCGTGAGGAAAGAACATCGTGGTCATGGCGGCAGATGATATGGGAAACGATCCAGGATGACTCGAGTGTGGTGGCGATGGGGGAGAGAAATGCTCCAGCATGGACCGAAGCGCGCGACTAATATCTTTCGCTTCAACGACGTCTCCAGTGCTGAGATGGAGGCTATCGAGACTCTTGGGGATGGCAGGGAGGAGCGTTGTGCACTTGACCAATGGTGCAGATATCCGCAAAGTGCGCAAAGCGGTCGGTGTATTTGAGTCGGCTTGCCGTGACGGTGAAGTAATATGATGTTGGGCATCAGGAGCGGCAAAGATGGATAGTTCTCTGAGATTAGAGAGCCGAGTGAGGGTATTTGGGTCATGATGCAGCGCCTTCTCGACGACACGAAGGGGGAGGCGGAGGCTTGACAGCGACGGTAGGCTACCGCAAAGCGATGCAAGCGACAACGCAACGTCCAGGGCTTGCCCTGGGGAGGCGAAGTCGAGTTCCACGTCGACGTCCAGAGACCGTAGTTGCGGAAGGCGATGTCGCATGGAGTCAAGAGCGATGATAGCCATCTGGAGAGGCGTATTGCGGCCGATTTGGAGGTGGAGACGTGTGAGGGTGGAGGCGAGGGCGAGGATGCAGTGCAGGGCGCCGCGCAAGCAGTTCGACGTCTCGCTCTGCACTCGCAGCGCCACCACCCGGGGAAGAGCTCGCCGCAGATGTGCTGCACCGTGCTTCAATGTCTCCGCGAATGTCTGGGGTAGGAGGCGATGGTCTTGTTCGACGACATATACTTGGTGGACGTCGGTATATCGGGGTTGGATTTCAGATGGCGATGAATTGACGAGGCGCTCGAGAAACGCCTATACCACCATTTAGCAACAAGACAGACGATGAGAGTGTAGAGATACCGACCTGGCAAGACGTCGAGTCAATGATGAGGGCGTCCGCAGCGATAGAGTCCATGGTTCAAGCTGACCGACGCGCGCTGGCGGTGGTGGTAAAGAGACGAGCTGAGTGTCGCTGCACCTCCGCAGCCAGAGCGGGGGAGTCGGGGACCGAAAGAGAGAGACCCCAACGGATCATCTCTGCCAAACATATACGCGCGGGGCTCGCCCTAGGACCCCTTCGCTTGTCTGGACCTCATGGGAAGGAAAGCTTCTAGGAACTTTTTGTGACCGGAAGAGGCTGTAGCAACACATGACGTCTCCTTCGGCGCCGCGTGAGTGGGAGAACAATGGCCTGTCAGAAAGACAGCCCGGCGGCGGGCTACGGCATACATCAGATGCAGCAACGAGATACAGGGCGGGGTGGCAAGGGGTTCAATCAAACACACCTTTAAGTAGGAAGAAATACATGTTGCAGTTCACACAGGATCCTCCATTTTTCGGAGAGAACCGTGGTGTACATGTATATCTGAGCCACAGGCGAAATGCCGCAGCGACGCGCTCCCGGAGGAGAGAAATGCAGATTTGGGTTACTTGGGTCGGGGTTGATACGGCCATCCTGGCTCAGGTCCACAGACCGAGGCACATTTTAGCACAGGATCTACCGTATATGGTCAGAAAGTAGGCACTTTTAAGGTTCACGGCGTATACAATACCTGTACCAGAAGCCGGGGACGGTAGAAAATCCACCGGCGGCGATGCGCTGCATATGGAGACGGGTCACAAAGAGGCGGTGCGAGCCTCGAGGCACTACGCGTAAGGTTTTGGTTAGATTTGTTCATCTCTCCAGAGGCGAACAAAACTTACAGCGCAGGGATTGCCGACGCAAGAGGACAATGGCGGTCCGCTGGCGTTGTTTCCACACGACGAACGCCTCGACAACCTGTAAATTGACGGGCGACGTCTGGAGGTCTACGGCTGGACAGTCTGTTAGGGCTTTTCTGGACCCAACAAGGGCTGCCTGGACAATTCCGTGCGGGCTGAAAGAAAACGGTCAGCGGTGGATAATGGCAAGACGTGACGGGCGTCCCTTGAGTGTTTGTACCGCAAAAGGCAAGTGAGCATGTTGGGGTCCGTTTCAGTGCCAACTCTTCCGACGAACGCGATGATAACGGTAGCATATAATACATTACATAAAGGCGCTATGAGATTAACAATACATTGCGTGATATATCTAGTATGTCTCCCAGTAGACATCAGGAAGTACTTGACGCATCAATTTCCAGTGGTGTAAAGCTTCCTTGTTTTGCCAGTCGGATAGCGGGTTTGTCTTGTCAGTGAGTATGTAGTTTTTGTGTGATGACTCTTGCAAGCCTTCCAATATGAGTGCTGGGTTGATCTCGCGAGTGGGTAGCGTAGACAGAACTTGTTGTCGGAGGAACGAGTCGAGGAAGTCAGCCTCCACGGCGGGACGGAAATTGATTGGCGTGTTGGATGGCGTGCAGAAGAATATCTAGGACAATGGTGAGCGGGACCTAGCGGGAAATCGAAGGTAACATACCCAGTTGACGAAATCGTTCTTGAGGTGTTCCTCATCGGGTTCTTGCATGGAGTCGTGATATACGCGGCATTGAGGGAAGACCTTTTTCAAGGTGAGGTAGACAGCTCTGGTCGAATCAGAGTGCAGCGGCGCAGCAATATTCTAAGAGGAAATGTGAGATGGTATGGAAGTAAGGTATTGTAATAGACTCACCACAGCGACGATTCCATCTGCCTTCACGAGTTTCTCGAGGTCTTGCCAGAATTCCAGAGTGAACATATGTGCAGGGACGCCACCTCCAGAGAACAGGTCGTGTATGACATAGTCGTACAGCTCGGTCTCTTCGATGCCACGGGCGCGCCTAGCTACGAAGCTTCGTCCATCCTTGATGTGAACCTTGTCGGCTTCATGCGGGGGAAGGCCGAAGTAAGTCTTCGCAGCGTCGTAAACGTTCACGTCAATCTCGACGATCGTTGTCACAATTTTGTGTCTCATAAATGCGGATGTCGCGATACCCGTGCCCAAACCACTGCATAAGCATGTTAATTGAGAACATCGCCCAGAGAGAATGGTGAACGTACATCATGAGCGCACTTTGCTGCTTGGATGGATCCTTGCGCTGAATGAACCGTGCTGCCTCCTGTGTAACGAACGCTCCGTAGACTGAGTCGCCGATCGGCGCCCCGTTCGAGTCGAATCCTAGCGGTCCAGAGCCATCTTTGCGATACACCCTGTCATCGGTCCATACACCGCCGAGTAGCGAATGGCCTGCGCGCAGGTAGCGCATTGAATGTGGCTCTGTAACGTTCCCAGCCTCGATGGCCGCTTGTGTGGGGGGAGTGACCTCGCCAACGACTACAACACCGGAATATAGTGACTTGACGGACGACAGAATGCGAAGTGGAGCCTCGGGGTGCGTGAACGCGACTTCCAAGGGTTTGGTGAGAGTGGGGTCCTGTATGTTCTGGAACAAGTAGGGGAGTAGTGGAAGTACAGCGAACCGTAGGATATTGCTACCCTCGGTGCCAGAGTTTGCTCTAGCGGGCTTGGTCTTCGAGTCCAACACGAATGCCTGGACCAAGGGAGCGGACAGCCATATGGCAGTGGCAACGGATCCGAGATAGACAAACTATACGATGCGGGTCAGAATTTGCAAGTTATAGTTCGTACTGACACGTACTGTATCCCGAGTGCTCGAATCCCGGACTACGGGAACGATTGGCCACAGGTCCTGAATAGCCATGATCGCCATACGACAAACGGGGAGACCAATAGCTTGCATGGGTGCACCAGCCATGCCGGTCACGTCGACACTATCTTTCTATCGAGCAAAGTTTCATTAGTTGACATTTCGTGACTAGACAGCTATGCAACGCACCTGCAAACCCTTCACGACAGCCAACCCAAAGAACATTATCGGGACGATAACCGCAACATGGGTCGCAATCGGCCCCCAGACCGGATCCCCCATTCTCCCAGTATACGCCGCCGCCCAATACGACGTCTGGGGCGCTGCGAACAGCAACGCTCCCGCCGCGAAGAGCGACGTGAGCATAGACGGCGTCGGGCCGAACATTGCGGCGGCGCACACGGCCCATACAAGCTTGTTGAGGTGGTAGCTGGTCGCAGAGAAACCGTAGAGGGGTTCCAGGGCTTGCGTGTACGCGAAGGTCGCTACCGAGAGACCGACGAGGGCGACGATGGACATGGCATTGGCAGCCGCAGTCACGAGCGGGCTGCGTGGTTGTACCGTCGACATGGTGGGCGAGGAGACCGAGAGGGATGGTGGTCAAGACCGAAGACGACGAGGCTTCCAGTGCCAGCGGATGCACTCGTTTTTGACCGAGTGCGGGGAAATGCAGCGTCCCCGACAATCCGCCGGCAAAGCCAGGCACGTCGCCATCACGCGCTCCGGATCAATCGCTTTGCGCCGCGTCGGGGCGGGCGAGGCGCACAACTCGACATCAGTTCCGTGCTTATATTGAAGTTCTAGGCACAGGTACACGAGAGTAGCTATACAGGCAGAGCACTTCAAGCCTTGAGCTCCTTGTTGAGAGCATCGATCAACTTTTTCAACCTCTTGACTTCGTACTTGGCAAGCGTAGTGTTGTTTTCGATCGTAAATGACTCTGTCAGGGCCGGGAGCGTGGTGGCGCCGTAGCCTAGTAGACGGTTTAGCAATGAATCGCATGGAGGATGGCGAGAGGAACGCACCTAGCCATTTGCCGGGAGCGACAGCCAAATGCTTGTACCATTCGCGGTCCTTGATACCTTCCTCAGAGATGAGGCCCCTTTCGAAAGCGACGAGCTTTTTGTTTGCCTCGCGGACGCGCTGCACGGCCTTGAGCAACTTCTTGGGCGGGCGGTGAGGCTTGAGATGACATTTCCCTTCGCGCTGCTCCCTGGCCCATGCAGGCGCACGACCGATGCGGGGTTTGATGATACGCGAAGGTGAACCGGTGTCAGCGGGGAACGAGGGAATGTTCGCAAGAGCGTCTTGTTGCCCATGCCCATGGTGGGCACACTCCTTGCCGAATAATTTCTTCACCTTGCAAAATGCACGCCGGATCTTGCGTTTCACGAGCCTGCGACGAACCATCTTCTTAATGATCTTCTTCAGCTTACGCTCTGCTTCGACCTTCTCCTTGTCCAAAGCCACACTAGTGGTCTGAAGACGACGGATGGACTTGCGAAGGGACGAGAAGTTGACGTCGAGTGAACTCGATGAAGCAATTGCTTCGACCCTGTAGTGCATGTAAACGCATGATAGCCGTGTGAAGATATCCATGACTTACTTGTGGAGATATGCCTCGAGTTCCAGAGCATAGTGAGTAGTGTTGAGTGGGAGGACGATGGAATCAGCCAAGCGAAGAGCTTGCAAGCCTAGATGTTTGGACACCGCGACCTGGGTCGGCGGTGTCAGCATGCATATACTAGTGGAAAGTGACGTTGCATACGTGGCGAAGGAAGCCAGGATCACCATAGAGTTCCTGCCAACGCTGAGAATCGAAAACGGAGTGGTAATGGTAAACGGGGTCTTGCAGGGTAGAGCCAAAGCCGCCGTTGGTACTGGCAACCTGAGCAGAATTCATGTTAGAGGTTGAACACGTTTTGAACACCGCAGACGTACTCCAATGTGCTGCAAGAAGACAGTGTAGTCGCTTCCAGATCCGAGAGGCGTCACACCAAGGTTATCAGCCTGCGCAAGTTCCTCTTCGAACATTTGGAGGACCTCTTCGTCGACATGTCCATGGAGGATTCCGGAATCCTTCGTTGCGTCCCAAAGAGACTTCCCGGGCTGGGTAGGGTGAGGAACCTCCTCTGCGGTGGACCTCACCAGATGAGCCAGAGATGGAGACGCATTCGCTCGGAAGCGAGAACCGGACACGGAAGAATCTGTCTCGCAGAGTGAGCGACAACATTATTGAGCATCCAGCGAAGACATACCGAGGTTGAGGTATGCAACTACGTATTGATCGACGAAGTCAGCGAAATCTTCACCCCACTCAGTACTTCCGATCAGGCCGTACTGCACGCCGTTAGAAAGAACCGTCGTGGGATAGTCAAACTGCATACCTCTTCGGCATCCCAACTAGCGAACACGATGGTGCGCAACGGCTTCCAACCTTTCTTGAGAAGTGCACCAAAGCCTCGAACAACTTCGTGGACAGACGCCGTTCCCGAAGAAGGATCCGTGGCACCCATCACCCAAGCTATAGTTATCGATTAGCTCCGCGTACGCATCCGCAAATCCTCTCGACTGACCGTCACGATGGTTGCCAATCACGATGACTTCGTCCTTAATATGTCCCGGTATGACACCCATAGTGTTCCAGATAGGAATGACCCTGGTATCCACTAAAGAAGTATGAGCGGGACTTCGTTGGAGTGCGAGTTATAAACTTGCCATGATTGACAAACGAGACAGTGCGGTTCAGCCCGCCTTCGCTGATCTCGTTGAGAAGGATACGAGCGTTGGCCCATGACAGAGGAAGACTCGGAATATGCGGGATGTTCTCGCCCTCTGTGCGGGTGCTATTCTCGTATGCAGGGTATCCTGGCGTAGTCGGATCCCCAGGGTACGATGACAGGTATTGCACGGAACCGCGCTGAACTGAGTTCTGGTTACGAGCAGGGCCGTGAGGGTACCTGCGAGCACGCGTTAGGGTTCTTTTTCCGGGAAAACAGGGGGAGAGACTCACGGAAGGTACCCATTTTCTTCAGTGACAGAACCATCATCGGAAGGGTCGGAATAAATGAGTACACCAGCAGCGCCGAGTTCTTCGGCACCCTTGACTTTCAGGCCGCGGAATATTCCACCGTACTTCACAAGAACGATAGTGCCATTCAGCCTTACACCTGCACAAATAAGTCAGCTCGATACCACTTCTAGATACGCTACGCCTTACCCTGCTCAACCAACGCTTTGTAGTCCTGTTGCCGTCCATAGCCAGCGTACACAATCTTTCCCTTGACCTCTCCAGATCGGCTAAGCCCATGGAATGTCGTCACCGCCTCATAGTATTTGCCCGCCTCGGGGTCCGTATCATCCGCGACCTCTTCCAACGGCGCATCCCACACCGGCAAGCCGTCCTCCCCCAGGATAGCCACACTATGGTTCAGCGGCGTGTTCATCACGGGATAGTACACGTCGATCCACGCAGTCGGCGCGTCGAGCTTCGTAATACCGAGAGTCGCGTTGCGCGACGCGGGCGTGCCCGCCGAGAAGATGGGCTCCGACTCGGGTGCGGCGGCGCCGAGCTCGGCCTGCAACAGCGCGAGGAAGTCTTTCGCGGTCTGGAAGTCTCCCGGCGTGCCTGCCATGTGCGGCTTTGTAGCGAAGAGGCGAGACGCTTCGAGTGCACTCGTGGGGTCCGGGATGGTCCTGTGTTTGCAGAGCCATGAGCTAACTCGCCAATTAATCGTGTATAGACTGGGGTGGAGGCTCACAGAAACAGCTCCTCTGCCTTCTTTCCGTTCAGAATCTTGTGCCCCTTTGAGTGGAAACGAGGTCCACGGTGTGTGTCGAACGGGTTAGCGAGCCATCCCTCCGCCTCGACCTCCACTTCAGCCTTGAACTTGAGCGCAGCGCGCAGGAAGACGTAGTACGCGGCACCGAAGATAACAAGGTATTTGAAGAACCTCACCCACCGCGCCCGCCTCCCTGCAGGCCTGGAAACGGGAGGGGCAGCAACAGGCGGCGGTATCTCCTCCTTTTCGGAGGTTGGTAGCGGCTTGTAATCAACCATGTTGACAGCGGGTTTGTTGCTTCAGTCGGTGGTCATGGAGGTTGCGGTGAGAGTCGCGAAGCTCCCTCGGCTGCCCGACTGTGGGTGGTGCAATCGTAGCCATATGCGCATGAGATCGCGCAGTGCTATTTCCGTATGATCTCATTCTCCCACGCCCCCCTCTACACACTCAGTCGCTTTCAATTCACGCAGATGTCTTTCGTATCCAGATACTAGAAGTACATTATTTGCTTCGTCTATTTTCAACAGTCCGCATTTTATGTTCGCCTCCCTCCGAGTTTACACCTTGGCGAGAACCATGCAGGTCCTGCTCGGAATGTAGATCTGCAGGTAATGTGAGTTTTTCGCACTTTCTGGCGCATCGTCCCCTGTTACCTGTATGAAGCTCTTCCTGTTGTTCCACTCCATCGGCGTTGTCGTGAACTTCGTCGTCATATCGATATTTTCGAACCCGCCGAAGCGCTTCTCGTCGCTGGACAGCACGATGTGGTAATCTCCCGGAACCTCGACGCCGATGCGGTAGTCTGTGAACGAGTTCGTTGGGTGGAAATTGAAGGAGAAGACGAGGCCGGCGCGTTCAAACACAATCATTTTATCGCCCTCGTGCTTCAGTGATACGTAGGCTTGTGGCGCAGAGAGCCAGCCGTACTTGTCCTCGAGATGGTTCATGGCTTTGTCGAATTCGTTCAGATACTTGTACCGGAGTAGCGGGTCATCGACGACATTCCACTGACGCCGAGCGTAGTGGAAGGAGTTCTGGTTCCCCTCTCGGGGGAAGTCGAGCCACTAAGAAGATGATTAGTATGTATGGACTGGCTACGCGAAAACTTATGAGCCTACCTCAGGATGACCGAACTCGTTGCCCTCGAAGTTGAGATAGCCCTCTCCTCCAAGAGAGTGGACAAGAAGCCTATAAAACGATGAGCTGCGCTTTTTTACTTGCAAAAATCTACTGCTTACCGTATCATCTTATGAAGGGCAATACCCCTCGAAACGACCGGCGTGTACTCCGTCATGTCAGACATGTTGGTGTACATCTCCTTGTCCATGAGCCAGAACGCCAAGGTCTTATCTCCGACCAAGGCCTGGTCGTGACTCTCGGCGTACGCAATGCTTCTCTCTCCATGGCGCCTGTTGATCAGGGTGTGCACGATATTGCCCATCTCCCACTCATCGTCCTTCTTATGCTTGAGAAGCTTGATCCACATGTCGGGGATGGCCATAGATAGGCGGTAGTCGAACCCGAGGCCGCCTTTGGATACGGGGACGCCGAGCAGAGGCATACCCGAGACGTCCTCCGCGATAGTGATGCATTGTGGGAAGAGCTGGTGCATGGCGTCGTTGGCCTGAGACACAGTTCAAGACGTCAGTACGCGTCACAGGAGGGTAAGAGCAACTCACAAGCATCAGGTAAACTACAGCCTCCAAGTCGACTGAATCTCCAAAGTATTCATGATATCCTCCCGAGAAACCGGTGCCAATACCGTGGTGCTTGTACATCATGCTGGTGACGCCATCGAAGCGGAAGCCGTCAAACTGGTACTCCTCCACCCAAAAGCGCAGGTTGCTCATGAGGAACCGCAAAACCTCATGATGGCCGTAGTTGAACAGACGGCTGTCCCAGAGTTCATGGCGTCCCCTCGCACCCTCATGGAAGTATTGGTGGTCTGAACCATCGAACTGATTTATGCCGTCGAGAACGTTCTTGCACGCATGCGAATGTACGATGTCGAGGAGGACGGTAACGCCCAGGCCATGGGCTGTATCGATGAGCTCCTTCAGGTCCTCGGGGAGCCCGTAGCGAGAGCTTGCAGCGAAGAAGCTTGTCACCTGGTATCCAAACGCTGTGATCTATCAGGCACATGAACGCAGGAATACAAGTGAGGGAACTTACAGGCGTAATAGGCGTGCTCCATAACAGCCATGAGTTGAATGACGTTGTAGCCAAGGGCATGGATGCGTGGCAAGGTATCTCTTGTGAACTCCTTGTACGTTCCGACCCTGTATTCAGAAGTGGATATTCCTACATGCGCTTCATAGATACGCGCGCTGCGGGGAGACGGAGGGCGTTGGTTCTTGAACTGATATCTCTGAGACGCGGGAGGATTCCAAAACCGAGCGTCGTACACAGGGGAAACAGACAGGTCCTGCGTAACTCTTTTAATCCACGCAGGAAGACGCTCGATGCGCTGTCCACTTGATATAATCAACGAGATCTTGGAAGGTATTCTGAGCGCAGTGGAGCAGAGCTAGCAGGTATCGATGCACACCTTGATCTTGGAGTCGTGGGGAATCGCGCATTCCCCAGTTGGCGTAGGCGGTACGGTGATCTCCCAGACACCAAAGTTGTTCTTGGTCATTGGGTGGGAGATGCGGTTCCAGTTGTCTATTCGAGTACGTGTGAGGATGCGCAAAGCGAGTCATGGTTGCGCGACTACGCACTGAATTCGCCAATGAGGACGGCCTCGACAGCATTGGGTGCCCACTCGCGATAGATCACCGAGTTGTCCGGGTTGACATTGAGACCGAACGTCTTGTAGCCCTGGGTAAACTTGTCGTACCCACCCTCCGTCGCGTCGATCGTGTCCTTCCACTTCCTGAAGAGGTCGTGGCGGTGGACAATCGCTCCGACCTCTTGCTCCAGCCACGGGTCGACGTCGAGCACAGTCTGCTTGTCGATGGGTGCGGTCGGCATGCTGGGGCTCTGCGTCGCTATCTGGTGAGGTGGCGGTGGGTGGAAGGAGCAAGACGTGTGTGGGCTCAAGGTTGGCTATAAAGCCCCCGCGGGGTGCCTTTCGCGCGTCTACGCGAGAATCGAGTCGCGTCTGTGACGTAGCGCCACGTGCGTCACATCACCGCGATTATGACCTGCCAGAAATACACGCTTCGCTCTTAATTTCCGTCGAGTCCAGGCCTTTCAGACCTCTGGCAAACGCGTCAGCATTCGCTATGTTGAGAACCGCAAATCTCAACATACTATTGATACCGGTGCGCATCGTCTCCCAAACAGGCTGTGTGGATTCCAGAAGACCTTCCCAACGTGACGACGTGACATGTTCTGCGCATCCCTCAGCCTATCGCACGACGGCGTCGTCTTCGCTCACATCTCCTGCTTTCCACCACAACCTCGCGGATGGTACCCTGTTCTTTTTCACCTCCAGCATCTTGCTGGCACCAAACCACTGAAACAAGTCATCAACTCCGATTCTGTCGAGTCTCACGCCGCCCGGCCCCTGTGCCGGGGGTGTTTGCCCGCTCCTATCCTTCGGGGCCCGAGAGGATGCTAGCGACCTCAGAACGAAGTTTTACTTGGCTTCGATTGGGAACCGAATCTTCCGCGCTTCTCACGACGTTGCAGGCGAAACAAAGGCTGTCTCAGGTGAGCAACCTGCCCATCGCGTATCCCTCCACGAATAAACGACCCTGTAGAGATAGTGACCGCCAGATGCCAAGCAACAAAACACAACCCGGAATTTGAGACTTGCCTTGTTTGTCGGGGCGCGGAGGCTATCGGTCTTCTCGGAACAAAAGCTCTCAGGCACCGCACCGAGGAGCCAGGCGCCTAACGGCGTTCGTCCGAAAAGTCCTCGATCGCTGGGTGTCAATGGCGTAGATTGTTCGGACGACTCACAAATCATGCTGACTACCGAACTACACGCCGCGTCTTCGTGAAACCCTATAAGCAAGCCATGCTTTCCCCTCCAGGCCCGCAGTTTGTTCCGCACCATGGACTCCTCCCTCAATACGACCGGTACTGGTATGTGCCCCCCTCTATACCTACTAAACCTTGTCCTGAATACGTCTGGTTCCAGAGGCCCCCCTCCCAACAATCGTACCGGAAAGCTTGCTCACCCCCTACCACTATGTACCGACCTTATGGATATGCGCGTTGTTCGTTGCGCTCTTTGGGCTCTCAGGAAGTACGTCTCAAATATCTGTCACCCCCAACAAAGTGCTAATCCCGCGAGAAAGTCATCCATCTGATACAGGCCCTCCATACTCGACTGTGGTTCATGTTACCCACCGCCGTTCTCGCCAACATTACCGAGGTCCTCGGATGGAGTGCGCGGTTATGGTCTAGCAAGAACCCACCGCTGCTGGACCCTTTTCTTATGCAGTACGTGCCCCTGTTCGACGTCACAGAACACAGAAACCTTACACGACCTTCTTCTCCATGACAGAATATCGACTACGATCATTGCCCCAACACCCCTCGTTGCAGCAAACTTTGTCATCCTGGGACAGCTTATCAGCCGGTTAGGTCCCCAGTACAGCCGGCTCAGCGCTATGTGGTGTACGCATTCTCCCATGCCTGTCGGAGCCTCATGCTTATCACTCTGTCGCAGATACAATCGTGTTCGTGTCCTGTGTGAGTGCTGCGCCTGATTGACGTGTACACGCGCGTGTGCTGATCGTGGGTTGCCCCAGGATATCATCGCCCTCGTCGTGCAAGCGGTCGGTGGCGGGGCCGCATCAACAGCGGTGCATCAAGGTCGCGATCCTGCTCCCGTACGACGTTTTTCTGCTTGAAGTTCCGGTTTTCCTGCTCACCCCGACACCTGTAGGGAGGCAACATCATGTTAGCCGGTATCGCTTTCCAGATGGGTATGTCCATCTCCGCAGCGTCTTATTCGCTTGCAAATACTCACAGAATGTATCAGCCGCGATCACCATATACATGACCCTCGCCACCGAATTTATCCTCCGTTTCCTGTCCGACCGGCCTGTACGCAATGTCAACGGCGTCGTTCGGGAGAAGCTAGCGGCGCATGCGCTCGACAGGAAGACAAAGCTGATGTTGTTCGGTCTGGCTCTCAGTAGTATCGCTATTTTTATCCGGTGAGTTGTGCGTCAGAGATGAAATCTCGCGCACTGACGGCTTACGTGCTAGATCCGTGTACCGAACGATCGAGCTCGCGGACGGTTGGCTGGGTCGTGTCATCTCGACCCAGGTATATTTCAGTGAGTGTCAACGGTTCGTGCTGCTGCGATCGCTTACTTACGGTCTGTCAGATGTCCTCGATGGAGGCATGGTTACTCTCGCTACATTTGCTCTCAACATTTTCTACCCTGGCATCCTCCTTGGCGATGGCAGCCAATGGAAGGCTCGACGCGCGAGCAAGTCGCAGACGTCGACCGACATCGAGACACCAGACCACCACTCGCTGGACAGGAGTACGCCGCAGAATAAATAGACGTAGATGTCTTTGCCATTCGTTATTTTGCTTCATGCACTTGTATACATATTCGCGCATTTGGCGACCTAATGCTTATCGCATCGCTACTCCTTTCTTCAATCCATTCGCGTTCAAAATTATCAACTGGTCGAGACTGTTTTCCGTCCGCGCTTGATGACGCTTTGTGGCGTCGGGATGATTTTCACGTGCGCGGTGCTGTGGTAGCGCCGGGATGAAGTCGCGGGGATTGGGGCGCGTCGAGTTTGGAGAGGACGGACTGGTCGGAGTCGATTGGGCAGCGACGGACCTTGCCACAGGCCCTCACCTTCATGAACTACCTCCGCGGGGCCGTCAGCGCCATCAGTGCCCCCTACCAATACTACAAGGACATCAACCCCTCCACCCTCACCGGCGCCATCGACGTCATCGTCATCTCCCGCCCCAAGCTCGTCCACAGCGACGCGACCCCCGACGCCCATGTTCCCGCCCCCGACGGCGAGCGCGAGTTCGCCTGCTCGCCCTTCCACGTCCGCTTCGGAAAATGGCAGGTCCTCAGGCCCGCAGACAAGAAGGTGCGTGCCCGCCCGTGCTACCCGCGCCCGCACGTACAGACGACCCCGCGGCCCTGCAGGTCAACGTGTTCGTCAACGGCGCCCTCATCCCGTTTTCGATGAAGATCGGCGATGCCGGCGAGGCGTTTTTCGTGTTTGAGACCGACGAGGACATTCCCGAGAATATCGCGACCAGTCCGCTCCTTGAGGCGACGAAGCCTGGTGAGGTTGGCGCAGGACACGACCAGCGCACGGGGCGCTTTGGTGCGAAGGAGGACGATGAACCAAGGTCAGGACAAAATCAGGACGCATCTGCGACGGCGCAGGAACCCGATTTCCTCGACCTCGATGCCGACACAGCTGTCAAGGCTGAGCAGACTACTCCGCCAATCCCGTCTGTCCCTCTATCCCCGAAAGATTTTGCAAAGGAGACCGCGGAGATTGGGACCTCTGCCGTCTCTCGTGCCACGGAGGCAGGTAAAGCGTTCTTGGGCATTGCGTACGAAGTGGAAAAGTCGGAGAAGGACAAGTTCAAGGACGAGCCTGTCAAGGATGCTGTCATGGAACTTGAACGCGAGGAACGTACACGCATTCAAGACGGCCTTACTGCGTTGTCGAATTCGCGCGCATCGTGGGCCGGTTCACAGAAGGGAGACGAGGTACTGCCAAAACATGCCGGGAAGGTAGAAGGACCAGAAGTGATGTATGGACACGGTGAGTGTCTCATACAAGTCAAATTCTGTCGCTAATGTATGTGCGTGTGCAAAAGACATGGTATTTGACATGGAAGGTTATCATTCACATAACAAGGAGCGCTCCGACAGGACCGTTACAAGCCATGGACACCGTAGCGACTCCCCAGAGCCAACAAGTAGCGCGGAAAATACGCCAGGTCCTTCCCGTAAGTCTTCGTATGTATCTCCGGTAACCCCACTGACGGCATGGAGTATAGGTTCAGTCAGTCCCGATCCATCCTCCTCTCAGTCTCAAGGCATACCGTTTCCCCGTGCTACGTCGGAGCCGCCACCAGATCTATCCGACGACGAACTACCAGTGCACCGTACGCCACAACCACGTTTCAGCACGCATGCCCGAGGACATAACAAACGACAGTCAATCGAGCCAGGGTTACGACTTGACCTGCCTGAGCGGGATCCAGAGGCCATGCAAGAATATTCTTGGGAGTGGGGTAACTTCCCTCAAAAGACGCCTGTCTGGAGCGCGTTCGACAGAAAAGGGAAGCGCAAGGATTTATTCCCCAGCACATCCGAGAGTCTTCTAGACGAAGAGTGTAAGCACTTCAACGTTTTCAATGCATTTCCACTAAATCGTCGCTTGTATACAGTCACGGTGGAGGAAGAGAAATCTGGATATGGCTCCGGAGGAGTATTGACGGTCGATCGGAGAGATCCCACGAAGTTTAGGGTGTTCATCGAAGGCCGTTCCATGGAGTTCGAGCTGAGCCTTGTCCCGATACCGCCAAGCCCCAGTGGGAAGTCACCGAAGTTGCATTCTGGTAGCCTTGGCGGAAGAAATGAAGTAGAAGACGCTGAGCTCTTCGAAAAGGGTCGCATCGACTTCAGCACATTCCTACAGAACGAAGAAATTGTCAGGTCTGATAACCTAGTTTTGTGCTTATTTGGAGAGAGGTGAGCGATTATTGGCCAGTGCTCTAGTACACCGAGGTTCTCAAACGCTTTCATAGATTCATTACCCGTCAAGACGGCTCGCCGCTGATGGATGCGATCTCATTGTGGCGGCAGGCAGCATTAAATAAAGCCGTTGAAGCATCTTCTCGCCCAGTCTCTCCTTCACCTCTCTCGGATTCAGAGGACGCAGGTCGCTCGGAAGGTGCAGCGTCTAGCGACGAAGGTGCACGCCGTCGACCAGGAGGTCTGCAGAAGAGCGCGACAGAACAGCCAACGTCTGCTTCAAAACCCTCGTCAACGTCGTGGGCGCGGTGGTGGAGCAGACGAACTACTGAGGCAACACCGAGACCAGAGCTACGCCCTGTTAGCACCGAGCCAACCACGATAGTAAGCTATGATATGATATGACGCGACACCGTGTGCTCAGTCTTCGTAGCAGAGGTCTAGGACTCAAGGACCGGAAGCGATCGCCCGCCCTGTCCTCACTGAGAAGGGCTCAACAGAGTCAGCTCCCGTCTTGACTGGCTCTTCAGATCTCACGCCGACCAACTCGACGTTAGGCAACAATGCCTCGACCTCAGGGGATAGTTTACAGACGCCACAAAACGAGTCTCAACTCGGGAAGCGATTCGCTAAGACATTGCGGTTGACGTCTGACCAACTGGTAAGGCCGTAACGCGATGATGAAGTATCAGAGGTTGACTCGGTCCGCGCAGAAATCGTTGGATCTGAAACCCGGCGCGAATACTATAACATTCTCGCTCTCTGCCACTGGAGCCGCGGCGTGTACTGCACGCATATTCGTATGGGACTACACAGATGCAGTTGTCATTTCCGACATCGATGGAACTATTACGAAGTGTGTCAGTTCACCACGAAAGCTAGCATTTCCTCACATTTTCTTTGATTAGGTCTGACGCGCTTGGCCATGTCTTTACCATGATTGGCCGTGACTGGACTCACCTTGGGGTAGCGAAGCTGTACACCGACATTTTCCGCAACGGATACAAGATCATGTATCTCACCTCTCGAGCAATCGGCCAGGCAGACTCGACAAGAGACTACCTGAGGGGTATCAAGCAGAACGACTACCAGCTCCCCGAGGGCCCTGTCATCATGAGTCCAGACAGACTCATGGCTTCCCTTCACCGGGAAGTTATCATGAGGAAGCCCGAGGTGTTTAAGATGGCGTGTCTTCGCGACATCCAACGGTTATTTGGGCCCTCCGCACACCACCCCTTCTATGCTGGCTTCGGAAACCGGATAACGGATGCACTATCGTACCGTAGCGTGAACGTTCCCAGCTCACGGATCTTTACCATCGACTCGACGGGCGAGGTCAAGATGGAGCTGCTGGAACTTGCTGGGTACAAATCTTCGTACGTAGCACCCCAACATTAGCCACTAGGTCATGCTAACTCGGTTTTATGTTCAGCTACATTCATATGACCGACCTTGTCGACCAAATGTTCCCACCCATCAACCGGAAATGGGCTCCAGAATACACCGACTTCAACTATTGGAAGACGCCAATGGCGGATTTCCCCCTCCCGGATCTGGCGCCACCCTCGCCGGCCCTCAGCGCACGCTCCGACACCTCCAACCAAAGCACGCTCGCGCGCTTACGACACTTCAGCATCGGCGGTCGATCGTCGACGCTCTCGAGCCGACAAAACTCAACAGCCGGCACGATAGTCGCACCGCAAGACAGGAGGGACGCGCACTTGCGGCAAATGTCCTCGCTCGAGCGGCTGAGCAGCACCTTCTCCAGTTTGCGCCCCGCGTCGTCGTCGACGCTTGGTAGCCCGCGTACGCTGACACCGACGTCCATCGACTCGGAGTCCGAGGACGAAGAGGAAGACGACCTCGAGAAGGGACAGCGCCAGCGGAGGCAGCGCCGCCGCAGCGTGTCCAGCATGCCTGGCTCGCTCCCCGGGTCGTCCAGCTCTGACGAGGAGCCGCAGTTCGGCGTGGACGATGAGGACGAGGATGACGAGGGGTATGGGTACGAGGGTGAAGGCGAGGAGGAGGAGGCGGCAGAAGAAGCATTCGACGAGGACTTTTTAGCGACAGGCGAGATGCAGAATGTGCCCTTCTTGTAGACGGCTCCCCCGGATTACGGTTCCGAGCATCTGTAGAGTAGCTTTGTTTTGTTTTTGCATGTAATGCTGCATGGGTCTCTGTCATACATACACGAACATTTTCATGAATCAGAAAGCAGTGTATCGTGTGTGGCTCAAGAAAGACAGATGGCTCGAGAATAATTATCTATGTTACAGCTTGGCCTTGGCGGGCTCGCTGCTCGAGACCGTCGTAGTCCTTGCCTCGTCCTCCCGGCCCTCCTCCCAGTATACGACCGTGCACGTCACATCGTCGCGGTAGTTGCGCGCCAGCGGCGCGGGGATGCTCAGCAATTGACGCAAGCGCTCCTCGTCGCCGCCGCCAAACGCATTGCGGATCAGGTGCGTGCCGACGTTGTCGTCGACGAACGCCCACGAGCCCTCCTCTTCGTGCCGGCGGCGCTTCTCCTTGCCCTCGACGGTGTGTCCCGACGCGGTCGGCACCAGCTGCGAGAGCATGGCCTTGGGCACGGCGCCGCGCAGGCCCGCGAGGTGTCCGCCGACGAGCGAGACGACTTCTTCGGAGGAGAGCTGGTCCCAGAGCCCGTCTGTCGCGAGCACGACGAAGCGCAGTGTCGATTTGGACTTGCGTCGGTCGGTCTCGGATTCGTAGGGCGGTAGCGATAGTTTACGGTGGGTTACGACGGGTCGTGCGGTGACGTAGGGCGGGGTCTTCAGTAGTGTGGGGGCGGCGCGCATGTGCTCGCCTGCGCCCTCCATGAAGGCCTTGTTGATTCTACGGGAAAGCGTGAGTCGAATGCGTGCGGGTCGAGCTGTATGACTTACACAGCTTGTACGTCTCCCCTCCATTTGTATCGCGCATCGCCGAACGCCCTTGTCGGCTCCAAACCACCGAGGACGCGTCCCCGCATGATGACCGTTTGCGCTTCATCTATTGGATGCTCCGATTGCATTCTGGAACAAAGGTTATCAGATAGGGAAGCCGAACCGAACAAGTTCACTCACCTCCGCAGCTCATTGGGATTCCTGCCAGTCTGATCTTCTGTCAGGACATCGACGCGCCAAACACCGGTCCCGTCTGGGGTCTCTTCCCACACACCCGCGACGGCACGGCTGTCACCAGTGCACGCAACGTACAAATTACGATATGAGGTATCGAAGAGGGCCATCAGCGCGCAACTGCCTAGCTCGACTGTTAATCGGGGCGAAGCACGGAATGGGCGAACTCTTACCAGACATCGCTGGTTGCAGCGCCGGTCTCGCCATGGGATCTTGGCTGAGGTCTGGAAGTTTGTTTTCCGCCTTTCCGTCTTGTGCCATAGCTTGGGCCAGGAGCCGTAATGGCGCGTCGACAATCTCGGAATCAAGGTTCGTGAACGCTCGTTGAATAGCAAGGGCAGTGTATTGTGGGTCTGCGTCGAATGGCAAGGGCGCAGCCTTGGTCGGGTAGAATATCGCTTTCAAGTTCGCCATGGTGCTGGCCTTCGGAACTATAGAGCCTGGTTCCCGGATAAGCAGATCGAGCTCGAGGGCCACCGCCGGGATAAGGACCTTCGAGAGCAACCTAGACGTGTGGAAGCCGCCATGCCCGTCCATGACAGCAAAGAACAAGAGGTCTCCTGGGGGCGTTGATTCCGATGGGTCACGCTCGACAATTTGGCTTGCATTCGCGTCCTCGATGGGGTCGTTCGCCGCGAGGAAAGCCGAAGCCTGTTTCCACACGATACCGTGTCGGGAGGTGCTCGCGATCGCGCCGTGTTGCTTCAGCTTAGCCTCCACGTCGGACTTCGACAGCAGTTGAATGGCACGCGTCGACATGCTCGCCTTCCCGTCTGGCCCGCGCACCCTCACGGGGAGATCAAAGGTCTCCTTCGGTTTCGGCTTCTGGGTGTACTTGAAGTAGAGGTAGCCGGGCGCACCAACCAAGACGGCAGTGCCAACCACAGGCTTCCACAGACGTTGCAGCATCCCCGCGTCTGTAGTGTAGAGTCGTCCTGTCGCACAGTGACAGACGTTCCGCTGGAGCACACTCAGTGTCTGGCGGTGGGACTAGTGTACAGACTCTGCGGTTGCGGCTCGGTCAGAACACGCGCAGAGTTGCTCGTATGGTGGCTTACCTGGATAACAGGTGTTGAGTGACCGAGGAAACCGGGCTCAGCGCATTCGAGGGATGGTGGTTGCGGGACAACCTGGCGCGTCTGCCCGCGTCTATGCGTCACTCTTCCCGCGCCGACCGATCCGCTCTCTTCCACCGCCCATGTCGGTGCGACTCCTGCGTGTTGCTGTGCCTCGCATATCCCGGCGCGTGCATTGTCGCATAGAACGTTTATCGACCGTCGTCTCTTCCGCCCGCGCGGTCTCTGCGAAAAAACCCGCAGACAACCTCCAAGCACTCATCCGAGAACGCCTCAACAACGTATCGCATGCAGTTGCCGACATTACTGCGTATACAGACTGGAATGTCGTGGAGCGTGAAATCATAGAGCTGAAGGCGGGCCTCGAGGTGCGTTCTCTGACTACGCGTTGCATACGACAGAGTCTCACTTAAGAAGACAGAGAACGCATGGGAGGATAAATCTCGCATAGCTCAGGCTCTCAAAAGCCAGCAACGGTTAGCGCAGTTAGAGAAACAACGTGCGGGTTACGAACGTCTGCGAACCGCGCTTACGGATGCTCGTGAATTGGCAGGTACTGCACCCATTCCAGGAGCTTGTCGGAGTGATTGACTTATGGGGGTGTAGACTGTGCGGATTCTGAGATGCAGGCGCAGCTACTACCTGAGATAGATGACCTTCTGCACGCTTCTCAAGATATCCTCACTACGCTTTGGCTCTCTGGGCCGGTTGATTCCAACTCTGCGTACATCGACATTCATGCGGGCTCTGGTGGCACGGAGGCCTGCGACTGGGCAGCTATGCTTAGTCGCATGTACTCCAGATGGGCGCACACACGGGGCTACACAGGTTTGCGCGTCCCAACTATAGTTAATGAGCATTTGACTTACCATTCACAGTGGACGTTGTTGACGAAACTCCGGGAGACGTCGCTGGAATCAAAGCCACCACACTACTAGTCAGCGGCCTGTACGCCTACGGATATGCACAATACGAGACCGGCGTTCACCGCCTCGTACGAATATCACCATTCGACCAGGCCGGGGCTAGACACACTTCCTTCGCAAGTGTTCGAGTTTCACCATACTTTGGCGAGGAGGAACCGGATATTGGGATTGAGGTGGACCTAGCCGACCTCAGAATAACCACCATGCGTAGCCAAGGAGCAGGTACGCCCCTAACTTCTAGGAACTCTCACAGAAGGCTGAGTTGACCAGGTGGGCAACACGTTAATAAAACCGAGAGCGCTGTCCGCGTCGTTCATATTCCTACGGGGATCACGGTCTCTGTACGTCGTGCCTGGTTAAATTATGTCCTCAACCTGCAGCTGATCTAAATCTAAGTGTCAACAAGAGCGAAGCCAACCTCAGAACAAGCGGCACGCCATAGCCCTTCTGAAATCGAGGTTATACGACTTGGAGCGCGTGAAAAAGTCCGTGCTTTTACCAGACTCATCCTTATCTTCTAGAGATTAATTGTCCCTCAGGTCTCAAGCTAAATCCGACGCTCACGGATCGCTTCCCGAGATTTCCTGGGGCTCTCAAATACGAAGCTATGTGCTCCATCCTTACCAGCTGGTCAAAGACCTGCGCACCTCGTACGAAGTCAACGGCAACGATACTCAGAGCGTGCTAGACGGTGATGTCGAAGGGTATGTGCCTTCAAGTCACTCCGTTCCTCCGGGGCATATCTGATCACTGTATGTTTAAGGTTCATGGAGGCCTCGTTACGGAGGTTCAAAGCCCGGACCAAAGATTAGGACAGGTTTACCTGATATGTTACACAGCACCCTCCCGCGCCAGCGAAATCAAACTATATCCTGGGATGAAATCCCGTCTTTCCTGAGACCAGGCGTGTATTCCTGCATACTAACCGCAGGCGTATTGCCAGCGCTGAGGTGGTACTTGGTGACGATGGTGAGATGATTTGAACCTCGCGCGATTCTCATGTTACAGTGGCCGACGGCGAGCAACCTGTGCATGAATCGTTCGATCTCGCGAACGCATGGCCGGTGCTCACTATTGACAGCTGAAACCTCCTTTTCCAGTCTTTCGCCCAGAAAGAATATGTGGAAGCCGGAATTGGATACTGGGCTCCCCCGCCGGGCACCCTGGGTCACATGGATTTTTGAAAGCCATGGGGGACGAAATCGCTCAATCTTTTGCGTGACTTAGGTGCTGCGTCCACCACAGCCCACACCCAGCACCTCGATTCTACCCTCGTATGTCGCCGTCACCAGTTGTCGTGGATGATACCGACTGGGCGAAGCTATCTTACCATGGGACATGGTATGGAGTCCGAACGGGCAATCCAGGGGTCTATAACGGCACCGTTTTTCAGACGAGGTCGCCGGGGAGCGCGCAGATATCGTTCGTCGGTGTGTAACTAAATCGTTGCTCTCTCGAGATGTTATTAAGTTACGGATGCAGGTTCGTTTGTGGAGGTAGTGGGTACAGTGCTGGGCAGGGTATCAGGGAGCACGTATCCTATTATCTCGACGTACATCATCGACGACTACGAGATGGGGAGCTTCACCGCGGCGCCGGGGGATGTCGAAAAAGACGGCGTCGCGTTCTTCAGCTCCGGAAATTTGGAACTCTCCTCTCATACCTTGGTGATCAACGTAACGAGCGCGTCAAGCGACTACCCGTTTATACTGGATTATGTCGTGTACGTGCCTCCTCCAACGCCGGACAGCATCCTCTCCCCATCGACAACCCCTTCTTCCTCGGCAATCTCCTCCTCGTCCTTGCCTACCACAATGTCGTCCTCGTCCTCGTCCTCCTCGGATCCAACTACCACCCCGTCAGCACAATCCTCTGCGTCCCCGAAATTAACTACCGACATGTCGGCATCATCCTCCACGAATTCGACTACTACACTGTCGGTCCTCTCTTCCACGGACTTTACCGCAAAGGTCCCGTTCACAAGCGCGTCGACAACGACGGAATCTGAATTATCTACGCACGAAACGAGTACCACGATAGCCATTATATCCAACGTGGCGAACGGTACCTCGTCGAATCATACAGGAGCCATCATCGGAGGAGTTGTAGGGGGTGTCGCGTTGCTTGCAGCGCTGTTCGTGCTGCTCTGGTGGAAGAGGCGAGGAGAGAGACGACGAAACGGAGTCAATGAAAACCGTACGCGTTAGAATTTTCTCTGCACAGTTAATGCACTCAATAATAGTAATGTCACTAGGCAGCAATTCCGTCGGACCTGTTCCACAGCACCCTGCTATACCAAGAGTCACTCCATTCCTCCTGCCTCGAGACTACAACAGCCTCTCCGCATGCTTTGTTTCACCCGAGACGGCGGCCCCGCTTGGGGCACGATCCGCCCTCGGGGCGCCGGGAACATATACGACTCCCCATAATAGCAAGACGGCTTTGATCGCTACGGCGAATAATCACGGCGGGAGTGGGGATACGTTGGTGCCCGCGGGCGGAAGTCGCGGACCTCCCAGCGAGGTGTCTTCCGCGAACGCATCGAGGAGTACAACGCAGCTACGAGCGGAGAGCGAGCGGGATGTTAGAATTCACTACGGTGCCTTTCCAGACGACACCCTCTCGCTGGCTCCGACGGAGGTTCCTCCCTCGTACACGTCAGGATAGCTGAGAAGGGAGTTTGTATCTCTGATAATTGCTTCTTGAAAGGTGCTAATGTGTATTCTCCCGAAGCTTTTTGTGCCACGGTTTGCGCGAGACATTGGACTGTCACTCAAATTCTTTATACCCTAATGTAGTACAGCAACTCCTGATGCCGTAAAAAGAGCCAAAATCTTGAACCCTGACTGCAGCCATAGACCGAAGTCTCATACAGTCGATAACTGTGGCAGAGACGATATCTCATCTGTTCTGAGGCCAAGGATGAAGTTCGCCCTTCCTCGGGCGTGTCAAGGCCCGATGGAGCTACCATTCGATACGGGCGTCTGAACGCCACCATTCCCGACGGCGAGTCGAGATTCGTCGGTGATCGCACCGGCGGTATTTTGATCTACTTCCTTCATGTCGCACTCAGCAGCGACTGGCGAGTAACAGACGTTCCAAAATGGTCATAAACCTACCCGCTCATCCCAAGAGTTGAGACACCCTCGCGGGTCCAATACGTATTCCCGCAAAAGACACGTGGAAGTGAAAAACAGAGACTGAGGTCCTCAAATTGACACACTGACTTATACGACTTTTCGAGGCTCGGCCTAGGTAAGTGACCCCGCTCCTCGGCCATTTCAAGCTCTTGCCTCTACACTCCCCCACAGCCTGTGCCCCTCGCGCCAAAGTTTCGCTTCGCAACACCTCCCATTCTTGCATGTCGGCGTTAGCAATTATTGTGGATAATACCGACAAGGCGAAGGTTACATACCTTGGGACATGGATTCCGGCTACGACAGGCAACAAGAATGTTTATAACGGAACGACATCTTACACGAAGGCTCCAGGAAGGGCGCGAATCACATTTGTCGGTACGTGGCTCAAGTGTTACTCGCCTTGCACGTCGCTGATATATGTGTAGGCTCGCAGGTGGAAGTTGCGGGGGTAGTGCCGAATAATGACTCGGGAAGTGTTGTGAGCCCCATCGTCTCGACGTACTTCATCGACAACGAAGTGGCAGGGAATCACTCCGCGTCACCTCTTCAAACCGAACAGGACAACATCTTGTTTTTCAGATCTGCGAACCTGGGCCCCGGGGCCCACACTCTGGAGACGAATGCGACGGACGATTTTCCGTTCATCCTCGACTATATTAGATTCGTCCCTCCGGCGCCGACCCGGACGCTGAGCCCTCTACCATCGACGACCTCTTCCTCATCCTCATCAACGCCACCCCTCTCGCATTCGACCGTAGAGGTCTCGTCTTCGGATACGAAGACGACGACAAGGCCTGTATCTTCCACGTTCAAAATGGGTATAACCACAGTCATTACGCCACCCACCTTTGAACCGACGTCGACCAATGTGCTGTCTGCGAGCGAAACAACAATCCCCACATCGGACGCAACGGGTGGCAGCACGTCAACTCACATCGGGGCCGTAGTCGGGCCAGTGGTTGGAGGAATTATTGCGTTCTTCGTCGCGTTGTCCGCACTGTTATGGTGGAAACGGAAGAGACGAAGCTTGGGAGGTGAGAACAAGGCTGTAGAGAAAGGTGTGCATCATATGTTTCTCTACACAGATACAATATTCAACAAAAGGTTACCAGGAGACCGTCACGCCATGCCTGTTCCTAAGTCAGGAATAACACCTTTCCTCCTACCCCGAGACTATGGCAGTTCTTCTGCAAACGTCGTCCGCCCCGAGACGGCTGCGCCCCTCGCGCCACACTCCGTACTTGGGATGCCGGGCGTGACCTCTTCATCTCGCAGCAGCGGCAAGGCGGCTGTAATGAATAACAACAAAGGGAGAGGTAGCATGTCGGTGCATAGAAGCGAAGATCATGGCACCCATAGCGGGTCGAAGAATACAGTAATATGCCGAATGCCGGCAACGTCGGTGGCTCCCGACGTAGGCCACTGGCATCCACTGTCTGTCAGCGATGGCTCTGTCAACTTCTGGTGCACACCGACGGCCCCTGGTGGCGCTCACCAAACGACGATGGATACTGGCGGCGCCCATCGTCACGTACTAGCAGGCAGTATGTGTCTCTGTAGCGACACCATGAGGCCACATGGTTTCTAAAATTTCATGATCCACAGACGAAAATTGAGTGTAGTGATAGACCTTCTGGATAGTGATATCCATCGAGTTATTTCCAACAAAACAGGTAGCCTGCTAACAGAGCCGCAAAATCCGCCTGTGAGATCTTGGCTCCGAGTGAACGACGACGGCAGGCAGCAAAAGCCATTGGGGGCCGGTGGAGTATGTTGCCTCAGATTGTTGCATGAGAGATGTACACAGGTGGTATTCGTGGAGGTTTAGTGGAGTTCGATGGCAAGCAATCACTACCGGAAGGGATAGCTGAGAAACGGTGAACCACAGCGGTCGTCAGCGAAGGACGTCGGAGGCTGGCGGCGGCGCGCGGCGCGGTCTGATGCAGATCGTCTTATGTCAGCGGGATATGTCCATATATGGTGCCCAACACCGCCGGCCACCAGCGGTCGCCAGTGGAGGTCGCCGTACATCGAAGTTTCACGGTTAGGGCATATAACTCGAAGAATACACAAGAGGAGAGTGAGCAAAGCGCCGGACGCTCCGTTTCTCGTCATCAACAACGTAGCCATGAAGACCAAAGCGATTTATGTTCTCCTAGATCATCTGTAGAACTACAACCGCCGAGACACGGAGACATTGTCGAGGACACAGCGTCGCAGGCCTCGACGGAGTTGCTTCCAGCGTATACACTATAGATAGCCAGTTTCCCCGGTGGTGGTATCCCTTCTTTTCTGTTTTGATAGTGCAGGCACTGTGTCTGTTGTATTTTCTGTACCTTCGTTTTCCCGTTATTGTAGAGGACTTAGAATCGTCCGGTGAAAGATGTTACCTGTGTATTATATAGGGCTTGGATGCGAGAGCTTAGGGTACTCCTCGAGGTATAATTCAAACGTATACCAACAGATCTTGGCTACTGCCGTATGAGCTTCAGTATGATGATAGAGATTGAGGGATAATATGCAACACAGACGGACGCCACAACGCAAGATAGAAGGTCGAAAATCTGTTTTCGTGTCTATCCAACAACAGTCAACAGTGACTAATCAACTAACCAACCACAGAAACCAAGAGGATAGGGTGGAAACCTGTACAGCGTGTCGACGGGGCCAGGAACCAAAAAGATAAGTAGGGATGAGATATGTGTGCGTAAGGGTACAGTGCTGGTGGATGGGACGAGGGAGAGCGTCAACGATAGCGTGGATACAGAACGACAACATGTGGGGGATACATATGTGGGTTGGGGACAGTAGGTAATGACAACGAACGCGCATTACAACAGGGTACGGATACAGTAGGTAGGTTGTTTCATCCATCGTAGTTTGTGTACGGGCACTTCATCGGCGCGCGTTGTGCGGGGGGTAGCGAGGGTATATCGCAGGAGAGACCTGCTGGTGCTACCGCTTCGCAGCGCGACCCCCCGGTATACGCGTACTCCGCCGCACAGGGGCGGACAGCAGGTTCTTGCCCGACGCCTTCTTCGACAGCGTCGAGCGCGTCTTGCGGCTCTGCTTGTGCTGAGACGGAGCGGCGCAGCCCTTGGAGAACAGGTTGCGAGAGCCAGCGCGGGTGAGCGCGGAGGGGCCTGCTTTGCCTGTGCGGCTGCGCAATTGGTACCGGGGGCTACTTTGCGACGTTGACGTCGATGGGAGCGATGTGCGACTAGGCGAACGGGAGATGTCGCGGAGCGAGGCGTGTGAAAGGTGACGCGAAAGGAGACTGGGTCTGGGTGAGAGATATGGCGCGGGGAGGAGGGTGGGGTGGGGTTGGGACAAAGAGAAAGCCGGCTCGACTGGCCCGGGAGCGTCCACGATCATAGGTATGGCCTCCAGTGATGCAGTGTCACTGAGCTGCGACTTCTGTGATCCACCGATCTCTGGAATGGTTGGGAGGGTCGCTGGAGCTTGAACGGGACTGGGGAAGTCAAAATGACACGACCCATTCGGAGTGACAACAGGGGTGTCGACCCACCCCGAAGGTCGAATGGGAGTTCGGCTAGATGCGAAATCCTCGACAGGAATGTCGAGGGGATTGGACGGGCTATTGGGTAACGAGAGGCGCAACCGACGCGGTGGGGTCAAGGGACGACGTAGTGTATTGGTATCGCTCTGTGCCTGGCTCGGTGGATTGTGAAAGAGGTCATTGAGGTCTCCATAAGAGAGCCGCTGGCTGGGTTGGCTCGGCGGCTCTATTGACCTGCGTCCTAAACGTCTCGCCTGGCTCGTGGAGACATCCTCTGGCGTCAGAGGTTCGGTCGGCTCGCGCCGGAGGGGTCGCGGTCGTTTGTTCGGGTAGGAGTTCGGACTTGACGCAGGCGAAGAAAGACTTGGGATATGCGGCTCATCGTCGTCTTCATAAAACCGACTCTTGCGCTTCAGCGCTCTTGACCGAGGAGGGGCTGGAAAACGACGCATGGCGGGGACGGGGGGCAGGGTGCTTTCATATGCAAAATCTCGCACTCGGATACCGTGTTCGTGCTGCATCTGCGCAGCGTGCTGTTGTACATGCCGCAGAAGCTCTTCACGCACGCTCTCTGAGCCGGCGGCGGGCTGCGATTGCTCGACAACGGCGCTGTCGGTGGGCTGGGACGACTCTTCATCTTGCTGCGAGCTCGACTTGGGACGGCTTGAGGACTCATCGGACGACTTATCAGGACGCACTCGACTCACGTTGCTGGAGAAGCCGGTCATCGCAGCCAGCTGTGTCTGGAAACTCCTCAGCTTGCCGACGAGAACGGCGCGCACGCCGCCCGCCGTTTCTTGCGATGCGGGAGGGCTGCGGTCTTGGCTGTTCAAATTCATGGGGTCGTCGCTGTGTTGCGCCCGCCGCTGCGGGGGTTTATCTTGGCTGGTGTGCGCCTGCGCAGGGGAAGGGGACGGAATATATAGGCGGTGGCACGAGTTTGCAGCGTTGGCCGGAGTTGACTCGCACGGCGGCGCCATGTCGACCCTATTGTTTCCATATCCAGAAATCCTGCGCCAGATGTGACGTGTCACGGCGGCGGCCATGTCACAAAGCGTGACCCCGCCTGCCATAGCAGGTCATTCTGACTCTGCGTGGGACAGCATTGGCCGCGCGCACTGCCCGCCTCGACGCTCGGAACAAACGGTCCAATACATCAGCCGTGTGAGTACGTATGCTACAGGACAAAATACGACATGAATGAATAGATCAGTACGATAGCACTTTCCAAAAGACGGCACTGGCCAGAAATCCTCCGCGCCGGCTAGCTCGGCGTGTACGCGGGTGGAAATTCGGTCGGGGCCTGTGACAACGAATCGTCCTGTTGTCCCTGTGGCGGTGGTGGCCCGGATGACTGGGGAGAATGCACGCCGCCGTTCTTGTCTCGACGGCGGCGCCGAGGCGGGACGGAGCTTTCGGCGCTCTGGTCGCCCTCTCCTGGGCCAGAAGAGGCCAGGAGCTGTGTTGTACTCCTCGATCCGCTCGCGGAGGACACCTCGCTCGGAGTGCTGCGGCCTCCACTCCCGGACGCCAACACGCTACCGCTCCCGTTGCGGTCACTCAGCGCGGCAATTAAAGCCGCCTTGCCACTACCGGAAGCCAGAGGCGTGTCCGGCGTTCCGAGCACAGATCGTGGCGCGAGGGGCGCCGCCGTTTCGGGTGGAACAACGTTCGCAGATGGACCGCTGTAGTCGCGAGGCAGCAGGAACGGCGTTATTCCTGGTATCGCAGAGTGCGGAGGAAGAGGCCGAACTGAAGCGCCATCTGCTAACTTGCTGAGCATTATATTCGCGCAGAGGAATGACCGACGCGTACCTTTCTCAGCCACCTCACTCCCTTCTGCCGACCCTCGTCTCCTCCGATACCACCAGAACAAGACGCCCAGCGCGACCAGCAGCACAACCCCTCCGATCACCCCTCCAGCGATGGTACCAGCATGTTTGGACGAGGTGCTACCGGCCGCAGTTACTATCGGCGCCGCCGTTCCACTTGCTCCAGACGAGGATAACACGGACTCTGTCGTCGTCGTAGCGGCCGTAAACGTGATCCCAGCAGTCAAGTCTGACGACGACGGTGCCGACGAGGAAGGAGCCACCGACAGCGAAAAGGTACTGCTCAGCGTCGGCGCAGGCACAAACATGACATAGTCCAGTATGAACGGGTAGTCGCCCGACGCGCTCGTGACGTTCATCACCAGGACATGGAACGCAAGTTCAAGGTTCTTCGAGCTGAAGAACGCGACGCCGTCCTGTTCGGCGTCCCCAGGTGCCGCGGTGAAGCTCCCGACCACCTCGTTGTCGATGGTGTACGTCGAGGTGATAGGATGCACCGAGTTTCCCGACGCGCTCGCGCGCACCGCACCTACCACCTGCACCTGCGAGCCTACAAACACGCGCCTCAGCACCGCGCAAAGCGACCAGAGACCCAGCTACACACCGATAAAAGATATCTGCGCCCTCGCCGGCGCCGTCGCTAGCGTGAGGGTGTTGTTGTACACCCCTTCATTGCTCGTCGAAGCCGCCGTCCACGTCTCAAAGTAGATGATCTTGACCCTGTCGGTATCATCCACGATAATCGCCGACGTCGACATGCAAAGGCGGCAGGGAGAAGTGCTGGACGCGAGGGGCGCAGGCTGTGTGGGTGGGCGTAGGAGCCAGAACTTGCGGGCCGCCGCCTTGCATTGATTGAGCAATGTTGCTCCTTACGTGTGCCGCGTTTCGCGAGTCCATGTGGCCGGGTGCGCCGAGGTCGTCTTCTGCTGCTTTTTCTGTGTCCTTTCGGGGGTCCCGGACTTGCGAGCGTGTTTCATCTGCGAATGACGAGAGGCGGCGTCCGCCGACGCGTCGACGCGTTCAGGGCTTTCAAAGGGGGTTCTCGAGGGTGCTCGCTGTCGTCCACTGTTGTTGACTGTAACATGAGCGAGGTCAGGGCGTGCAGATCGTACTGCCGTCGTCGCGATCACCGACGAGCGGTGTCTCACCGTCGGCGCGGATCAGACTGGTGGCGTTTAGGCGCCCTGAATACAAGGAAATTTTAGGATATTTCCAACAATTTGTGTGCGCGATCTCGATGGACAGCGTGTTTTCTCTCTCTCTCGCAAATGCAGCTCTTGCTTCCTACTCCCAATACATACAACAAGGATTCGATGTCTGACAGGAACGCGATACGACACTTAATAATAAGATATAGAATTTGGAACAACCGTTCACTGGAGCCAACCGTTCTCGTACGCAATCGCGAGGACATCACCAGCACTCCTCAGCTGCGGAATGGCGTCCTTTCCCGATGCGTTTGTCTTCCGCCGGCCTTTCTTGGGCACCTGAACGGTAGCCTCGACGACACTCTTTAAAGCTGCCTCGATCTGCACAAGGCACTGGTAGCACTCGAGCTCGCTAAACACCGCAGATGGGGCAACGCTCGACTTCGGTTTGCGAGATGTTGGCGCACGTAGACGTTTTGAGTGCAGGAGTTTGAGGACGAGGTAGTGGAGCCACTGTGAATGACATGAGGTGATGGGAGTCGACGAGAGGAAGGAGAACTTACAATGACGTTCGTGAAAGGATGGTATTCTTCCCAAGAGTCTTTGTTGTGCTTGCGTATCATGCGGTACACATCGAATTGATAATCACCTACAGGCCACATGTCAGCGCCTGACGGCCAGGGGAACAAGTACGGTGCATACCTTCGCCTTCGAAGGTCTCTTCCTCGAAAGGTGTCCAATGCACTGAGGACTGACGCTCATCAGAGTTCATGCGGGACAATCCCAGGTCAATGACTGTTGCCCTAACTCCATGCGCATCGTCGTCCATGGGCACTTTGCTCTTCCCAGAACGGAATGGTTGCGAGACTGGCATATCCTTGATCAGAATTTGCCCCCAGTGCAGGTCGCGGTGCTGGCAATGGTATCAATGAGCACCGGAGTTTCAACGTGTATGACAGTCTCTTACCTCGAACTCGACCAATTCCTCCGCATCAGCAAGAGTCCTGGTGACCTGCCAGAACAGGCTACATGCTTGTCGCCAGCCATTCTTGGAAGCGTTCGAAAATGCATACGATTCCAGATCAGGGCCCCCGTTAGGAAGGACGATAATTGCGTAGACTTGTGAAACCGAGAAGCTGTCTATCGGAGGTGTTAGCATGTCACTTGTTCGGGCAACAGAGGGACTGCGCACCTGGCCGGATGCTTTCGCTTCCCTTCCTGTCATCATACTCGTCCCAGAGGTCAAGCAATAACGACGGATATTTTCCGCGTACGACATAGGTGCGCAAGAGGTCCACAAAGCCATCGCAGATGTTCCCCATAGCTCTGGTCACGATGATCTCTTTCAACACGTCCTTCGCATCGCTGGGAGCTGGACAATCCGCCTCGTCGGGAGCGTACTTCCTCGCCTTCGCGGCTGCCCCTTCGTTCCGAAGCGGTACAATCTTGAGGACAACGTCGCCGATGCCGAACACTTCAGAATACGACGCTTCGCCAATCTTTTGGAAAGCAACGCTCTGCTTCGACGATCCAGCTTTGATGCCAACGCCTCCGTGGGACGTCTGCACTATTTGGTCGAAGGGAAACATCTCGATGAATGAAGAAAACTCGTGCGGTGAATCCTGTCCACATTCCTCTAGTAGTGGTCGCAGGTATGCGGGCTGTGGCTCTAGATTTGCAGACGACTCTGCTTGGATCTGCCGCATAGTCCTCGGCGAGAGTTGAAGCTCGGAAAAGTCGAAATCGAGGGAGTCATCGAAGTCTGTTGGTGTAGTCGGCGAAGGAGGAGATGCAGGGGCAGGGAAAACGGATCTATTGCGTATGGGCGTAAGTGGGCGGGCCCTCGGTTTGGCGTACTCTTCAGAGGGTTGTGTATGGGTGGCCTTAGGGAACGACGGGCGGGTCTGCGAAATGTTGGGCTGCGAACTAGTTCTTGCAGGCTTCGTGGCTACTTGTGGTTTCACTAGAGGGGAAGCGCGACGGGCAATGGGGGAGTCTAGGTCTGGGGATGATGGCGGGGACAATATAACGTTCTGTACGCGCTTCTTGGGAGATCGACGGGGCTGGAGAGTATCTGGAGAGCGTGGGGTGGGTGCTCTAGGAGGGGGATCTATAATTTCGATATCAGAATCGTCGGAAAGGACCACATTCCTCCGGTTGAGTGCTGGCTTCCATGGTTTAGGATGATTTGTCGGGGTGTCATCGTCGTCGGAGAGTACGATGGCAGTGGAAGGCGTACGTCCTACTGGTTTGGATAAAGGTTTGGAGGGATCAAGTTTGGTGGAAAGCCGCCCGTAGGTTTTGCCTGGCGGCTTGGCCGTGAAATCGGGTTTCGCGATACGTCGTTCCTGTTTGATGGGCTTTCCCCGATCGTCGAGGGTGACGATATCCACATTGACGATGGGGGAAATAGGCTTCAGCGAAACAACGCGCTTGGGAGGGCTCGCCTTTGTGACAGGTTTGCCAGCCGCTCTGGGCTTCTTGCGTGGTGCGGGGGAGTTGGTTATATGCGATGTGGCAGAAATATTGGTGGAGACCGTAGAGAGTGGATTTCGTGATGCCGCTTTTGTGGGAGGAGCCCTGGAGGCGGTCTTCGCTTTTGTCGGACCTGGCCGCTTGCCAAGTGTAGCTCTGCGTGGCTCTGGGGAAGACGGAGGGGAATACTCTGAATCGGAATCAGATTCCACAATCTCTTTGCGAGTTGCCCGCGGTGCAATAGAAATTGACACAGTGTCCTGGCGTCTCCCGTCTGCTCTGTCGTCGGCAACCACCCTATGTCCTCGCCTTCCATACGCGAAGACTTGTCTCGTGCGTCCTCCCAACATTTCGGCAATATGAAACCACTCTAAAGTGAATGCGAGTCGCTTATCGCCCGGTAAGTATCCCTATAATAGCCTAGCCGTAAGCACGCAGGCGAAAGGAACTTACCGAGGTAACACAGTGACGGCGTCGCACACAACGCGTGGAGGACGCGTGACGGTCGAACCGTGCGAACCTCAGTGACGCGCGCACGTGCACCGTGTTTAACGCGCTTCGTCGCCGTCACGGCGCGTCTTGCCTTCACCCTTCACCACCGCGTCTACGTCTACCAGCATGGCGTTGCCCGCCTCCCTTCGTGCCTCAGTTATCCCTGCAGAGCTGGAACTCATCTCCTCGGAACAGCTCGTCGAAATAGTCCCTCTCGTCGCCATGGAACGGACTGCCTTTATCTCCGTGCGCGAATATCCCCTTGTGTCATACACTACCGACTAATCATCTATGCCATACAAAGGGAGCGTATGGCCCACTAAGACCACCAACAAAATGTAAGGTCCCGATATGGATCGCGACGAACCTGAAGCTTAAGAAGAAATGTCATATCATACCGCCAGAGTGGTTGAACGTCGGTCAGGAGCGGTCCCTTTCCCTGTCGGGGTACCTGGAGTAACATTCTGTTGCAGAGTTTTTGCAAGGACGACTACTTCTGGAGACAACGAACCCGGAGTTCAGCCAGATGCCGTTTCGATTCGCGGAAACAGCGAAGGTGCTCTTGGACGTGTGCGTGCTCCCTCTTCTTCCGATCTTTGGCTGTGCGGCATCTCATCCTGTGGTGCAGAGCCTCGGACGACTTTGAGGAACCAGAGAGGATACGATCGTTCCTGCAGGATATCCGCGAAGCGCGTCAAGCCAAGAGTCGCGATGGGTTGTCAAAACTCGATCACATCGAACTGAGTGTATGCGTTTTTTTAATTCTTTCAGCTCTATCCTGGCTCATTTTATTTTTTCTAGCTGCCGAATCTCAGTTCGATGGAAATCAACGAGATTCGGCCATTCTTCATTCGTTCGATGGGTGCCTTAACGCAAATGGTACGAGATCCTACAACAAAATACATGGATGAAGAGTAGTTGGGTACAAGTCCGTGAAAGCAAAACATCGTATAGAAGAGTGTAAGATTGTCTGAGTACACCGGCTGTGAAATCGTCGTAGATAATCATGGCTCGTAGCAAGTGGTAGGTCGTAAAAGTCTTCGCACCAAAGGATCAGCCCTTCTGTTCGATGAGCTGCGTCAACTTCGCAATTTGCTCCTTCAGCGCCTGGATTTCCATCAAGATGACACCCTCGCCAGACTATGCAGTTGATCAACCATGGAACTTTGTCAATCTGGGAAAACATACGTGTGTGGCGTCTGGGAAGACTTTGACAAGCTCGTCGAAAGGCACGGTACTGATCTTGATGCCGTTGACAGCGTCCTCGCCTTCTACCTCAGGATCCATGGCGTCGGGGCTGTCATCCATGCCCTGATCAGGGTGCGAAAGCCAGTCCTTTACCCATCTGTTCTTAGAAGGATCTAGCTCCGCTTCGAACGTGGCGATGAATCCCAATGGGATGAAGAACAATGCCAGCATGACGAAACGATTGAACTGCAGCTAAGAGTCAGTCTGCGTTTATCCACAACAAAACGCACGACGGACCTTCGCGTATGCTTTCCCGCTCACGACGTATCTGTGTATTGCGTCAGAGTGTAGCACAAGGCGAGGTGATCGACAACATACTCGAATGGGGCGATGAGAACCAACTCGATCAAGTTGAACGGTGCAGGGTACGGATATTCGTCCGGTGCGCGTATCATGCCAATGGTTTTGTCTGCGAAGTAGGCCATGTATTCCGCAGCAGCATCTTGTACAACCTTGCGGAAAATTAGCTGGGGAGATAATGGAATGATGGTGGACATACATCATCGTATGCTGACGCGAATAAGGATATGAGGATGTTGAGAAGAATGACGACCGTCGCGATGTTCCATCTAGTCAAAGGTCAGTTTTGTGGTACGCGAGATGAATTATTCAGGGCTTACAGATAGTAGAGGAATAGTCCGGGAGCCCAGCTGATGCGTCAAGTCAGTACTGCGCAAAGCGGAAGACTAGTGAATGGCTGACTCTGCCCATCTATCGTAATTTGGTGATCTAAAACCTACGGTCAGCGATAACATACTCAAAGCAAAATCGGGAATCGTACTGTAGCAGAGCCTGGATGAGAAGGTTGATGACCTGTACGTAGCATCATCTGTAAGTTTGTGCGAGAATGTGCTGAGAAAAGCTTTACCTTTTGTGGTTTGTCCGTTGTACCGTCGGCGGCATCCAAAGCGTAAAGGCCTTGCAAGAAGCCTATCCCTAACAGCGCCAGTAGCTAACGGACGTCGAATAAGCGATTGCCGTTCCCGAAAGTTGAACGAGGTGCATACACCGAAGAATATACCCGATTCCTGGAGCATACGCGCTACGCAGATTTGCATCGTGCCAACGTATCTGATACGACTATCAGCAACAAAACGTGTATCAGCTGCCACAAGACGTACTTGTAGCCATCGAATATCGGTATCAGCTCTGAATTACTGTCAGATTTAGATATAGTTAATGTGGATCATTGGACTCACTCATCCTGGAACGCTGCGATTAGATTAGTGCCTCGGGACATATCAATGTTGCTCACCAGATCAACGGTGCCACGAAACTGAGCCATTGGAAGCATTGTATCCTGAGATTCTTTTCTTGGTCCCCGTGAGAGGCGATCCCAGCGACACGCAGGGAGAAGGCCACGACAAGAAGCACGTCAATACAAACTGAGACGAAGTTCCAGAAGCTCAAAGCTCTCCATGATACGAAGAGCAGTAGCTTCCAAATCTAATCCATGATTAATTCCGGCGATTGCTTCGCCAGATCTTAAGACGTACCTTTTGGATATCTAACGTCGACCGGTAGTGAGTAGACGTGAAGATAGGCATGTAGACCCAACACACCTTCGAATGCAAACGCCAAAGCCATCACGTATAGAATGACCTCGAAGACGTCAAGGTCTGAGTGGTCGCCGTCGATCTTGTCCAACGGTTCGCGTACTGAAATTTGGTCTTAGCGTGAAGAAGGCGGTAGCACTTGAATAACATGATGCTCACCTGCTTGCGAGTACACGAACAAGAAGAACATCCAAACCACGATACGGAAGACATTCTGGTACCTGGTCAAATGAATCAGGGAAGCTGTCGGACTATGGTATGCCCGATATGTACTTCGGCACGGCAAGTCGTGAGGGGTCCATGTGACCCCAGATAGTGTGAGAATGTGTTTCGGCGAAGGGTACGTCTATGATCACAATTAGAAACCTATCGTCGCTGGGAGTAGGTAGAAGCCTACATTCAATGTCGTGATGTTTGTTGTGTTTTTGGACCAACTCCCCTCTCCAAAGAGCGTTAACAACTACACGGATCTGGAGTCAGGGAATGCGTGCCATTGAGTACGAGCGTCTTACCGTCCTGCGCTTCGCTGGATGACAGAAATATGGTACTATTATAGGCCAAATTCAGTGTTATCAACGTGCCGGGCACAAGCTGGAACCTACCAGTGAGAATCTATTGCCATCTCCAACGCACTTGTTTTGTCGCTGTCATCCCCATCGAGTTCACGGTGAGTATAACGAGTGGACATCATTGACGTGATTCTATCGGGAGGACTGGCATGCACGATACGTCGAGCAAGAACTTCACAAGCAGTGGCTATAATTGTGTCAACATCGAGTGTGCATAAAAATGGCGAGTGAAATACCTCGACAGAGATTCTCGTCATAATCTGCGGGGTTATGTTCTGCGTCCCACATGAATTCCTTGCGGGCCCTGAGCAAGCAGTAAGGCAGCTGTCGGGATATTAACAAAGTGACAAATACATGATTAAAGCGCAGCTTGTCGTACCGTTTCGACGAGATCTCCTCCCGCAGCAATGTACGCTTTGATAACCTGAGGCGTGATTATCCGGCTCGTCGGGTCGTTAATGGACTCTATTGGGACTTCCAATGGTACTAAGCGCATAGTAAGTGCCCGCAAGCGTCTCACAAGCTCTGCAACATGTCTCTAGATTAGAATAGGTGCGCAATGATATTTCTTCAATATACGCACTTGTCAAAGTGTCTGGCGAGGGGTCTATCGACATCACCGACGTGATAGAGGCCTGGTCCTCCGTGTCCAGCACAGTTGAAGGCTGTGGCATGGTTGCCTGATAATCCCCGCCGCGCGAGGATGGTGGTGGTAAGGAGGCAAGTTGTGGTGCCTTAGACCGGAAACCCGAGAGGTGCATTCAACAATTCGAGGAGCTGCCGGTGACTTCATCGTATTTGCGTCTATTTGTACTCCGGCGCTTCACGCGACCGCATCGCAGCCTCGCAGCAGGCCGATACTTTATTGCTACAGACCACGACCATGCCCGTCAGTAGTCCAGTCTGCCTCGACGCGTGCCGAACTGACTGGCGCAGGCCTACCACTCGTCGCTCAACGAGTATCCCGACACCCGCCAGGTCGGCAACGTCGCCGTCCTCCCCATCAAGTCCAAGATTCGTGGTCCTGCGCCGCTAGGTACGCCCGTACGCCGCGTCCCGCCCTGCGCTCGCTCACCAGCGTCCACTACCCCCAGCGGATCCCGACACCGCAGATATCATCGACGAGACCCTGGACCTCTTCCGCGCAAACTCGCTATTCCGAAACTTTGAGATCAAGGGCCCGGCCGATCGTCTCCTCATCATCCTCATCCTCTATGTATCGGACTGCCTTGCGAAGCTGGGGGCGTCACGTAGCCCGCCGTCGCAGCTCGAAGCCGGAAAGATGCTGAATACGCTTTCTGTGGACAACTTCCCTATCCCCGGGGACGCGAACTTCGCGTTGAACGCGCACTATGCGCCGCCAGACAGTAGGATTGACGGAGGTGAGTCAACCCGACGGTGCTTGTAGGGCCCACCTGACGCGAAGGCTCTAGATTACCTGCGGCAATACCTCACGCAAGTCAGGCAAGAGCTCGCCGCACGACTGGTCGAACGCCTTTACGCCGACGGCACAGGCAAACCCAGCAAATGGTGGATGGCGTTCCAGAAGAGGCGCTTCATGAACAGGAGCTTAGGGGCATAGACTGGCATACCACGATATTTGATGTACAGACAACCGGAATAATGTAACATTGAGCAGGAATACACACAAGAAATACAGCAATGGGTCGACTATAGGCTACAAGATATACTACTTCTTTCTCCGCCTCTCGTTTGGATTCTTCCGTCCGTGCCCTATGACTGGCATGTCTCCATCCATCCTGCCGTGCCTCATACTCCGCCCCTTTCCTCCTGTCCCAACGCTGAGCATTTCCGGCACCCAGTCAGGATCCATCCAACTACCAACGGCGACACCAGGAGCGCCCCTGCTGTTGGCCGAGCTGGTCAACATCCGCCTCTCCTCGCGCTCCCTCTTCCCATCTGCGTGCTTCTTCGCGCGCACCCAAGCCGTCTGGTCTTCCCTCAGAATCAACCCTTCGCCTGGACCCGTTTTCGCGGTCCCTGCTTTCGGGGCAGGGATTGAGTATTTCGTACCACGGGTTTTGAACTGGAAGTTCTTCTTGAGATGGACTTGAAGTGTCGGGGTTGATGAAGTGGCGCTTGGTGAAGAGAGTGTAACCGACGCTCGGAGGAGTGTAGGGTTGCCGCACGACGGGCAAAATTTCCGTGAAGAATCCTTGCAGATTCTGTACCACCGATTAGATCCGCGGATTGTTTCGAAAATGACGAACTCACTTGAAGCAAGCGTGGCAGCGAAGAACCCAAGTCTTGACACGATCAATCTTCTTACCTTCAACACCCATGAGGTTGAGACCCATCTGGAGAAGGACATTCTGCATGGCAAAATCGGCCGTCATGCAGGCAACACTGATTTGTGCTGCAGGCTTTTTCGCTTTGTTGCCTCGACCATCGTCTGGCACAAGCTGCAATGCGCGTGACTTGTGGAGGTTGACGTTAGACGGAGTGATCCATTCGCCTTCGCCGTCGTCCTCGTCTGACGGGTCGTCGTATATAGGTCCATTCGGTTTCGTCGGTTGAGGTTCCGTTATGATTTCGTCTTTTGGATCAGACGGAGGATGCGAATCGCTGTCAGCAATAGGAGCTAACTCGACGTTGAGCGGTTCTGTGGCGTCTTCGGGGTTTTCTGCGTCGTCCGGTGTGTCGTCCGATTCGCTGTCTTCCGGTGGTTCTGGTATGCCATCCTCTCCATCTTCTTCGTCAACTACTTGTGCTTCGGCCGAGAGTGGGTTGGCCGGCAGGGTGGTTTCGTCGGTAGAAGGTGTGTCTGACTATGATACTCTGTCATGTTACGACGAAGAAGATCGGAGGAGAGCTTACCGTTTGCGTGGATTGCTCATCCTGACCCTGCTTTTCCTGAGCAGCCTTCTCCTGCTGCTGCAGCGCGTATGTCAACGCCAGGACAGCGAGATCGGGCGCAGACAGCACCGAGTAATCTCCAGTCTTCTTCGCATACTGAATCACTAGGAGGGCTTTCAGTATGTATGCATAACTTGGGTTCATAACGACGTACCATGCGCGAGGGACTTCGCATCAGGGCTCTGGACCTGGATCTTTACTCCGGCTGACAATCCTAGTCTCTCGAAATGCTCCCTTGCGCGCTTGTCCCGAAGCTCGTTCAGGACCTGGGGGACGGTATAGAAAGTTTCTGCGAGCCCGCGTAGTGGTGAAAGAGCGAGCAGTGGTCCAGCATCGAGCACAAGGCTTTTGCAAGCTGGTTTTGAGTCGGTCGAGGACATGATCGTTTGCGGTAAGAGCGAAATTTCTCGTTTAGATAAAGCAGATCGTTCCGTCAGGGATTTTTGATCTGATCTAATCTAATCTCTTCAGCAACACTCACGAACGAGTCAATTATATATACCCCCTCATCATCGCGCAATGTCGGCCGTAAAGTCTTTCTCTCTCTCACATCCACCACCCCGCAGGTTAGTAAGGCCAATCTGCACAGCGACGAAGTACTGACGACGATCTCGCTTCAGCCATGAGCAAACAGACGTGAGCCGCCTTGAGTTTGACGCAATTAGCTCTGTGCTGAACCCCAGACAGATTCAGCGTCGTCGTTCTGCCAGGAGACGGAATCGGTGCGTTCTCTGACTGTGATAGCCTCGCATGCAACCCTGAACGTCTCTTCCTCAGGCCCCGAAGTCGTCGCGGAAGCAGCCCGCGTGCTCGAAGTCATCTCCGAAAAGTCTACCGACGTAGAGCTCAAGCTCGAGACGCATGACTTTGGAGGGTGCGCACTCGACAAACACGGCGAGCCCTTGACCTCTGCGACCTTGGAAGCGTGCAAGTCGGCCGATGCCATCCTCCTGGGTATGTCTTCCGCAGACCGAAAGCACATCATCAGCCTCACTCTCGCACGCAGGTGCCATCGGAGGCCCGAAGTGGGGTGTCAACCTTAAAGTTCGCCCTGAACAAGGTCTGCTGACCCTCCGCAAGGCCCTGGGCCTGTACGCCAACATCCGCCCTGCGAACTTCGCGTCCGACAGCCTGCTCGCGCACTCGCCCTTGAAGCCAGAGATCGCACGCGGCGTCGACATGATCGTCGTGCGCGAGCTCATCGGCGGCGCGTACTTCGGCACGCGCAAGGAGATCGGCGTGAGCCCTGACGAGGACACAGCGTGGGACACCATGATCTACAGCGTCCCTGAGGTGCAGCGCATCACCCGCGTCGCGGCTCAGATCGCGCTCTCCGCAAACCCCCCTCTTCCCGTGCACTCGATCGATAAGGCGAACGTCCTCGCCAGCTCGCGTCTGTGGCGCAAGGTCGCGACCGAGACGCTGCAAACCGAGTTTCCCCAGCTCAAGGTCGACCATCACCTCGTCGACTCCGCAGCCATGGTCATCGTCGCAAGCCCACGCAAGCTGAATGGTGTTATTCTCACCGAAAACCTTATGGGAGACATGTAAGCCTTCCTCATGCAAGTTCACCCAGCTCCTACTCACTGTTCTTTAAATAGCCTGTCAGATGAGACGAGTGTCATCCCAGGCTCCCTGGGTCTTCTCCCTTCTGCCTCCCTGGCCGGCGCCCCGTCGGTATTGGACTACAAGGCCGTTGGATTCAAGCCCACGCTTGGGTTGTACGAGCCTATCCATGGCTCTGCACCAGATATCGCCGGCCAGGGTATTGCCAACCCTGTTGGTACCATCCTCAGCGTAGCGATGCTTCTTCGCTATTCCCTGGGTATGGAACAGGCAGCGCAGGCTGTTGAGAAGGCTGTTCGCAAGGTTCTCGACGACAAGGAGGCCGGTGGTGCAGGCCTACGCACTGCTGATCTGGGAGGCAGCAACAAGACGAAAGAGATCGGCGACAAGGTCGTTGAATATCTCCGAGCTTCTCTATAAGAGTTAGTAGAAATAACAGAGAGGCAAAATTGTATTTGTTAACCAAGTATGTACACTTTGTTGTCACTATGGGGTACTATACTCCTAAAATGGAATCCCGACGCGCACAACCAACACATCAATCCCGTGGGAATTGTGATAGGCAGCATGTCAACAGACGAACCTGACTAGTGTTAGTGCACTTTCCGGTCCTGCCATGTCTCTCCCATTTCAACCCCCCGCGTATACGAGCATGGCAATCACTCGAATGCAGTTGTGCATTGAAGTAACATCTATACGAATTCGAGCATACGTCCTTGGCCCGACGCAGAATCAAAGGATTCCTTCGCATGCGCTTGCCAGATAAGCAGGGACGCACTGCACTACTCCTTCTCCTAACGGTACAATCGAAATTCTACTGCCGAAAAGAATCGTCTTGACATCTCACGATTCCTTTTCGGATGATCAGCGTGGGTCACTGGGTTACGCTTCCTACGGCGGTCTTGAGCGCGTAGAACATGCGGTAGTGACCTGGCCATCCTCATTCTGCGTTTCTCTTGATCGCAGTCGCTTGGTTTCATCTGCCCTTTTTCTAGCTCCTTGCGCGTCGCTTCAACCCCCCCCCCCCCCACCCTGCCGCATAGCATCCCTCACCGCAATTCCGTATCCCTCCATCGTAAAGCGATGTCTACTGGTGCGTTTTATATTGTTTGGCTTATGTTGCAGTCCGTCTGACAGATCATAGCACAAAGGAGAGGTGCAAGACGACAAAGCATGATGCCTCGTCTAGGCACTGTGGGGAGAGTTTCAATAGGTATTCTCTCGAATATTACAATACAATCAGCTGACTCACTTCTCGATAGCCCAGCCAGTACTATCCGACACCATTACTGTTGTACGTGCCTATCTGAAGTCCCTCCCGAGCCTATCTTCAACATACCTTCCAGTTCGACGACAGCTCCCTGCAGGATTTACACAAGGACAGCTCTCACAATACCCCCAGCTCATCGGCACATCGATCACGAACTGGATCCGTATCCATCTCGTTGAACCATCTTCCGCCGCACGATCCTGGGGACGCCCGCATCATTGATGGGACAGCGGACGATCCCTCAGAACATGGACCCGCTCATTGCGCAGGGACCCATTTGTCTGGTCAATCCACTCCCCGCTCGAACGATGTGGGACGCGATCTTTCGGAGAACATCGAAACGTGTGCTAATGCAACAGGCTACTCGTCTTCTACTGCTGTTGGGCCGACCGCTATCAGAGAGACATACGAGTCGGAAGGACCAAACCTCACCACGGCCGCCTCCATGACGCCTCCACCGGACTTGAAGGACGCGTCTACATTATTCATGGACGCATCCTACGAGCCCGAGGTCGTCCCCGTCAAAGACGTCGTGGAAATGGTCCCAGGAATGTATCGTATTCTCGATCTTGTTAGCGACACGGACAGTAGCGGACTATCTATGGGTGAGTATATCACTCCGTGGTCATGGTCGTATATATATATTGATTTTGAGGTCAGTGGACAAGATCATCATTGCGCAAGAATCATTCGGCGACTTCGTCAACGATGTGTGTTCCGGTGCCTATCAGTCGATGACGCGAGTCGACTTCGCCGCTATCGACCAATCTTCCATCAGGCCCTTGGGCGTGTATGGCAGCAAGCTCGAGATAGTACGATTCCTTCGTGAAAAAGAGCTCATTAGTGATGATGTGTAAGTGCTGACTTAGCCACCATTACGCCTAGCTAAACTTGTCATAGGGCGAAATGTCTTCGCGAGGGTAGAGATGACATGGCCGAGTCTCAACGGCTCCGTCCGGGGATCTATCTGCTGCGGAGCGAGCGCGAGGACCTCGTTTATGTCATCTTCTGGCCCCAAGAGACAACGTGGGACGACGATGCTGTCGGTGTCGTTCAAAGGAACCGAGTGACATTCATGAGGTATATCAATTTTAACTTCGCCCACCTGCCCTGTTCGTGACCGCTCGCACAGATACTTGACCAAGATCGCTGACCAGCTCGTCATTCTCATATCGGATGAAAACGCCGACTCCCTTACGCTGGCCCACCAATCATCTGTCAGAGATGCGGACGATGAGGACGTTGGTGATCGTCTCTTTTCTTTCGAGGTTGCGAAGACGCGGGATGAGGAAGAGAATGTCACGACCGCCCCCGGATTCAAGGTATGAGGATGGCATATTGCCATCAAATCCACTGAATTTGGCCTTTTAGATGCGGCTCGACACAATTCCATCAACGACTTCTTTGAAACTGGTGGTGGGAGACAGTTGCATCGGTCTGATGCACACGACACATGAGCCTGCGATGCCAGTTGAAGCACCTATCTCAGAACCCTTTCAATCGAAGCGATTACAGGACTGGGTGTACGTACTAGCCAACCCATGCTGGGCTTGCGACTAACAGCGCTTGCAGAAAATCTGCTTCCTACCAATTGGACGCTACGCTTCCGGAAGAAGCATTGCGCATCCTCATTCAGCACGGGCTAGCATCTCGAACCGAGGAAGCGTCCGCACAGCTCAAGCAGAGTAGGGCAGAGGGAATCCAGATGGCGGAAGCGGACAAAGCCACCTCGCTGCGTGCGGCGGAGATAGAGCGTCGTGCTAACTTTTCTTCCCTGGAGCAGATTATACGCGCGGACCTCGCTGAAGATGTGGTGAAAAGATTTAGGTGCGCTGTAAATATTTCGTGTTCTATCCTGTGTTGACATGTTTGCAGTATATTCTTGGCGACCGAGCTATACGAGGAAGAAACTGCACGCACGGATGCCAATAATGGTTTAGGGAAGGGTGAGATCTATCGTGACCGTTTTCAACCTTCGAGCTTATGCAGGCCCTGTAGCTTTTGAACGACTGAGGAGTGTCCCGGAGAGCATCCGTCGGGAGTGGCTCTCGCAAGCGTACTGCTCACCGCAGCTCACCGCAATACGCACTATGGACTTCATCGAACGTAGAGGTGGATTAGAGGCGAGCCTCAAACCCCCCAACCCAGGAAAGCACACGCAAGGTGGCTCTGGCATAAAAACGAAGGTGTTTGGTTACGCTACGTCGATCCGTCGACAGCTCTGGTCGAATTCGTCACCAAGTAGCTCAGGACGGCACGTAGAAGATCCACTGCGCGACGCGGACTATCTAGCCATGGTTGCGCCATTACTGAGAGAAGACTATCCAACTTCGGTCAAGCGCGAGATCCAAGGTTTGATCGACGCTGCACGCCACCACCTGTCTTCCAGCATCATCCTTCGGGCGAGACACATAGCTAACTGCATCGATCAATATCTAGCCGCGGAGCTGAGTCGTAGCCTGCATTTTGAGTGTCTGCAAAAATGCCAACACGTCGTCGACAAATCGCGGGTCGAATTCACAGGGTCCACGCAGGATATTCTGACGTGTAGGAAGGATGAGTGAGTTCAATTACCGAATGTTTTGGATATGACTCAAACGTTTCTTCAGTTATCTGAATGTTATTGACGTGCAGCCCCAAGGGAATCCTGCTACGAGCACGAGTAAGTCTATTCGTTCCACACCCCTGTTTCTATTGTTCAACATTCTCTAGGATACATGGTACACGCATTAGCGTATCATTACAGCGACGAATCCATGAAGCACAACATTCAAGTTATATCGATATCACAGGAAGACGAACAAAGCCTGCAACTCAATGCACATCATATACCGACCCCGATGCTCTCCCCTGCTCTGACGTTCACATTTCGCCTCCCTGTAGGCTCGCATATCATGTATAGTTGATTGTATCATAATGATGGCGAGGCGGATCTGACTTATATCTTTAGGCACATCCAACTCCTCCGCAATGGTCAGTGCTTGCTGGTTGTTGGGGACGCCTCCAACGGTGAAGTCCTCGTGTATCTCGACCATCTCGCAAGTATCAACAGGGCGATAGAACACCGAATCATTAAGAAGAGTTTTTCCAGCGAGAAGTTTGGAGCCAGTGAGCCGTTACTGTCTTTCAACGAGGCCAAGAGGCAACTTTGTCTCTGTGTGCCGGATAAGGTCAGTCTCGAAGCTTGACCTCGTCGCGCTGAGCGAATTTTGACTTCACTCGTGTAGCTCAATCTCCACATTTTTGGCTTCGACGAGGACGATCGGCTCTATGGTTTACGGAGCACCATTGAGCTTGGAGGCTGGTACGAACCAGGAACCATACTCAGCCATGTTATGTTTTTGTCGGGCTCGACAGAGGAATTGATCGTTGTAGACGGCAACAGAGCCAGAATATTTTCATTGGTTTCGCAGCAATTCCGGTGAAGTCACTGTCCGTTCATTCTGAGCGAATTTATTGACTTACGGTCGACTACCAGGCCTGCCACAGTGACATTCGCCGCCCTCCCCAAATTCCTACAATCGTCTCCAGACGGGTCGTGTCTCCTTACGGCGGAGGATCGACCTTCCCAGACCCCCGGTATCTCGCTACGGGCTTTCCATATCGCAAGTTTCGGATCCTCGCCGGGGATCAGCCTCGACATCACTGAGTATGAAGTTCCGGCAGCCTGCCTTGCTGTGACCTCGTTTGCGAACAAGTCCAGGTGTCACCTCATTGGCCTTGACACGTCTCGTTTACTTCTGGAGTCGACGGCTCTCCAAATTTCCCACAAGAACACTGAGTTCATGTTCCAGACCCGTGGGCAGGACGTCAAGAAGAAAACTGCATCGCCGAAGACAGCAGGCTCGCATAACTGCCTCATTGATTGCCATCGCGACGTCTGGACACGCTTCCCAGTTGACCCCGCCGTCCGAAGACAAACAGTCACATCCTCATTGCGCCGCCCTCGTAGCCTCACCTTCGTGTCGAAGCTGCCCTCTTCGCTCTATGCACGCCACTTCTCGGAACTTGTGTTCGCATTCGAGAATAGTGAAAGGAAACCGGTGGGCTCCGAGCTCGCCGATATTCAAGTATCCGGTACCATGTTTGAAGGCATGATTCGCGGTGAAACCGGAGACCGTGTCACAGTGGTCCGAGGTGGCGAATGGTTGGTGGAAATATTGTGTCTCATTCCCATCCAAATCGCTATTACTCGTAAGAACGGCTTCTACCCCGTGCAAGATGGTATCTGGTCTCAGGATTTTGAGCACTCGATTCTTGGAGCCACAGTGGAGCAAGTCATCGACAGTCTTTCTTTCGGGTGGTACGAGTCGATATTCGAGTCATATATGGCCTTGAAGGTGAGTGAGACAGCGGTAGCGCCGGAAGTTGCTAACAAACCACTCAGCCGGTGAAAGTGGTATCATCCATGGGTAGGAGGAACCACCTGCTGTCGTCGGAAAAGAACATACTGACCGGAAATACCATAGGCGAACAGTCAGTTGGGAAGAGTTTTGCATTGAACCACCTCGTCGACACGTCCTTCGCTATGTCAGCTATGAGGACAACGGATGGAGTTTGGATGTCGGTAGCTCCGACGGACAATGCTCTTATCGTCGCCCTCGATTTCGAAGGTGGGATCCACACGACCCATCACACGTACGGCTCTCACGCAGTACATATTGGCATTAGGAGTACACAGTATTGAACGTTCCGTCCAAGAGGACAGCTTGATGGTCTTGTTCAATACTGCCATATCCAATCTGGTATGCGCGCTATGTATATCCGTCTGTGCCAGGCTAAGAGAGACGGATCGATCCAGGTTTTGTTTCGCAATAATTTTGCCTTATCACGGGACATCGGTGGCCTGTTCCAGTCGTTCCAGTCATCAGCGACCGTCTTGGATCCCAGTGTCAACCCGACATTGTTCAAATCCACCCTCTGTATTGTCATCAAGGTCTGGTCGCACTTTCTTACTAGATATGATTTCTCACTAAGTAACATGTAATGGGGTTAGGATGTGACCGATGCTGATACCGAGGAGATTCGCAAGGAGTAAGCGCTGCCGATACCTATTACGAAGAGATATTGATGTTGCCCCCTAGATTTGCGCTAAAATTCCAACAGATGGTCGACGTTGAGCAAGGGTCGAACTTCATCACTCGACTTCATCGTGGTTCTGTTATGATTGTTCCATGGCCAGTAATTCAGTCTCGGAAGTTTTACGCATTGTTCCCCCGCATCAAGAAAGTGCTCGATAGCCAGCCTGTAACACATCCACAAGCAGGTGTCTTTCTGCAGACAGTAAAGACTTTGATGGCGAAACTAAGGGTATCTACTATATCCTTCAATCCTGCTCTAAACTTACTATGTCGTCTATGGTAGACCAATGACTGGGGATCTCTCAACCGTTAGCGACTTGACACTCCTGGAGGCTTTTCACCAGCTAATTCTTAACTCTCGTTCAGAAAACATGGCATCACATCGAGCTCATCTCTTGCAGAACACCCTGGCCTTGGCCCTCGAGCACGGTGCGACCGAGATAGAGCCAATATTCGAACCCCTCAAGGCAAGCTGATGCTTCAGACTTTTCCCGCCCTACGTTTGACTCTTGATCCACGCAGGACATCGATAGTGGGCGTCCCATCAACACCTTCGGGCTTCCGCCGCTGCTCCGTCTATCTATCTCGCACAATACCGCATTAGATGATCCTGATCAAGGTACACTGTGCGCACTTGTGGCCTCGGAGTGGACCGACTATCATCAGCGGGCAAACATGTTAGAGGACGAGTGGGTCAGCGCACTCGACTCACAGCTTTCGGCAGTCGCTCAGCGTCGCGTCGACCAAGTGCTTTCTTGGTTAGAAATCAACACTTCGAGGTTCAATACCGACAGAACCACATTTCAGGATGTCCATCGTAACTTCGGCACTCTGGCAATCTCGTTGAAGGCCAGCGTACAGCTCTGCAAATCACAGTGTGCTACGTGCCAGCTGATGTGTATAAAGTTTCGGCATCACGAGGGGCCGCATGACTGTCGCACTGACCATACATGTCCGAAACTATGCGGGTATCCCGAAGAACACACACTGACAAGCGATGCAAACGAGCCTTGTGGTTTACCGTGCGTAGCTCATCTACCATACCGAAGAGAATTCTAACCGACTCATACGTCAGAGGTGGCCATTCTGGAGATCACATGTAGGTCACACCATAATTCAATATTTGGTGACGCTTTCTAATCCGGGCTTAGCTGCGACATTGCTCGCCATCGCTGCGGGAAGCTATGCCAACTTTCTGGTAAAGTTGGATGTCTCGAGCGTTGCGGGAAGGTGATCCATTTCTCAGTGTGTACTTTCCCCCGAAAGTCTGACTAATTAATTCTCCCATACAGTTGTTAAATCATCTGGATGATAAGCATTTATGTCCTGCAACAGAACACGAGTGCGGAATGGTGAGTTTTTGACAATGGCGCGTGGCCTTCGCGTGTTCTGACGGATTACGAAGCCCTGTGCGCTGTCCAACATCAGACTGCTCAACGGATCTCTTTATAGCTGCCAGGAAGCTTGTCGCATGTCAAGGTATGTATCATAAATCGCCTTCCGCACATTTTATACAATGTCCACCGTCAGCGAAATGCCCCACGAAGTACATATCTGCAGGTCGCAGTCATGTCCTCTTGTGTGCCAACTCTGTCAACGTCTCTGCTCTCACGCCAACCATCTGCACGCTCTTGAACATGATGCTCTACACTTATGCGGGTGAGTGGATCTTATCATCAGGTTCGAATCTCGGTAACTCATGGATACGACAGACAAACACATGCTTGTTCCGCTCTTTGCCAAATGTCCGGCACATGTCGTATCGACCTTACGCCGCAGTCGGTCGAGACAACCTTCACTGGTAGACATGATACTTTCCTCTACACCAAGGTTTGCCGACGTATCGATTGTTCATATTTACAATCCACTAACGACATTGTTCTTGTAGTACACCCAAGGTATGTTGTTTAGAGCGTCGACATACCGTCTAAATCTCACGAGACTCTAGTTTCAAGGCGTTTGCAGTGTATCGTTCCCGTCCCTCCGGATAGAACCGATCACGATGGGTTGCACATGCATACTCTCGATGACGGTGAAATCCATCATTGCGAGACTCGGTAAGTCAGCCCATGATCTCTTGGGCACCCAGCTCAATGGTCTTATTTATCTCAGATGCGAGAATTGTGGTTACTTTTGTACACTGCCTTTTGGTACGCTCACCGTTTCTTTGGTGTGGTTTTTCGAATATCGTTGGTAACTTCCGCCGAAGGACACCCTCAACAAGAGCATGAGACTAGTCATGGTTCAATGTCGAGAACACGTTGGGCAGTAGACGGGGACGACGACACCGTAATCGAGGTTAACGGGCGAAGGTTTGGCTCAGGCGATGACGGTGCCCCGCTTCTGGTACGTTCTCGTTATAATCATCATTATATTTGTTGTTCTCACTAGTCACAACATCAACAGTGCTCCATGGTGTGTCAAGAGCTCGGCCGCCACCTTCACATCGATTACTGCTTCACGCCAGCTGATGAACCTCGTTGCGCGCAACCTGGCCTGGAGCACATTCATACTCTAATGTTACCCGAGCCCACGAGAGCTAAGGATTGGGTCACCCACGAGCTGTACTGGCGGCGCAGAGGTGTGTGATGCTACCTTGAAGTTTGCTACCGTGAGCGGCTGACGATGCGTTATGCGAAATTCGTAGGTTTCAAAGGTTGATATTGTGACTATGTTCTGCCCGGGTAGCGCTGAACAGATTGACAGATCCGTATTCGAGAGAACAACGCAACGAGTTCACGAAATGGTGAGTGATTTCTGCTGGATCTTCAAACCCCGTTACTAATCAGCATGGCACTCCAACATTAGTGCTGCCGAATGCCCCGGTGAGGTCTCATTCTTAACAGCATCATCCTATAGACTCAACGTTCCGAACAGACCCCGACCATCGACCCAACGGGGACGCTCCGGCGGAACATTCGAAGTGTACTCTTCCCATTCTACACCCTCCGCTAGATCCAGCGCTCCCCCTTCCCGGAGGTCGAGGTTATGTGTCTTACGATGGCCACCACTACACCTGTAGGAACCCAGCAGTCTATTTTCATGTGTGAGTACCATGAAGAATGTTGACTGTTCAATAATCTGACGGACTGTGCAGTGTCTTTGTCATAGATATGTCAGCCGCACACATCTACCGACGCTTTGCAGAGCTGACGGATTATTCCAGATCGAGTTCCATGTCCTCGCGAGATCATCGACCACTGAGGGGTACCCCACAAACGGCGGCCCTAGTGCGCAGACACGACAATCGCTTGGGTGCAGTACTGTCGTCCTTGTACGGGTTCTGGAGCGCACGACATGCTGCCTTGGAGCGTTTCGGTGCGCGCCGGGACGCGTACAGCATGATACTATTCGACAATCGAGTCCAGACCGTTTTGCTAAACGACACCACCAGCACCCCAGATGAACTCCTCGCCCGTGCCTTGCCGCATACCACTGGCTATGGGACCCGGATAATGGAGGCACTGCAAGCAGCTAGCACTATTCTCGAAGATAATTGGAGCCCAGATAGGTCCGATCTACCTTTTCCCGTCCATCTGTCTCCGCCTCATCCAAACTCACCCTTTGAATCTTTCAGGGCCCCCGTTCTGATACTTCTCTCTGATGGGGAGACAAGTCGTCTGGACGAGAACGTCATCAGGGCCTTATGCGTTCACGTTGCTTCCTTGGGGTGTGTTATGCTGAAACCACCTCGTGGCGGCGACCGTTAATCTCTACCTCTCATTCATCTAGAAAACCACTTTCGTTGCATACCGTCGCATTTGGCCAACATGTCGGACGCCTACAGACAATAACGAACATTGCTGGCGATGTAGCAAGAGAAACCGTCGCCGAAACCGGGGACTCGATCATCGAACCGTCGTTCAACGTTGCTGGGGACACGGTAAGACTTGTTTCGGTATTATAGCTCACTATATGCAAAGCTGATTTGCTTTGTAAGATCCGTCTGGCCGAAACGTTCCTGGGGATTGCACAGTCATTGACGAAGCCGCGAGGCGCACTGATTGCTGTTTGAACTACAATTGTAACACACCGCTGGAGGATCGCAACATCATGTATCATCAATTACACATTCGTGCATAGAACATAGGGCAAAGAACCCAGAAACACTGCATCCCATGCACTCATAGGTCTTCCGTCAAGGTCGCTTCATCGATACAGTCGATCGTCATTCTAATCATAAGAGTACCTCTGAGTGTCACGAAAGGCCGGGTAACAAATAAGTAATGCATGTGGTATGTGGCAATGAATACAAATCGCTCCCCATCCTTCCCATTCACCAAACCTTCAAAACATATTCGCCAGCTTGCTCGCCGCCTCTCGCGCATCGAGCCTCGGCCTCGTCGGCTGCACCCTCACAGAGGCGCTCATGAGCGCCGGCTTCGCCATCCCGAACGGGTCGAGGTCGTCCGCGCGTCCGTTCGTCTGAACGGACGGGCCCAGCGGGGACGCTGCGGAGGCTGAAAATGACGCCGCAAGTGGGTGTGGCGCCGGCGTTGCCGCAGAGTGGAGAGGAGACGGTATAGCAGGCCGTGTGGGTGTTGACGAGCTTATGGATGGAGACAGTGGTGACGGTGTGCCCCTCACGAACATGGACTTCGTCCCGTCCATCAGGCGGCCGCCTAGTGGTGGACCATCGGACATCGACGAGGTGATGATGGGAGGTCTGCTCGTCTGAGGTGTGGGCGACGATGGGCCGGCACCAGGGGACTGAGGCGGCAACGAGTTGTTGAAAACGACAGAGGGAAGCGCCGGAGTGTGTTTCGGCGGGACGAACGAGGATTGCGATGGCGTGGGTGATGCGGGCACTGCTGAGAGTGGGCCTGGAGCCAGGGTCGGCGCTGGCGACGGCTTGCCTGATACAGGCGCGCTGCGTATTGGTGCGGGGACGGGTTTATGGAAGTCCTCTAGCGGGGGCACAAAGCTGGGACGCGGTGTCGCCGGCTTCACGGGGACGTGCTTCTTGTCTGCATTCTGAACATCTGGCCGCAGCGACTCGAGCTCCCGGAGATGTTGCCGTTCGTACATGATTGACGACCGGACATGTTCAATGAGCGCAGCAGTCACGTCCTCTGCTACCAAACGCTTATGCCTGGCTAGCGCGCGGTGGAGGTTCTGCGAGATGCCCTCGGCTCGACGCGCGAGGATCTGCTCATATCTTTCTGCCTATAGTTTATCTGTCGGTGTATGTTCGTATAAGCTTCATAGAAGTAGACACCGACCTCTTCCAAGTCCTCGAGTGCTTCGTCAACCCTCTCGACACCAATATTGCGACTGGCTTTCAGCCTCTCGATATTTCTGCGCTTCGAGATCGTGGTCTTGACGGCCTGCTGATACTCTTCCAATACTGACGTCCTTTGCTGAAGCGTCTCCTTCGCAGAACGCGCATTCAGTCCCTGATATCCAAGAGTGTCCCCTATGATCACACATTCGCTGATCCCCTGGGCCTGTTCTAGGTCTGACAGACTATGATAAGTCCTCCCCAGTTTCCGCAAAGCGTTCCCCAGTGGGGGGTGTGCCTCTGTGGTTGCGACGTTGATAAGCTTATTGCCCACGTCCGCCCTAACACTGCCAAGAGCTGCTCAAATGCATAAAAATCAATAATCGAAGTGGAGTGTGGGCAACTCACTCTTTCTGACCTTCGAGAGCTTGTCGATAGCCTTGGCAGCCTCGAAGAACTGTGTCTCGAGCTTCGTGAGCTCGAAACGCGCGTGTTGAAGCTCCTCGTCTTCGTCAGGGACACTGCGCCTGATGAGGCTGAAACCCGACGAGGCCTTCTTCCGCGTATTTGGGGTGGGCTGGTAGCCAAAGTCGCTCTCGACGAACGACCGCACTTCCTCTTCCGTAACCAAGATCGGATCCTCGCATATCCGCGTCAACCACCGCTGCAGCATAATCCTCACGAGCCGATCGTCCTCCTCGTCCGTGGGCGCCGACGTCTGCGCGAGGGGCAGAGCCGGAATAATAGTCTGGGGGTTGTTGTGTATGATAGCATCGTAGAATTGCTGGAACTCAAAGTACGAGCGCGAGACGTTGCGGTAGGTCGTGCCTGTAAAGTTGGAGAGGTTCGTCTGTGTGGGCACGCACGGCGGGTGAGGAAAAATCGGCGCGCGAAAACGAGCGGGGATGGGCGACGTACTTGAGCATCGAACTTGACGAGGATGTCGCGGCGGTTCCTGTCGAGGCCCGTTATCCTGACCTTGAGGTACGGCTCCGCCCTCTCGTACTTGGTCCCATTCGACCCTGTCGTAACGCTCGGCGAGACGAGGCCCGGCTCGGGCTGCCCGTAAATCTGGGGCGGCTTGCCGTAGATCCCGCCCGCGAGTTTGTCGGGTGTTTGGGGCCGCGAGGCCGTCGGGCGCGGCGTGGACGGTCTTGGGAGATTGGGTATGGGCGTGTTGGGCGTGCGTGGCGTCGTGGGCCATGGCGGGGGCGGCTCCTCGCCGAAAGTCGAGCTCAGCGGGTCGAACATGGCGTGCGCGGGGGTGGGGAACGACGAAGGTCAGTAGGTCGACGTGATGGTCGACCGGTGAAGAGCGTCCAAGCCGCCCTGTGGGTCTTTCTGGCGCGCTGCCAGCACGCGCCGGCATCCCTCGGCAGACTCCACCAATTTACGAGCTGCGAACAGGATCGGCACGCTTTGTGTCATTCCAGCTAACGCGACGTCCACAGTTCTCTAGAATACATTCGTCTTGTTCTAAGCTATTACAACGCATTGTCAGGTACAGCTGGTAGTCTGTAGATCACATCCACACCCTATAAAATAATAGACAGATACATTTTCCAGAGGACGGTCATGACTCCTCTTCGTCCTCTCCAGACGCAATCAGAGGCAGCATATGTCCCATACGAAGCACCTTTGTCCGCAAATACTTATCCAAGTCCTCGCCATACACCGCGCCTCCCCCAATCATCGTCGCACCCTTCTTCGACCAAGGATCGGTAGATTCGACGTCCTCTGGTGTGGCGTCAGGCTGACGGCACTGCCAACTCCTGGGCACCATCGATACCCTCTCGACGACGCGAATTCCCTCTTTCTCCAACGCCTGCATCTTGTCCGGATTGTTGGTCAATACTTTGACGCCCTCCCCAACCTCCGTGCCTAAGCCAAGATCGCGCAGGATGGCCGCAGCGATCTCGTACCCGCGCTCGTCCGCTTTATGACCGAGCATAAGGTTGGCAGTGACGGTGTCGTGTCCAAGGTCCTGAAGGTTGTAGGCGCGGATTTTGGAGAGGAGGCCGATACCACGGCCTTCCTGGCGGAGGTAGATGACGGCCCCGCGACCTGGGATTGTTGAGGGTGATAAAGACGAGCCAGAGGGGGTGATAGTGATAGGTTGTGAGATTTGACGAATCGCCTCGTCAAGCTGCTCGCCACAGTCGCAGCGCATGCTACCAATAGTCTCTCCCGTGAAACATTCGGAGTGTACGCGGATCAGGGGCGATGGTATCGAATCGGTTGTAAGGACAGGTTGGCCCCCCGATGGCGAAGAGGGAACTTGCGATGTCTGGGAGAGACGTCCGACATAGGCTCCCCGAGTTATGCGGTCCATGTCCGTCTCCGAGTCACTCCATACCGCGTCTAACGAGCGGCTTCGTATTGACGGTGCAGAAATGGGAGACGATTCGGAGAACTGTGCGGGGTCAACCACAATTGCTAAATGCTCCTTGTTGTCACGGTTGTTGTGGTAGAGATGTAGGAATACGGGGCCATGTGGGGTAGGTACTCGAGTTCGTGCCATGCACTTGACCTCGACTGGTGTAGGTTGGGATGCCTCCGACGCCGCGGACGAAGACGCAACAGACGTCGGAGCGGCGCTCGTCTCTGGGGAATGATCCTCAGTCTGTGTGGCGGCACAGGCCTTCTGCACGCGGGTGGATTCAGTCGTCTGAATGAGGTGAGAACGACAAAATCCCACTGACCGACGAGGTCTCCTTCTCATCCACTTTAATGCCCGCTTTCCTCAACCGCTGGCTGCGAGGCTCCTGCCTGCTCACATACTTGTACCGCGGTCGCCGCTGCTGCGGCAGAGACTTCGCCGTCTCCGGTTGCCATTTCGTCCAGTCGTACGCACCCTCAGCGCGCGGGTCCCCGACCGCGGGGAAGAAATCGTGTGCGTAGTGGTTGCGGGTGACCTGTGGTCCTGACGAATATACGGCCGCCAGCATGAGCGGGTCGAGATCAGCGTCCCGCCGCTTGAAGCCATGCTTTGGGAGCGGGAATTCCGGGGAGGTCAGGAAATCAAGGAGGGCGAGGTCGGACATGCTGGCTTCGAGGCCGCCGACGGGGTGGTGGTGCGACATGGCGTCGAGAGACTAGGCAAGAACGTTGCAGACGACGAAGGGGGGGACGGGTATGGTTTCCGCAAGAAATTGGTGCATGGGTATATGTACTAGAGCCTGTTTTTACCGGAGGACCGCGTCGGCTCACGCAATACATTCCCGGTGCAAAGCGTCTGTGATTGGCGCCCACGTAACGTCGCTTACGCAGCTCGAATTAGGCAGCCAGCTGTCGCCCTTTCGCTGACACTCTTCATTCCTCCGCTCGCGATGTCGCCCGAAGGTTCGCCACCTGACTCAGCCCGTGCAGAGAGGCATCCATTTTGCCTGGCAATATGTGAACCTTCGGTGCATGGCGACATTACTTTGTTTTTCATCACCGCTCTTAGCCGCGAGTTCTTACTAACGACAGACGTGACAAGAGCTGCTGTAGCGATCGTAGCTTCTACGACAAGACCTCCTACAAATTGTACAGTCAATCCGTCGCGTTGACAGCGGAGGCGAGTGCAAAGCGACGCGAGTCCATCGAGTGCCACATACCTCCACAGCAAAGCGGAGGATGTCAGCTTACCACCGCGTCTAGACGCCACAAAAAGTCTGAAACGCTGCGCATCTGTTTATCGTCGCATTTCACCGGAATCTGTGCCCACGCATCCGGAGGCAACCATCTCGGTAACCTGACATCGCAACCTCGTGGCACACGAACAGAAACATCAGTTTTTATGGACACTGCACTGGAAAACACAACCTGATTGGCGTACCGGAAGGATTAGACCGCACCGGCCGAGCCATAGACATGATAGGTGGGCACAGAAAATGCCGTCTACGCCCTACGGTGCACGTACCTTCGGCCGAGGTCAACGGCCAAAAGTTCATCGCATGTGTGTTTTAGGTTGACCGGGACGGTGCAAGGCCCGGAACCATGCCAAACATATTATTTCTGGTAGATTCCTTCCCTCCTGGTCTAGTCGTTGTCAACGACGACATTTTTAGAAATTGGACATATGTTAAGCGCCCATGTTTTCAGAAATCCGTTCTAGGACGAATATTATCGTAAGTATGAGGAAGATAGATACCTTGCAGCGGCTGAAGTACAGCTGTGAGGCTTGCTTGTCCAGTTTGCAGCGAATGACGAAAGTAACTTCATCCACACTACTCCGGCAACGGTATCAGCATTGAAAGTTCCGACTCCTGGTCACCGAGGGAAAATGCGGAGGTACGCACTTCAGATGGCGCGAAAGGAGTCGCGAGCAGTGTGTCCGCTCTATTCGCCCGACTGCGTACCAACCAACGCGTGGCAAGGATGGGCACGGAAGCCCGTGTCTTTTGCGCCTAGAATTGACCTGCGTATGTTTTGGAAAGGCGAAGAATGCAGAGGCGGCAATGTTGGTGTGTTGGAGGGCCGATTTAGTCGTGTTTCATGCAGGCACGCGCATTGACGGCGGCTGCAGAGTAGCGAGTTGGCGAGATGCGACCCTGCAATTGCAGGATGTAGAAAAGGCATTTATATCCCGGGCGTCTACCCGCTGCGGCCTTGGGAGAGCAGGGTTGTCGCCGACGACCGCGAGACGACGGCCATTTGCTTCCTGTCGACGTACCTCCAGCAGCCCCAGGGCCGTGCAGAATGCACAACGGCCCCCTGGCCCACACACCCTCATAGTCGTCGACCAGAGCCCGCCCTCCTGCGCCCTCCATACGCTTTTTGCACATGCGCGCCATGGTTTTCGTGATAGGCATCCTTTGCGTGCTCCTACGGTGAGCACCCACCGTCCCATCCCCCACGCCCCGCAAGTCGTCTCACACAGCTGCAATTTCTTTCTTACAGGTGTGTTGCGGCGCAGGATAGTAGTTCCCGCTCGGACGTCAGCAGCAACCGGTCGTCGAGCTCGCAGAGCGCAGCGCGCTCGCTCTCGCCGGCCGCCAGCACCAGTACATCGCGCTCACGCACCACCTCGCGCTCGCAATCCGCGTCGCGCACGCGCCACCCGCACTCGGGGACGCCGTCGCTCTTCAGCCCCAGCGTCCTGCACCACCCGTCCGCGACGGCGTCCCCCGCGGCGGCGGCAACCACGCGCACGCGGCATCCCCAGGGCGAGGGCCCCGTCCCCAACACCGAGCGCCCGCGGCCGCACCACCGCAAGGGCAGCGAGCGCGGCCGGATCGTCGCCATCGTGTTCGGCGTCCTGGGTGGGCTCGTCGGCGTGTTCCTGCTCTACACGCTCGCGCGCTGCCTCTTCAGCTGGCGCCGCACGCCCGAGCGCGACCGCATCCAGACGCTGCTCGACCGCCACTACCTCGGCCAGGAGATGGAGCAGCGCGAGCGGGAGGCGATGGAGACCCGCCTGCTGCGTTCCGCGATGATGGGCCGGTCGTCCATGACCTCGCCGCCGCCGCCACCGTATCAGCCTGCGCCGGCGTACGACGCGGTCGTCGGGGTAGCCCCGACTCCCCATCCGCCTCCGAATCCACACGTTCCGAACAACCCGGAGAGCCGGCAGGATGTATAGTACGCAGGTGGCGCTCTTCCCCCCATTTTCCAGCACGCTCGTTCTCACTGGTGGCTTCAGTGGACCGGTTCGTTCCCTTCCTTCAGTATCATAATGGACTCTGTAGATCTCTCACTGCACGGACTGTACTAGTTGTATACCACATGGTACCTCGCTTGCTTTCATAGGCCGCACTGCTCATCCTTATCCTTGACAACCTCTATAGAGTTGGAGCACACGACTAGTACTGAGCAGCTCTGTACGTGCGGGCGTACGATCTCTTGTAATGCATATCTCGGCCTCACCACAAATTCACGAGCCATGAAGTAACATCCGCGACACACGCCGGGTGCTCGCGAAGCTGCTGAATCTCAGTACTTGTTTGGTTAGGCTCACCGCTCACGAATAATTGCTAGCTTCGCTCGCAATGAGAGCAAGCGAGTAAGTACGTGCATGACTTGACCAGGACGATCAAATATTGCTGCTGAAGAGTTGGCCTTGGCTGTTCTCCCGCAAGCTGTTACCGCCACACCGGTCCCAGGCCCAGGGACACTTCGCGAAGCGCTGCGTCCAATTTAGCGCATCGTTTGCGGGGAAAGCGGGCGATCTACGACACATCCTTCGAAGTGCAGACGTCAACGTAAGCGGGGGTAAGCCTTGTTCGGAAGCATACACTTTGTGTGCCTCAAATGGCATATGGGCTCACGAGACCCCAGACTCGCACGGGCATGGGCACGAAAGCTCAGAGAGGCCAGCGGTCCTCACGATATCGCGATATATTCCAGGAGCACTCCCATTGCGTGGAGTATCAAGAAGGCCTGACATGACTTGGTAGAGAGATAGCGGGCGGCCGTGGAGGTAAGAAGGACCGTCTACGGCGAGATTGTGAGCATGGATTGCCCAGAATACCACTGAGCTGACATACCGATTCAACACGAGACCTTTCAGCGCCCGGATTTCGCGACGTATCTCTTCTTCCTCAGGAGTCAGAAACGAGGCCGTGCCTGCCGTCGTGATATGATAATTGCCGTGTGCCTGGTATGTCTGTGACGCCAGATAGCCCGTGAAATCGGACAGCGCCTGGGTCGTCTTCTCGATCGATACGCGGGACGTTGGTGCTTCCGTGAGGGATGCCTGCAGCCCGGATAATGACGTGACAAGCGGCGGAGGGGACGGTGGCGTAGGTGGATGGAACGACCATTCGACCGCACCCTCCTCACCCTCGAGTTCTTCGTGTTCAAAAAAGGGAGATGTCGAGAGCGTTTCCCACAGCTCAGACTGTGTGCGCGTACATTAAGAATATAGATAGCATAGGATACTGATGCACTTGCCTCGAACTTCCCTTCGTTTTCCGTTTGTATCCACGGGAACTTCTCCTCAAGGAGTTCAAAGATGGCATTCGTCGTAGGACGTTCCTTGCGGGAGAGCAGTTCTTGCACGGCGATTCTCAGCAGGGTAACGTGGGGTATGTCGTGCGAGTCGCCAGCCACACAGTCTACGTCGACCAATGTGACGCATTTCGCGTACTTCGGGTCCTCGCGGTACACCACGGGGCGAGGGAGCACGGTAAACGCCTCCTGTTGCGTGTCTTTCACGGAGTCAATGGACTTTGCAAGCTTTCCCAGGAGCTCTCCCTGGTGTTTCCTGAGAGATAGTCGGGCTTGGTACGTTTGCGCGATGCGCGGGTATATGAACCTCTGGATTTCAGTTCACATTGGTATATGACGCGACATTGTTATGAGGCAGACTTACAAAGTACATCAGCAGTATCGCAGCGGAGCCACCCGCGAACCAGGACGCAATTCGGAAGATCCCAATTAGCAGGTTGGGCAGGTTCGAGGGTGGCGGTTGGGGGTATGTTCTCGGCGGTATTGACGGTGCTGGAGGGGGCTAAAGCGTGCAAGGGTGAGCCTACCTGCACCAGATATCTTGGATACACCACTCACAAGCTCTCTCAACAGCCCCTCGACCTCCACATCGTTCAGACCCTTCTCCACCAGGAAGCGGCGTTTCGCGGCGACATCCTCGTTCTGCACCTGCGGCGAAGTTAGGAACGCTCGGGCTCGATGCAGCAGCTCAGTTCTGTCCTCCGGCTTCGGGGCGTCCTGGAGAGGCTCTGGTGTGGGCTCTGGGGCCGCTACGGGCGTGCTGGGCGCGTTGTCTGGCATGGTAGGCGGTGGTAAGGACAGGCGTCTCCCAAAGTGCTACTCCTCCGGCGGGAGGGATGGGCCGATGGCCGAGAATCGTGATATGAGGGCGCTCGATCATGCATACAGGACTTTAGACTCCGCTACTTCCAAATCAGGACACGCGCTGATTCGCGCGACGCGACGTCACCTGGGACTCCCCATCACGCCATCTAATTAGATCGGTATGGCCCGAGCGCATGCCCACCTAGTTAGGTCCGATTATCCCCTG
>BSCZ01001585.1:0-84923 GCA_027924225.1 Bjerkandera adusta | reverse complement strand
GAAGCTAACCGGGACGCGTTGAACACGGTCCGTCACAGTTGTGACGATTGTCACGTGTCATAATATCAATCTGCGTGTTGCTACCCTGAGGCGCAGAGTGGCGAGAACTCTGGGATTTTGCCTTCAAAAATTATAGAATAATCATACTAGTGGTTTCCTACCTTGTTTGGGTCTTAGAGAATTCCGCCTGAGCCCACAGAGCTGCATGTATGTGGTACGCCAACGCAGATGCGTCGGTTTCGGTCATTAGACGCCGAGCTGGCGACTCGACGTTCTCGTCAGTCAGTGCTGGTGTCCGCGTCATCCCACATGTAGAAGATGCTCCCGGTGAGTCCTCATACATGATTTCTCACTGAATATGTGCTTACTTGTGCTTTACTTAGGCATACTTTGTCGTACTTGAAGATACTTGAGTTAGCTTGAACGTACTTCAAGATACTTCCAGCTACTTGGGCATACTTCATCGTACTTCAGGATGCTTGCAGGTACATCCGACCTTACAGAATACCATAGTCATTTATTCTTTGACCAACAGGCTGTTGAAGTGCTATGCGCGAGTGCGCAATGTGCACGGCGGTCGGCGGAACGTAAGTCGGGGACTGAACAGCCCGCACGATGCGTCTGGACATAGGGGTACTCCATCTGATACCACCCAGAGACCCTCATCTTGCTACTATCCTACACTTCACGCGGGGGAACCAGTGCCTGTCACCCCACCGTGCTAACATCTTCGCGCCGCGGCGTCAGGCGTGAGTGTCTCTAGCCAACCCTCTTCTCTCACCCCATTTGACCTCAGTAATCGCAGCGCAAATACTACGGCCCCTTAATACGGCCCTTTACTTCGGCCTTTACTTCTGCGTATGCTGTGTGTTGAGCACTTTCTATCGCCCATTCACTGGTCTCACGCCAGCAGCTCATTCATCCTCGTCAAACGCGTACTTCAGCCTTCCTTTTGCTGTCTTCCCGGAGCCTGAGCCAACTGGTCGACGATGTTATGCTCTTGCGGCCCGACACTTGAATGGTGCCCCAATGCATCTTCGATAGGATGGCCGATCTCAGCTCGCAAACGAGTCGGACGACACCACTCTGCATGCACTCAGATCAAGCCCTAACATGCACATCTACTGGTGCGTGGAGTTATTCACACTATATACCATCCTTCTCATCGCTGGAACACGAGAGCCAATGCCCGATGAATGTCGCAGCACGGTCAAGTAATAAATGTCGCACGGTGCGTAGGCTGACATAGGGTTACTTGGTCGTACTTCAAGATGCTTGAGTGTACTTCAAGATGCTTGAGTGTACTTCAAGTTACTTCAAGTTACTTGTGGGACCATTTGGCGGGGCGAAGTACGCTCAAGTACGTTCAAGTATCTTTTCAAGTACAAAAGTTAACCATCCTCCTGCTGTGTTGTCGGGTCCAATAGGGACGCTCAATCGACGCAGTAGTCGAAGAGAGGCTCTACGGTGACGCGAAGGCCATTCGACGCGTCGGTGGCGCGAGCTTGAGGGTAGCAGATCAGTTTTGCGATGACCCGGAAAATGATCCAACAACAGTCGATACGCCCAAGAGACATCGGTGGAGTTTGATTGCGGCCTTGCGATGGAAGAACCTCCGAATCAAGCCAAACGGCGAGCACTGGCGGAAGGTGGACCTTTCCGTCATGATAAGTTTGCGGAGAGCTGGAGCATGACGAGAATACTCCAGTGGTTACAGCTGAGTTGTTTGTTCCAAGGTTGTGTTGGCGGCGAGGTTTCCTGCAGCATCAGGTGTTGTTTCCGACGCTTAGTACAGGGACCAAATACTCGCCACGAGAACGAGCGCGGCAAAAGGCAAGCCGTGTCCGAAGATTCGAGCCCAATTTGAACTCGATGTCGAAGTTGCCTTCACGATAGTCCGACAGCAAGCAGCGCGTCGGAAGTAAGACAGCGTGACAGCAGATGGCATTCGCGCGGCCGGCCATCGGCAACGAACAAGCTCTAGAGATATTCCGTCGTTCACAGTTGGTAGATCGAACTGTGAGAATAACACCACTTACTAGCGGGCATGCAAGGCAGCCGCCGTTGCAAGAGGACTCGGAGAATCGCGCAACGGAGTCGACGCGAGATGTCGAGGATCAGAAACTGGCACGGATCAGCACCGCCAGAGAGCAAAAGCTACGGGGCCGGCTCACAGTTGGAGTTGACAGCCTCTGCAAAGTAGCCGCGGAGCAGACGTAAGTTGTGTCCACACTGATAGGGCTACACGATTGAAGTCTCGCGTTCGTGCATTCGCGTGTCATTGCCCGTTGTCGGTCGAAGCGCAGCGTCTGTCTGCAATCAGATGTTGAGATGGCACATGCAGAGTTAGATTGAAAACATACCGGCATATTTGTAGCATCTCCCGCATCCACTCTCATAGTCTCGCCGTCCGCGGCGAGTAGCTGCACGCCCTTCGAATGCGTGGACAGTTGACGCGGTGTCCCTGGTGTTCCCGCTGCGGGACGATTGGGACGTGTTACGTTGCAGACTCGACCGTAGCGGTGCGCCTGCTGGGCATGGGCGGTGAGCGAGCTGCGATGACGAAGGTTTGGTGCAAGTTGTGGTGGGAGAGAAAGTCGGTTGGTCTCTTATCTTATCTTGACCAGCCTTGATAAGAGGGCCGGAGATCTCCGATGCCTCAGAGACGCGACTTGACCGAAACACGCCTGTCACGGTTACTATCACGTCCATACACCAGCATCATGGCACAGGCAAATCTCAGGTAATGTGTTCAATTCGCTCTTGGAAAGCTTGATCCTAAGTTGCGATCTAGCGTGCACAAATATCTCGTTCGCGCCGGAAACGATTGCTCATCGGACTGTGGTAACCGTCGGCACTCGCATTGCGCCAACGGTGCGTGAAATACCCTACGTACGCCTAGCGATATGCTGATTAGCTTCGTAGACAATGGAACGACCGACCACCATGTCTATTCCTTGCCCCGCTTGTTCCGCCTCTTCACTTCGGAGGGAACGGCTTTGACCGGGATCTGAAGCGTAACCTGGGGCCACTCCTTACGCAGAACAGACAAGAAGAATAGTGCTGTGCCATCATTTTACTCTGTAAAGTGAGGCGCGGAATACGCACCGTGTCCCGGCCCTCTCTTCACCCTAATATCCGACGAACGAAGATGGAAGCGAAGCCTCATTCGACGTGCTCTCCGTACGAGTCAACTAGTCGCACCCTTCCCCATGATACTGATCGCAGTATCACGCAGTTCACGCACCGCATTCAGACGCGTTCATAAATCTCGACGATCGTCAAGGCTATCAGCGAGCGGGCACATAGTCAAAGGTCCTCTTGTTCCTGGGTCGCTCACGCCTACGCTGCGACTGTTCGATGTGGTGTGTAACAGTGTCTGCCGTACGCTGCGCTGACGTATTCCTCTCAAGAGTTGCCAGGACAACACCTATCACTGAGGCGTAGGCGGAGTTACTACGCGTGGCGTAATTGACGTAGACGAAGTCTGAGTCATTCCGGAGGGCGAGTCTATCGCCTCATCGGCTTTGCCAGTTCCTACTGGCGAGCTCAAGCCGTACCAATACTTGCCCATCTTCGCCAAGGAAATATATACGTCGTTATTCAATATGCGTGCTTCTTCGTCCTCTTTGAAAGTCTCGTCGAGGCCATACCGGCGGCAGAGGCCGACACCGCGTTGGTACGTTCCTCCTTCTCCTGGCCTCATTGACATATGTTGCTTTCTCAAGTTTGCGACCGTATCCGAACGCTGAACCCTCTCGGATACGCTTTGCTTTACCCGCATCCCGAGGTACAGAAATCCTCTGAAATACATTCTCTCTTTCTCACTGTTCGGATGGCCGTACGGGTGGCACTTCCCGCGTGTACAGCCAAGAACTGAACCGTTGTCTGCTACCTGCTGATGAGTTCGATATTTTGCGCCTAAGTCGCCCGAGTTGCGGACAGGGTGGAGACTGCGGCGGAGTACGCCTTTGGTGAATAGAGCCGGCATTCCAATCATGGGGGGTATCGATGTCTAGTCGTCTAATTGTAGCAGGAAAGTACAGGTCCGTCACGACATGGATTTGCAAATGCACGGAGTACGATTGCATGAGAGCCGAGGCTTCTTGAGCTAAACGTACTATGATTTGCATAGATAATGATTAGCAATTCAGCGACTGGGGGGAAATCATTTGCGTACCTGTCCGCGGTCGTTTGTTTCACGGGTTTCGTCCCTGTAAGCTGGTTTCCTTTCCTTCTCAGCCTCCGCCTCTTCATTATCCTCTTCGTCAACATCCTCTTCGTCATCCTCATCATCCTCATCTTCATCATCCTCTTCGTCATCCTCCTCCTCATCATCATCATCATCTTCATCCTCATCCTCTTCGCTGTCCTCTTCATCATCTTCATCATCATCCTCCCATTTGTGAGGCCAAACACGGTACTTGTTATAGCCGGTGTTGATAAACAATTTCCCCGCTTGAACACAGTTAATCATTTTACGAGATAGCAGTTTTGTCAGCTTGTCGAAATGTTCAGGTTCTTCAAACATTGCCAGCGTAATGGTGTCGAGCTTCGAGAATGATAGTGAAAGATCTTTGTCCAACTGGGACCACCGCACAGAACGCATCTGTCTGATGCTAATATTATCCCTGATTTCAAGGATCAGGTCAGACCTTGTTTCGTCGAGTAGCGCTTCAACACCGTGAATGACAAAGTCGCGGTTACGTTTCTGGTTATCCCATCCAACTGAGACATCTTTATGTGTATATTCAGTGCGCAAATTACGGAGGACTATGTATGGGTAGAGCCGAGATGTAAGGACGCACCACATAAGACATGGGGGGGAGATTTTGATTGCTCGTATCTCACATAAAACTTCCAGTAGTCGAGAATATCATCTCTGTTTGTCGAACTTGGTTTTTCAGCACGTATGATGCTGAATATTGCTTGTTCAAGTGCCAGAATAACACCTGGTGGTATCCCAAAGTGGGGATTCCTGCGCCGATCGCCGATGGGTAATAGCAGGCGGAGCAGCCGCATTGATATATTGCCGCCATACACCGCAATACAGACCCGTTTTTGTGTTCGTGGCGGAAGTAGACGACAGCCGTAAAGTATCTCCGTATCCTTGACTAGGACGTTCTTGAGGTCGACCTCTCGTAATTCGCCAACAGACCCGATGAGTTTGCCGAGGTCCTGAAAGTCGGCAAATTCGAGATTTCGCAAGCAGAGAGTGTTAATGTTTGTGATCCGTGGTGGGAGCGGGCGAGGGAGGAAGGGATATATCGAACGAAGGGGTAATGATGAAGGAGTTTTGGAGGAATCGCTCATCTCGACGTTGACCAAATCATAGCTTTTCCGAAGTTTGGGGATGCAAAACATGAAGACATGTTGGACCCACGGCGGGTCAGCGAGGTCGTATTTTATGTCCAGATGTTGTACAATGTTCTTGATAGAAAGTTGTGGGCATACGGATTGATCGATGAACGAGCGGAATATGCGCCCGTCCTCCGGAGTGCTCAAGTTGAGGTGTTTGAATATGTGTTGCCGCAGGAGCTGCGCCCAGTACTTGCAGACGAGCGAGCAGTTCCCGAACTCCCGTTTGCTTAACTTGAGGGACTGGCAGATCTTCCATGAATCTTTCTCAAAAGTTTCGGGTTGTTTGCCAGCGAGTAGCTCGACGATGCGGGTGATGATCTCGGGAGGGAGGTCCCGTCCAGTGGCGTACAAGCCGCAGAAGGTTGCTGGTCCTGGGGATCTGCACGTCAGGCGCTTTGCCTACGTCAAGGTGTCGGATGCGTACCGGACATCGTCTGGGGGTTTGGATGAGGCCCCTCGCCCCCGCAGGCCCTTGGTTATGAAGACTCCGTTTGCGTCTGTGCAGATTATGGTTCATGAACATCGCCGTGCCGTTTAGTTGGAAACGGAAGCATCAGCGCAGCCTTTTCCGTTGACTTGTCGTTTGAACATCGCCGTATAACGTATGCTGTGCATGGCCCGAGGACGATGGGAGGCCAAGTAGATGAGAGCTCGAAGGGAGGAAGCAATGGATCAGTGCACGTTCTACAGCGCAGCCCGAGGACTGCTCCACTAGGAGGCCGCATCGCCCGTATTCCGATTACAAGGAAGAGCGCGTCAGTGGAAGACGTGATGAATGGACGAGACAACGCTTCGAGTCCGTGTAGCACAGGCCCAGAAGTGCAAAGAAGCTATCAAATCACGAGGACAGGGCACCGCAGACTCCCCGTCGAGCACGCATCACGATGTTCAAGGCGGTGGAAAAAGAAGAGGTGTCATAAAATCGCGTCTAGAATAAACAGAAACAGCCGAGGAATACATTTGTCAGGTGTCATGGAGTGTAGTCGATAGAGGCTTGTTGCAGTGTCTGGATTATACATCGTGGGAGCACGCACAGGCCTCGTGGGTGCATCCTTGGGTCCTCGTACAGCGTTGGCTGTACGCAGCGCTCGCAGCCCCAGTAGCGCCCGTAATGGGCTCTCCATCGTAAGGCGTAGTCCAATTGCCTTGACGGGTATCACGGGGTCTTCGTATCTTATCGCGCGGCGACACAGCGGCCGATGGAGTTTCCTTGACGGTGCGAGGGGATCGTCTGAGCATTCACTCGACAGAAACTGCGGCCGGAGAGAGACGTCGGTGGAATGGATCCAATGATGAACGTTTATGGGGCGGTCGTTGGGCTATAGGATGCCGGCCGCGTCGCACTAGGCATGTGGTACGCCCGACCGAATCTTCTTCAACGATGGGTGTGACATAGTCCACCTTGAGCTTGCTGGGAGTGTGACCGGGCCTCGACCAAACGACTTAGCTTCTTCAATTAACCGTGTGTCTGTAAGCATCATCGCGGACTGCGGTGTGAACGCAAAAGACACACCTCGACAACGCGCGAGGGGACGAGTACGCGTTTGGGCGAAGGCACGGCCCCAAAGTAAGCTCGGCGAGGTATAATAGCATCGTCGTGGCAATGGAGAGGGGTCGGTCACCGCCGCAGGGAGTGCGCAGGAGGGGAAACGCTAGACATCAGATACCGAGACCGCATGCACCTTCCAAAGCGGCCGGGGGACTGGGGGGGACGTGTCGACGTCGGTGGCTCGGTTTGCTTTCGGGGCTAGAACGGACAGCCTGAGGGGGTAACAGGCCAGCATTCTCCATCGCAAGGCAACCATATGTCTACAGCGTTGTCCGGTAATTGTTCACGGTGTCGCGGATGCCAGTTGGCGAAGAACAGAAGCGTGCGGCCTGGGACCGTATGGATTGGCGTAGCGAGCAAGCGAAAGAAGTGAGACTGACTCACGCTTGGGGCTGGCGACCTCCTGCAATGCTATAGAATGACGAGCGGACGTGATTCTAGCCTGCGGCGACGTATGTTCTCCAGCGATGGCACGCACGCCAAAGGTGGTCGGGTGCTTGCGCCTGCAGAACTCGCCGTCGACGGGCAACCTATGAATACTGACCACAGGAGCACGTTTCTGCGATAACACGTTGGGAGAATGAGAAAAACCTGGAGCCACGAACTGAGCATACCTTCGGAGAAGACCTTCAACGTCCACTGCAATATCCCATTCGCGGTGGATGCCTCTCGACCGCGTCGGCCAGTCTTCCAACCGCTGTACTCGCGCACAATCGTTCGCGTTCCGTCGACTTCTGAGCTAGCGGTCCGTGTCGTGTCGCAGAGCCGGTAGCTGTGTACATGCTGGGCTCTGAGTATCTTGGGGATGGAGGAGGTTAGGCGGCTGCGAAGGACCGTAGTTGGAGGTTGGGCGAGATGATCAGGCGTTATCTTATCGTTACAAACGGGCAGTCAGACGCTCGGGAATCTCCGAGCTAGCGCGATTTGACAGCAACGCGACCGGAACGTCTGCCGCCACCTTGCAGAACGCGTCGATGTGCCGAGTGTCACGACGCGCAAATGCTTGCGGTACAGTCGTGTTCTTTCTTTCGCGTCTGGCCCTGCCTCACAGACGCCGCTCGAGTCTCAAACTCTCAAATGATCCTCGAGAAGGCCCCCAGCGCAAAGCGCAGCATCTGCCGCCAGGTCCGCGCTCAAAGCGACGCCATCACATGGTTCCACGCTGAATTGTGCAAGGGTGAGCGGACACACTGCCTTATTCTCTCTCGCCTTGCTGCTACTGACGGACGAAGACTTGGCGAAGCCCGAGTGATGCTCCATCCACGCTATGGGAAGCTCGCAGACTCCACGCCATCGCTGGGGGTCCCCTCGTATTATTGCGCTTGAAAAGCGAAGACCAGACCGAGTGATCCGAGAGCGAATATATAGTGCAGTCTCGATAAAGGTGCGCTCTATCCGCCGCTCTTGCGTAAGGTTACTATCAGCCGTGCGTCCAAGCGCTCGCGGCCAGGGCAAAGCCGGGGCTCTACTTGGACGAGATCGTCTGTGGGACTCGCTCTGCAGCTGTACAGGCCTGGGTAGGATTCTGCATGCGCGACCCCGTCGGATGACAGTCTCTGAAACGTCCTCGCGTTGAATGACGTACGTAGGTTTGTTTGCGCGTTTGTTTGTCCTCACTCGTCCCAGCGCTTACATTGTCTGCCACATCTCGCGCCTCGTGGCTGCTCGCCATCCTTCAGTGCGGGGTGCGTTCTCGTCAAGGGAACGCATAATATCAATTACCATGGGTCAAGTGTCTATTATTTCAGGAATGGTACGCCCCCCGTTCGTTAGGCTTATCTGACCAACGCAAAACCTAACCTCATGTACTGATGAGTACTCATCGTACAGGCTTTCTAGGTACGTTCGTCCTACCATGCGACGGTGATCTCACTCACCTCTTTCCAGGAGTTGCGGTTCCCACATCGACTATGCCTGCCAACGCGCAAGGTCCGCCGGAAGAGCTCGTCGCTGAGGTCCTTTCTGGAGAAAGCCTGAGGTCCGAACGGTGGGACAGTGACGGGTATAAATGTCCGCTCTCGGCAAACGTCACCTAGGACAATGTGCGCTCACATGCAGGTTCTGGGAGTCCAGAGTGCTGAGGATCTCAGAGGACGGCCGGATGTTCCACGCACTTATCGAGTCGACGGCAAGCCGCGGCGTAGACCATGCCATCGCGCAGCTCGTATGTTACCTCAACATTGGAGTGCAACTGTTGGCGCATCTCGTCTCTATGTTGCGGATGCTCCAAGGTTGTCGGCATAGGCGGGGCTCACGCGTTGGTCTCGTAGTCCTCGGACGAACCTTTACACCCATACGGTCCATCCACCGTCCCCTTTGCCGCGGATTGCCGGTTTGCCTTCCGCGTGTCCAGACGTTACACCTTCACGACTTCCCCTTCGCGCACTTCTCCAGCATCAGCAGGCTCATCCGGTCCATCAATCGTCGCCGTGCAGCATCCGCGGAGATAGGTCCCGCGTTCGTGTGAACGGCTATCCGTCCGCGACGGTATTCTATTTGCGGAGATATATTGGTGAGTATTTTGGAGCGATAATATTTGGACTTGAACATAGAACTGTTAGAACGTGAGCATGGCCTCGCGAAGGTCACCCGAGCTACAGACAGGGTCTAGAACAGCGTGTATTGCGTGGGTTCAGCACATGCTCCATAGAATGGGGGGTATCAATGTCCGATCGTCTAGTTGTAGCGGGAAATACATATTTTTGTCACGAATGGGATTCACAGATGCATGGGCTTTGATTGCATGAAATTCGAGGCTTCTTGAGCCACACGTACTGTGATATGCAAGATGATCGTTAGCGACTTGATGAAATTGGGTGGTAGAGTGGCGTACCTGTCCGTGGCTGTCTTTCTCCCGCAGTTCCGAGTCCGTATCCATTTGATACCCCGTTTCTTCTGCGTCACTCTCGCCCTCGCCCTCGCCTTAGTCTGTATTCTTCACCGTGATCCTCTTTGCCACTCCGCGGGCCGCGCTCGTATTGCTCGTCCTCCCCATTTATTGGTGGCCCAACACGCCAAGACCCCCGTTTCATGTCTTCATATTGCCCAACATACAGTTTCCCCGCTCTCACAAAATTGACCATCTCACGAGATAGCACTTTTGAGAGATTGCGAACCTGCCATAACTTCCCAGCGTTGTTATGCACGTACAGAACTGAAAGGTCTTCGAGAAGCGACCCCAAATCCTGGTCCAATTGGCCCCATGGAATAGTCTTGTACTCTGTGACGCTGGCTTGTCCGGCCCCAAGGGACATGTACGTGATAGTTCCGTTTTTGCAGAATTTCACGTGAACAGTCCCGAGCGTGGACCAAAATATTTGACGATAGGCGTTGAGATCTGTATATAGATTAAGAAGATGGGTTTCAAAGTATGAAGTCGAAATCTGGGGACGCACGACAGTAATGAGGTTTTTCTTCGTCAATATCCACCTTGAATTTGTCGTAACCAGTTGTGGTTACATGGTGTGTCTTTTTGTAAGAGTTCGGCGTCCCAGCAACTGTGATAGCGAAGAGCGCCCTTTCGAGGGATAGAAGCACGTGTGGTTGTATGCAAAAGGTGGTGCCCTTATGCTGATAGCGCATCGGTAATATCGAGCGAATGATTTGCAACGGTACGTGCCCGTCAGATACTTCAACTTCCAGATGTCGATGTATCCGGTGTGAGAGCGAAGTGCTAACGCAGAATTTCTCCGTGTCCTTGATAACGATGTCTTCGAGTATGACTTGTTCTAATTCGCCAATAGACGTAAGGAGTTTCTTGAGGTCGTAAAAGTCGGCGAAGACGACATTTTTCAAGCGGAGAGTCTTGATCTTTATCATGCTTGGTGGGGGCGGACGGGGGATAGAGGGAAATATCGAACGAAGGCGGGTCAAAGAAGTGTCTGATGACGTATGGGCGGAGTTGACTATGGACACCTCGCACCCGTAGTGTTTGGGTCGACTGGGTCTCCAAGACGTGAGGACATGGTGCAGCCAAGGAGAGTCGGCGAGGTCGCATTCTATGATAATACGGGAAAGAAACTTCCCAATTGAAAATTCCGGGCTTACGGGCCGCTCTATGAATGAGCAGAGTTGGGACCCGTGTTTTGGAGTTTTTATGCATAGCTTTCCGAATATCCTTTTGCGCAAAATCTTTGCCCAGTGCTTGCAGACGAGCGAACAGTTTCCTAGCTCCCGTTTAGAAAGCTTTAGCCTTGTCTCAATCCGACCGCGTATCGTTTTCCTTGGGACGGAGTCAGCAAGAAATTCGACGATGTGCATGATTATCTCGGGTGGGAGGTCGTGTGCGGCGGGGTGTGTGCGGCGATATGGTGTCATCACTAGGGCTCCGCATGTCAGAGAAGTCGATAAATCAGACGACGACATAAGGTACGTACCGGATGTCGTTTGAGAGATCGTAGTATGTGGGGCATCAATTGGAAGGGATTCGTATTTATAAGAGTGTCTTGCACGCTTCCATCGAAGTGAGTGTCCCAGGCACAACACAACACAGCTTTCTATGAACTTCCACCTCACTCCCATGTATCGCGTGCGCTCTGCAGATACCTGTGTGGTTCGAAGCATGAGCTGTGTCCGAAGACAATACAAATGCCGCGCATGATGCGGGAATTTGACCAACGTGCAGTGCCATGTCACGCGCCGTCCCGCGCTTCGCTGCATGTACTCGGAATGCACGCTGGGCAGATGAGATCTCCGATATACGTATGTGGTTGTATAATACGCGGTCACCCTGGCTACCAATGCCCACAAAACGGCCGTTTTGTGACCTAGAGCCCTCAAGTACAACCGCATGTGGGAATGGGAGAAGTTCCGAAGACGTCGCAGCGCCAAAGAGCACGACGCGCAAAGGCTCTGCCAGCTATGTGGCATCCTTCGATATTACCACACTGTCGCACTTTCTAGATCGAAGCGGACCTTGCTACGCGTATTCGTAAAGGGTCTGCACAGCCTAAATGAAGCCGTGATAATGGAAAATATTTCGAGCCCACAGGGAGCGTGAGACGCAGACTAGGATGTCAGCGGCGGAGAGTACAAGACATGGTACAGAAATACTGTGTAACAGCCTGCGTTCAGACCAGGAGCCAAGGATACCGTGTCTTGTTGTGGATGTAACATCGTGAAGAAGTATTCGGTAAGAGGACAAACTTCTAAGGCATTGCTATACCTCTGAGCTGGAAGTGGAAGCATCTGCCCAGCCTTTCATACATTGTCGTACAACGGGCTCTGTGTATGGCCCGAAGGCGATGGAACGTCAGCCAGATAAAAGGTTGAACGGAGAAAGACGTACAGCACACATTGACGTCTGCAGCATAGCTTGTAGGAGACCACGTTGCCCGTATTCCGATTACAAGGAGGACGCGTCAGCGGAAGACTCGACGAATGGATGCGACAACGCCTCGAGTCCATGCAGCAAAGTATCTTTCAAATGACGAGGGAAAGGCAGTGTGAACTCCCCGGCAAGCACGCATCACGATGTTCAAGGCGGTGGAAAAATCGAAGGTGTCATAAGATTTTGCGAAGAATACAACACAAGAAGCCGAAGAATACATTTGTCGAAATGTTATGGAGCGTGGTCTATAGGGCCTCAGGGTCCGGATTTTGAATCGAGTACACGCGCGCCTGCGTCGCGTGGGCGCGCCCTGGAGTCACCGTAGAGCGTTGGCCGTATGCGTGGCTCGCGATCCTAAGAGTCCTCCATCATAAGGTCTGATCCGGAACAATACCGCGAGTAGAGGCCAGGGTAGCGCCAGCATCTCTTCGACAGAAACTGGGGCGCGAGGAGATGTTGGCGGCGTCGAGCTAATGATGAACGTTTGTGCAGCTGTCGCTGAGGGACTATAAGATGTCGGCCTTATCGCACTAGCCGTGCGTTGCGCTTGACAGATATGTTCCAACCAGGGCAAGAAAATAGCCTCCGCCACGTTGAGCTTGCTGGAAGGGGGCAGGGGGTGACTGGCCCATGACCAGGCGATTTGGTTTCTTCGGGTGGCAAAGGACACTGCGTATATGAGAGCATCGCCGCCAAAATACGGTGCAAAGACGGAATACACACCTTGACGACCCACGAGATGACCAAGAAGCGCTTCGGCGAAGATACAGGGCCAAGGTAGACTCAACGAGCTTTGGTGACATTGTCGCGACGACGGAGAGCAGTCTGTCACCGTCGCAAGGACTGCGCAGGAAGAGAAGTCTTAGACATCAGACCCCCGGATGCCATACACCCGTCGAAAACGGCCAAAGAGCTAGAGAGTCTACGAAAGGTGGTTCGGATTGCTATCGGGGACAGGAACGGACAACCTGAGTGTGACGGGCTGGCGTTCTCCATCGAAAGACAAGCGGGTGTCTGGCACGTTCGCTGGTATATGTTCAAGGCCTCTATGGTCCCAAATTGGCGGAGATAGGAAGCGTGCGGCTTAGGACCATACGTGTCAGCGCGAGCAAGTCAAGGAAGCGAGAGGGGCTCACGCTTGGAGATAGCGGCCCTCTGCAATGCAATCGCATGATAATTGGACGTCCATCTACGATCCAGCCCAGGGTGGGGTATTCTCTCCAGAGATGGCACATAGGCCAAGGGTGGTCGTGTATTCACGCCTGCGTAACCTGCGTCGTCGGGCAGCCTATGAATGCTGACCAGAGGAGTGTGTTTCTGCGACGAAACATTGAGCGTGGTTAGGGAAAGGGAGATTGAGAGCACACCTCATAGCGAGAAACCTCCTATGTTGACTGCAGACTCCCATTCGTGTTCTCGGCCGTCCAACCGCTGTACTCGCTTGCGCTCGCGCGTACATCATCTAGTGCATCTACTGCTGGGCTGGAAAAACATGCTGTGTTGAAGAGTAGGTAGCGGCATACATGGGGGATCCGAAACATGCGTGGCATGGTGTGGGTTTGGTGCTCAGGCTGGTGGTCGAGAGTTGATCAGGGTGTTATCTTATCTTAACGACGACGATCAGATGCCTGCCGGGAATCTCCGAACTCACCGCCTGCAAACAAAATGACGCGTCGATGTGCTGCATGTCGCGACGTGCAGAAGCTTTGGGTAGATATTCATACCTTTCTTTGCCCTCAACTTTGCTAACTCTCGTCCACTACCCAATGTGCAGACTCCCCGCCGTCACTCTGGGTTTAATTCACAACGGCCCCCGAGGAATTGTCCACAGCGCAAAGCGTCCTCCTGTACCTTTTCTACAACGCTCGTAGTCCTCCAGTCACGTTGTATGCTTCCCTTCGCCCTCAACATAGCTGGGCCTCCCCAGACATGGTTCATGTTGCTTTACTACAACCGCCAAGTGAAGAAGACTAGACGGACAGAGCCTCGTGAGGACTTCAATCTCACTGTCCGCACGCGTCATCTAGCGCACGCTCGACGATTGCGCGTTGTACCCGCCGTTCACCTTCTTGCGCAATAGAAGCGGCGCGTCCAAGCCCAGGCCGGAGTAGTCTTCGCCCTACCCTCGGTCGCGCGTGCTCGTTTTCCTTGGCAACGCGGTGCTTCTTGTCGGTCGGAGACGTTCGGTGGTGAATAGGGTGTAGAAACACAAGGTACGCACCAGTATCTCTGCAGATTATGTGATGCGATGGCTGACCAGCTGTTAGTATCCACACGCCGTGAAGCAGACCGTGAAGAGCTGCACCCCTGCAGAGGCGACTCTACCCGTCGTTCCGGCCTACCTAAAAACACCACCTTTTGGTATCAGAACATATCAACGCTTCTCCTCAAAATGCGGTGGTGGAGGTTCTGTCATCCGAGAATTTTCCCCCTGTCACGTATGCTATAACATTCGCTCCGTTTTGCGCATCGAAATTGACGTTCGTTCGTGTACGTCATCCATCTGGATCACTAGCCTCTGGACGTCCGACGCAAGATCCCAAAGGTCCTGGTAGTACTGGGCCAAGGGTAACGATGTTGCTTTCCTAGGGTCTCCCACCGCAATGCAAATAAGCGATAACGTCGAATCGTCGCCGATTTCGACGCCAATCGAGTCAACTACGTCATCTGTCTCGCACCATTTGCTGATACTGATATCTGTAACGCGTCGTGAGTTCGAACTGCATACGAGCGAAGAGTAATGTAAAACTGCACAGTTGAACATGAGAGTCGGAAGTTGGACACAAAAGGTTCCAGCGTGTTGGTGGGATGCCTCGACTCGCTCAGGCTCGTCCTCATTCTCTGCCTCCTGTGCTACCCATTCTCGAATTACCGGACACGTTTGCATGATGCTGAAAGCAACCTTCTCGACTCGAGCGACGATACGCGTCTGCAGGGTATTCCGCCGGGAATCATTGAACCAGATGAGACGCGTCGATAACATCGGGCAGACTATCGATATGTTGACGTTCAATATAAGGTAAGATGGCGAAATATAACAGCCCTTGGTTCAACAAGTCGAACACCGATCAAGGACAGAAAATATACAATGGACTGTCACCCGAGAGGGAGCAAAGTGTGCATAGACATCGCAGAAACAAAGGAGAGCTTAGAGTCCTAGTATGGTCCAGAGACATGTTTTCCCGTAAGGGAGGGTATTCGGGGAATCCGGGAGCGATCAAATGCTCTAGACCCTTAGACACCGGGCACAGTGAAGTCCGGGAGCTGCGGCCAGTTTCCTAGCTGCGCAGGGTCACCTCCGATGCGGACCCAGTGCGAGAACGACGGCGTGGGCCCATCGAGAATGAACAGCTGGTGCCAGCCGGGCGGACAGACGAACGAGTCCGGTGGTGCGGTGATTGTGCATGTGTTTCCCTGGCAGGTGAACTCCGGGAAGATAGTCCTTCCGCCCATGGCGTTGCCGTGCGTGGAGGACGTAGCTGTAGATGCACTCAGTGAGTGGTGAAGATAGCGGGCACAGTTAGAGCGGCTGCGTACCAGCGATGAGCGAAACCCGCATTTCGGCAGTTGTGTCATGGTGCAGGTTCACCGTGATAGGATACTGGCCGCCGTAAGCCCAGTCGGTCTCTGCGACTGTGAAGTTCGGCTGAGTGCGACCGTCGGTCAGGTATGGCGGAAGGTAGACCTCGAGGCGCAATTCCTCGGGAAATTTGGGGGTGCCATCCGAGTTGTTGGTTTGTGGATCACTTCCCGAAATAAGCACTCTTCCGTCGAATAGAAGCTAGAACGGCAATCCGTCAGGCGAGGGGATGATCTGAATGAACGATTGCGCGTACAGTGGCTTCGGAGTGGTACAGGCGGGCAACGATTGTATCGTTCAGGATGAACATGCGCTGACCAATGGGCTGCCCTGGGTCGTAGAGAATGGCGGTGAAGTTGGGATCGTCCGCAAGACCAAAACCGGCCCTGCCCTTCTTAGCCCCATTAACAATAAGGTACGTGCCGTCAGGAAGCGCTTGATAGTCGTCAGAGAATGTCGCAGGGGAGACCAAAAAACGGAACGTACCAGCCTGTGAAGTCAATCAGAAGAAGGTTCGAGATAGAGGTGCTGGAACACTTACGATGCACGTCATGACCCGCGCCGAAGGCTACAATGATATCGTGAGAAAGCGCAAATCGTCTGGGGACAGGTTTTACCATGCGTTCGATTGTCCATTCAGGTTTTTCCACTTCGGGCTGAATGCTCACACAGTTGTCGAGTGCTATATCGGAGTCCGAGCCGCCGCAGATGAGGATCGTCACTGGATCAGTGTACGGTGCGTGCTGGGGCATCAATACTGCTGTGCCCTCTAACGGATAAGTCCGTCCTGCTATGGGTTTAGTGACAGACCCCGGAATGTTTGGCAGAACTGTGTCGGTTTGCAGGGTCACCGGGTTCAAGATGCGTGCCTCGTTGTAGTATCCTATCAGTGGTACGTCAGCCTTTCATTCCACCAAGTAGAAACATGGGCGCACCAATGAAGATACACCCACTAGGGAGGACGTGGAGGAAAGGGTAGAGGTTGTTGGGGTCTGTGCGGTTGAGGTAATCCAGGAACATCCACGTGTCACCGCCAGCTGGAGTAGGAAGAATCTCGAGACTTGGCTCGGGAGCACCATTGCTACCCACTTCTCCACCGACGACGAGGATAGATCCATTTCCGATGACCATGGCCGACGGATACCATCGTTGACGCTGAGAGGCATATGATGAGCATGACGCCGACCTGATATAGCTTGGATCTGGCCGTACCTGAAGATGGAGTTCCTCAAAGTTCTCCTGCCAGTCATTCGTGCCATTCACTCCGGCACTACCATCGGGAGTATACAACCGGACGCCTTTCGTACTGTCGAGACTCCAGCCGCCAACGTTAAGCTGACGGGCGCCCTTGTCGGGTAGAACGATGCTGGCAGAGCAGAAGACGTCTGACTTGACGTGCATCTCACGCCACGCAAGGTCGAATCGATCCACCAAAGACAGGTCAAGCTCGTAGGCACCAGTAGAATTACCAAACTCGTCTGTGCCGAACTTTTCGACCATGGAGATCTTGTTGTTGATGCCAAGGGTTACGACCAGAGGAACAACGACGCCACCGATCTACCAAAAACATTAGGGAGAAACATGTGAGAGAACACACTGGCGAAGACATACCAAGAACTGGACAGACATATCCTATAAGTGTAGGATTATGCTGAGTTCGACTGCTTTACTTACCTCATAGCGACCCTTATTTGATGGCGTGTTCCACACGCTCAGGTTACCATTCCAGGTGTAGTACTACGCCGTCAAACTGGGTAAGTATGAACTCGATGAGGTTCAGAGATACTACCAACCTGCAACAGACTCGGTCCTCCGCATAGATGAACGAGGTCACCTGTGCAGGGCATGTTGCAATCCGATTCATTGTCGGTGGAGTTGATATCAGTGGGAGTGTCGCCACAGACTGGAGAGACCTCGTGTCAGTAGCAGAAAGACTACCAGTGAGAAGACGTCGCTTACAGCACTGGCTGCCGAATTCCATTCCGGCTGCAGGGTAGCCAAATTTTGCACACTGGTTCAGGCAGCCTTCGACGGTGTTGTTCTCATTGTCGATCTCGTTGGGAAACACTCGACCACCTACAGGCTCCCTGCCATGCATTATTAGTGCGTTAGCAGGATTATACGAAACAACGTGCGGCGAGAGCTTGCCTGATACATTTCTGATACTCCCAGTTTCCAGGTAAGCTGGTGTTCTTCACCGTGGGCACCGGCAGGACTGTGACGCCGTCAGTTGACGTGTATACCTGTTAGGTTGCGAGTCAGCTGAAGCTTTCCTGTGATAAATATTCGTGATTGCTCACGGAAATTCTGTTCGGTCCGCCGCATGATTCACTACGAAACGCGATGAGTCGGTTTTGTGCCACAGTGGTCTTTCCTGATACGTACGTAGCGTCCCCAGCGCAGCCCATATTGCAGTCGCCGTCATCCACCATTTCAGCCCCGTTGACCAGCACGTTTCCGCAGTAGCATTCTTCTACGATCGGAGTTAGAGAAGAAAGGGGGTCATAGACAATAACATCGTACCGGCAAACTCCATGCCCGCTAGGGTAAAGTTTTGAGAGCTGCAGTTTTGGATGCAGATCTCAACCGTCAGACCGTGGTCGGTAATGAGGGGATCGAGAATGCGCCCGTGAGCATTGTCACTATAGTCAATCAGAGTCGGTTTCCTGCGGATAATGAGACTACTCACATATAACAAGCTCCGTATTTCCATGGTGCGGGAAGTGCAGGGCTGACGCCGAGTACGTGAGCCTCACCACCCGCTGTGGAGTCAAAGTTGGCGGGATGGTTCTGGTCAGTTTGGAGGCGGCGTAGGTGGCTACGGTGGATGTGGTCCGAGGCATGGACGGCCTGTGAACACGGCGTCAGCGAAAGAGCGGCCATAATTTTCAGAAAGAGTCACTTACGGATGGGCCGAACATGACCATCGCCGCGAGGAAAAAGGTGAAGGGCACCATGTCTCAGACAGAGATTGGTAGCTCCTTTGAAGGACGTGGCTCGCTTCATTGCTTTGGGAGCTCTTAAATATATCGTTAAGCAGATCTTCGTGATAAAAAGCGGGGACAAACATACCTAAAATGTAACAAGTATCGACCCATGAGGAGAATCCGTGACAGTTACTTCGAAGGAATGGAATGCCAAGGGTCCATGTTCGGCGTTGCGCCTCCGTTATGGCGCTTTATCGCGCTGTACCTGTTGTGCGGGGGAAGGTATCGACGCCGTCTCGGCAAACAAAGGGCTGGTCGTTCCGTTCCGTCTAGAGGACATTCAGGCGGCATGCATCGATGCTTTCTATAAAATTATCGGTAAGGCCGTCAGGTCACGCTGCGCTCGCCCAGACGTTCCTGACTCACATCACAGATGGTTGCTTGGTCTAGTCGGCCGGGGCAAAGTCGATGTCATTCTTCTATGCAGAAGCTGTACAAGCCATGAACGCTTCATGATATGTCCCTGGATACCACGGAGATCGAGCCTGTGGATGTAATTCAGTTTGTACAGTGCCGCCCAACCGTGTCGATCACACTCGTGCCTGCGCATATGCTCCCAGCCGTAGCACTGTCACTCAACTGCTCGCTACACACGTGAAGAGTCTTCTGCCGCAGCTAATTGCGTGTGCCGAACGTTGAAAGCAAAGGTCGATGGCCCCTGAGAGCCCCGCGGAGCAGATGCTCAGACATGGCTGAAAGGAGCGACGGCAAAACCTGGACAAGCGTCAGTTTGTGCCTGTCTCCGTGCTCTATGGAAATACCGGTGGGAACCAGGACGCAGGCCTCTGGCGAGCTGAAGGGAAGGTGCAGATTTGAAGAGCAAGCTCCTGACGTCGAGTATCTAATGGAATAGGCTACACAATAACAGTACTTCAGATTCAGCCACCACAGCGAGCAGTAGAAACGGCCCTACGTACGACTGGCACGATCTCAGGATGTTTGGATCCACAACAAAGCGCTGTAATTGACAGAGTAGGATCAGCGCGCTTCGTTGACAAGAGGAGGAAACCCGCTGACCAACGTGATACATGAATTCGAAGCTCGGCGTACGGAGAACGGACAGCGCGGAGCTGTCGTCGAAGAGTCACAGAACAAGGTTATTCGGCCTCAGAGGGCCGTATGAGAGGAAACAGAAAAACCTTGTTACTGGAATGACAGCAAAGGAAGTGCTGCCCTGTTGTGGCGTATTTTCTGATACGACGGTCGGTATTGTGGAAAGCTTTGTCGGAAGACGTAGTGCATTGCACGACCTGAAAACAAAGTTTCCGCACATGTGAGGAGTTTATGCCACGCTATCGTCCCAGAGACCATCCCCCGCGATCCCTGTATCCGCAATAGCAGTGACAAATAACGCCACTCAGGACCCTGGAAGAGTAGACAGGGGAACGAATCTTTACAACTCAATCAGTAGAGTGAACAGCGTCAAGGACAAGCGGGACATACATGACAGATGGCGACCAACTCGCCGTCCGACCACGTTGGCACAGTCGCTCGTGTGCCTTGGTAGCCGCCACCTTGGCGTCGCGGGGAAGATTTGCACCCGGAAAGATGGCCATTTCAAATGCCGTAAACAGCCGCAAAGCGAGCCCGGCGCGAAAGTGACTGAGCTTGACAGTAGTCTGAATGAGGTGAGCGGCGTCTGATAAAAGGATAAACGAGCTTACAGGCCAAAGGCAGGGAGTGACGTGTATGCGTGCACGGTAGTCACAAAGGAGCGCGTGAGTAGGGCGAAGGACTTTCGAGCGTGCGTTCGAAGGATGTGAATAAGCCGCGTCTGGGCTCGCGTTCTGATCTTCGCTCTTCGTTATTGTGTAGAAGGATAACCAGGAAGCATGGCGGTATGATCAAGCAGACTGCGGAGCGAAATCATGCGATCGGCTTTGGAATTGGCGGACGACAGATGGATCGACGGATGAATTTTACGCTGTGCGTCTTCCTCGAGGAGCCTGAGCGTAATAGACGTGTTCATAGACCATTAAGGTGTGTGGCATGTTCAACATTGCAGCACAGAGTATCCTGTAAACGTCCGACGCGCTTTTTGGAGCACAGTTAGGGCGTCGGACCCCCACGATTTGAGCCCCGGTGGTCGTTTGAGTGCGCGACGACGGCGGATGGACTATTAGACAGGCTAAGACAGGAAGGTTCAGTCGAGCTGAATAGTAGAAAGGTAAGACGACTTCACCTAAGAGTGTACGCGTCGTGTCACCGCATACATCGACGTGGTTTCGGGAGGGGGGCAGGCGCGTCGAGTTCTGCACCGAGCCGGTGATTCCCGAGAGTTTGATTATCGGTTTTGATGATAAGATGTGATTGGGCGCTATCTGCTGGGACATCGCCCCAAACCAGTGGGTCATTCCTCCAAGAGACATAATTACGATGCAATGAAACACGTTTGATATGACATTTATATATGCAAGCTCACATCGAGGTCTGGTAATGATCAGCTCAAATACACGTCCTGTAATGAACCGACAATTCAACTGGCGGCGCCACGGTCTCCCAGCGAAAGATTCTGACGCAGTTCCACGTCGTCCGGTGCAAGCTTGAACATGAGCGCGTCGAGTCGTCCCGCGGAACACTGGTGATGGAAAGAAACAACAAGGTCAGCGTGGCTTGAGATACACAGGGACAGATGAAGAAGTTGACGAAGTTGTCCGCCGAGAGCTCGGGACGACGTTTCTGAGTAAGACTACAGTTAGCGATCTGAATATGGTTGTCGCAGGGAGTACTGGTGCTCCAGTCGACCACCCGCTTGGTTTGAAGTCATCCGGTGTCTTCGGGTACAGTGGACTGCGCATCCTGAAGGACAGACGTACTTCGCGTTTCCAGCCTCGGGTCTTATAGGGGTGGAGTGGGACTCTGATATGTCTGCCTGTGCAAGTACCACGCGTCATCCAAATCCAGTAGAAGCTCGATTCTCTCGAGGGCACTTGCTTGTATTACCGTAACGGGGCTCGTGGGACATGGCTTTGCGTACTCCTGGTTCTCCAATCAGACCTGCTGGGGTCTCCCCTGTGGTACTAGCGGCGAGGGAGGCGTACGCCACGCGAGATGGCGGCGGCGGTGACACCACGCACGTGAATCCATGGCAGGCTCCGACGTGGTGCAAACACCATAGAGCGCATAGATCGCGGCCCTCCGAGAATTTCTGTTTGCGAAAGACGCGTCTGTCATCGCCTTGACTGTCGCTGCCGTAGCGTTGTAAGAGTCGGTCATGGCATCGCAACGCCGAGTCATGCTTCTCAAGTCTGAAAGTAGTCCAAACGTAAGCAGAGTCGAGAAATGTGGAGAGAAAGCTCAATATGCACCGTTCTGAGCCAGCGATTCCGTAACCACGCGTCGAAAGAACCCGCAGGTACGAGATAGAGGCAAGGGAGCACGACTCGAACCCACGCAATTGAAACTGGACGCAGATAGACGTAGAATCGGACGGAGTGAAAGGAAAATCGGCGAGACGCGTCGATTTGCAGGACGAGAGTGGATGTCGGTCGAAGGAAGGCCGTGATCCGAGCTCAACGGAGTTTGCCGGACTTTCCGTATCTGGCAACAAATTGAGCGCCGAACAAGTTCTCCTCAAATCAACACGGGCCAGTGAACCAAAAACCGAGGCGGCGCCTCTATGGTCCCGTAACGCGCCCCTTCTGACGTTTGTAACTGACAGTCGACGTATTCCTGCGCAAGGAGCAACCCCAGACCGTCATTACCGTGCGTCCCGAAATTCTCGACGCGCCCTCGACTCCACAATCATTCCAGCGCAAACGAGTTCATATAACCCGGGCCAGAAATCCGCGCCAAGATATCGATCAGAAATACTCTATCTGTGGGCGAGCCAGATTTTGGACGCGCCAAGCCGATATCTGGAGCGTGGAGGAGAAACATCCTTCTTCCGAGCCGACACCGAACCTTTCCGGCTGCGAGCATATTAAGTTACTGGATCTCAAGGACGGACCGATCTAGTAGGCGCTTGCATCGGATAAGATAAGATCGTCGAGACCCCAACCAAACGCCGTCGCCTTGAGTCGGACGTCCATCTGCGAACTACGGGCGAAAAGCCAGCATCGTCGAATGCTCAATAACGTGGGTATGTGGAATTTATCATCTGTGTTCTGGGATTGACTGGCCGTTCGTTTAGACTTCCAGTTTGTGGACAGTGGTTGTCGAGGCCGGCTGGGGCGTACAATTCTGCGAAGCATCAACGGCCGTCTGTCATGTTGGAGCCAAAACGCAGGCTATGTACGATTGTACTGATGTTACGCGTTGATATCTGCTAGTGCTGCATTCACGGCTCGTACCCTCGACGTTCGCCTTCAATATTCCTTGCGCACCTGGCACCAGCAGGTCAGCAGTCTCCCCCGGCATTTGTGCCAGGCTGTAGGTAAGTCTCCGTCACCTATGTTGCATGCGAGGGGACCGTAAATCACCCCAACTTTCCACTCTTAGTCCCCATCAAACCGTTTCCGCTCATACACGCCCATGGAAAGAGCGATCCTCCGAGCAATGCACCCGCCCACACGGTGACCGTTCTTCGATCAAACTGGTAACCCATTCCGGGTATACAATGGGTCGCCAAAGGTTTGTCGGCGCACTTCGTGGCAAGAGATTTGGCTTGGCTGGCGCGTGAGCTGTGCGACGCCGCATCGTATGCGCACCGGGGGCTGATGCACGACTCCGAAGTTCCCCTCCTATGAGTATAAAGGGCGACCGGGCGTAAACCGAAGGTCTTCCGGCATACTTCAACCGCAGTTCCTCCATTGTTCCCCTGGCTCACAATCCCTTTTCAATACCTTGAAACGACCACTATGAGCCGCGTTTCTGCCTCAATCTTGGCCGTGCTTGCTGTCGCGCAAGGTGAGAATCCTTGTCCGCAAACGCGTGGTGCAGCGATTAACCATATTGTTCCAGCTATCCAGGCGCATACCCCGATTCCCACATACGTACCTACTGTGGAAGTACGCGATGAGCAGATTTTCACATTTAACATATCATTGAAGCTCGCTGATTTAGTATGTTTATTTGCCATTGGCCGTTACCCTCATCTACTCATTCTAACGTCGCATATAGTGCCCTTCACAATGCAAAACGCCTGTGGACACCGTAGTAGTAAGCCTCTATCAGGTGTCGACCTATACGCGCATGTCTGATTACCCGCACCAAAGGACTGCTTCAAGGATCCGGAACTCACCTGTTACTGCCTCCCCTACTTTCTGGTCAACCTGGCGGCATGCTACGACTGCGTGCTCGATCTCGATCAGACACTGGGCCTCACGGCGGAGGCAGCTCAGGTTTCTCTCACCGGTTCGTGTGCTTTGCCTTTCTGCCACATCTTGTCAGCTTACTCTGGTATTTCCGGCAGACACATACAATTTTTGCGTGAACAAGCGTGGCATCCATCCTAACGTGCCAAAATTGAGGCACAGCAATGGCACTAATGACATCGTCGACCCGGCAGCTAGTACGTCGAGCTCCCCGGAAGCCACCCAGTCGACTCGGAACGGTGCATTTGGCTCTTCGACTGTAGCCTATGCGGTCGTTGTGGGCTCCTTGGGCTGCGCCATCGCCGGTTTGTTCATTTGAGTCGTCGAGGACGACGTGGAGGAGGCTTACGGAGCGTTTTTGGTTCGGAACATCTCTTGTCACGATTTTCAATACACTCGTTAGCCATCTACTGCCGCTTCCTCCTTACCAATGCCTAAGCGACTATGACTTGTCCCTCTCGAGCGCGGTCCACCGTTCGAATCTGCTGGTGGTGGTCTGCGCATCTGAGCCGCAAAGAAAACTGCCGGAGTATGGCACATCTGAATGGTGTAAAGTCTGGCTGTGCATGTACGCCCCGCGGGAACGAAACAAAAGAAGGTAAAAGTCGAGGACGTCCGCGTTTCAGTCCAAACTGTGGCGGGATGGTGAAGTTGATGCTTGTCACTGACAGCAGGTCCGCACGCTAGTCAGCGAGTAGATTTGGGGGGACGCTGAGGAGGTAGGTCGATAAGTGAACAGAGTTGTCGGAAGAGATTGCTTAGCTCCCTTATGTTGTCTAGATAGGGTTGTCCGGCAATCACCGAAAACCGCACCAACGCAAGACCAGCTACTAGATCTGTTGCGACCATATCATCTCCCTCGACCATTCCAAAGCTGTGGGTGATTCTATTCGCGTTTTTTGTTATTTAAATATCCGATGGGTGAATTTTCCCCAGTTCAACCGCTGTCTTGTACCTTCAAACCCTCCTTGTACAACGTTTTCCAAACGCTGTCGGAGCCTCTGCGTGTGTCAGGCTGCGAAGGGACGATGTGGTCGTATCGGCACGCGAGTGGGGCGACTCTGCTATGGTCTGGGCCCCACCTCCTCGGCGTGCGCACCTGATGCAATGTCTTCGCGCTCAACAAAGCAATATTCCTTTATCGTTTCCGAGCAGAACATTTTGCTTTCCCGCAGCAGCAAGGTTGCTCGACTCGGTGGCCTCCATGTGGCCGCCCACGTTTCTGGAGCTTGCCCAACAAGAACATAACCAAGCTCATCACCGTTCAACACGGATGCATGACAGTCAAGCGCACAGAGAAGTCATCTCCCGCCCTTGTAAGTTCGCCCCCCAGTGCTTACTTCTTCTTTGCCAAGTCTGGATTCTAAATATCAAGTATCCCCAGGAACGCTAATGTGCAAGCTGTACGCAATCCAGAGCTTTGCCATACAAAGGTAACTGCGACACCTTGTCAAGCACACTGCCTCCCTGTGCATCATTCTTAGAACACATTATTAGGTTCAGTCGGACAGGCTCGGTCAGGTGGCGAGGACATGAGCGTCCAATGAATGCCCAATGTGGTTGGTCAATGCAGAGTTCCGAGCGGGCGATGCACACGGAGCACTATGAAATGATGCTGTAGACAACCTCCACGACCACGTTCAAATTCGACCTTCTCGTTTCGAGTGGGTTTGCGGACTACCACCACGCCGCTGCGTATTGGGGACGTTGCAAAGTATAGCACTGGTGGGTCTCATGCTTCTCTTGCCAGTTAGTCTCCTCCTAACCACTCCTTTGTAGTCCTACTCCCCAATCCGGTACAAACACCCTTTCCTCGCCCAATCTCTCCGCAGATGGCAGGTCCCAGCAGGCCATCTGGGTCGTTCAAATCAGCCGACGTTTACGACGACATGGACTCTGTTTACATCGGCTCTGAGATCACCAGTCTCGCAACACTCCCTACTTTCCACGAGGAGAGTCAGGTATCGCTAGGAGGCATGTCACCGTTGTACATTCGCTCAACGCACATGCTCACAGCCAAATATGCGCAGATTTCCCAGCGAGACTACCTCCAGAAATGGTCTCAATGATATTACACTCACTGGTTGACGAGGAGCTGCCGAAACACGTATATCGATTCGTACGCTCGGAGCGGCGTTTCCTATCTCGCTCCTCCTTGGTCTGCCGCAAATGGTTAAGCATCCAACGCCCGAAGCTCTTCGAAGATCTCACGATACGAAACTCTGCCGAGTTGCGATTTCTCCTGAATGTGTTGCGTCAACAGAGGGATGGGCAGCTGGCATCCGAAGTCATATATCTCCACATCTGTCAAGACGTATCCCTTCCGCTCGACCGAATATGCCGTTTATTGACTGGCAAACTCCCCGCTGTCCGTCACATTGATCTCGCTTTGCAGAAACACCAGAGCGTATCAGCACAATCCCTACGGCTCTTCTGCACGAGTCAAGCCAGTCTTCGCAGACTCGAAATTTACAGGGTTGGGTTCATCAGCTTCTCAGCTTTCTTCCACGCACTACAGGATATGGCCAGCGTGGAGGAGCTGTCCCTGCGCTATAACACCTGGGGCGGTGTCGAAGAGAGGCCCCCTACTCGGATTTCCCTCGCAGGCTTTCCTAAGTTGCGTTTTGTTGACGTAGACGGCAAGCCCATCCATTGTCGGATGTCCGCTTTCCTTTTTGCACCCGCTCTCGCGCGACGATGCGAAGTCATACCAGGGCGTGTCAACGCGCACAACTCGGATGCATCACTGTTGTCGATGCTCGTCAAATCTTGCTGCCCGGAGAAAAGTGACGAAGGGGTGGGTCTGACGTACGATAAGGGTACGGCCCATACGTTTATAATATCAAGCACAAATATCTCATGTACATTGATTATAGCCAATGACAAAGTTTCGTTTCACAGCTTTGCAAAGACGGTCGACGTCGATTTGTGGCCCACAGCATCTCTAGCAGCGAATGGGAAATGGTCAGTCATACGCAGCATACAATGGGTCGGTTTCGCCAAACCGGAAATCGACGAGATCGACTGGGAGTCTCTGGACAAAGTCATTTTGACGGATGCGACCCGACTTCTCGAAATCCGCATCGGCCTCATTTCAGACGATTATTGGGATATGTTCTCGATTCGCCTTCCGGAACTCACAAAATTGGAGAAGGTTACTTTGGAGGTTGGAGGAAGGGAATTGCATACTGTGAGTGTGAGGAAGTCGTTTGAACTCGCGTGAATATGGCTAATTGAGAGCAGGGAGAGGAAGAAGTCGTAGAAACAGATGACGAGGTTGAGGGAAGAACTGACGAGGATGAAGAAGCAGACGAAGGTGAGGATGCAAAGAACATGACTAGGAAGAGGGGGAGAAAGAGGTGGACCACGAGAAGTTTGATTCTTGAATCTCTTTGACAAGAATTGTGCTGATTGCCTTCCAAATACACAACTCCGAGGCATATTTTCCCGTAAGGAAGGATATTAGGGCTGCGAAAACGATGACGTCGTTCAAGACCTTTAGACACCGGCGCGCACGGTGAAGTCCGGGAGCTGCGGCCAGTTTCCTAGTTGTGCTTGGTCACCTCCGATGCGGACCCGTGCGAGAACGACGGCGTCAGCCCATCAAGAACGGCCAGCTGGTGCCAGCTGGGTGGACAGACAAACGCGTTCGGCGGGGCGGTGATCGTGGATGTATTTCCCTGGCAGGTAAATTCGGGGAAGATCGTCCTGCTGCCCATGGCGTCGCCGCGCGTAGACGACGTAGCTGCAGATGCACTCGATCAGCGATGAAGATAGAGAGCACAGTTAGAGTGTTCCCGTACCAGCGATGAGCGATACCCGCATTTCAGCAGCTGGCCGCCGTAGGCCCAGTCTGTTTCTGTGATGGTGAAGTTCAGCTAGGTACAGCCGTCGGTCAGGTACGGTGGAAGGTAGACTTCGAGGCGCAGTCCCTGTGGAAACTTGGGGATACCATGCGAGTTGTTGGTTTGTGGGTCACTCCCTGAGATAAGCACTCGACCATCAAATAGAAGCTTGCAGAGCGATCGGCTAGGCGAATAACTAGAGGGACGATTGAGCGTACAGTGGCCTCAGAGTGGTAAAGACGCGCAACAATCGTATCGTTAAGGATGGACATGCGCTGACCAATGGGCTGCGCTGGGCCTTAGAGAATGGCGTCGAAGTTGGGATCGTCCGCGAGACCGAAACCTAGGCTCGTATGATGTGAGGGCTCGGGCAGATGTCAAGTAGAAGAACCACAGACCTTTCAATAGCATGCCCGGAAAGCGACCGTAGCTGTTGCTGCCTCTCGTAATCGCCCCTCGTCCCAGTAACCGTACTCGAACCTGTGCGATCTGGGGCGGGTCAACCATGGTGGTGGGTGATCATGGGTCTGAGCCTGCCAAGGCAGCCAGGCAGAATAGAATCCTATCCGGGGCAGCAGTCCGATAAACCCTGCCGCAATGACGACCATTGAAAACTTGGGACGTCCCACAACATGACTCCGAAGCGTAATTGGTTCGCTTCAGGAGCGAACAAGGCGGCTCACGGTGAACATACCCATCTGAGGCAATACGTTGAGTCAGCGGAATGCATGTATGTTGCTAAAGGATACGCACTACGTCTTACTCACCATTCAGATCATGCGTTCGATTTACGCCTGTGTCCGCATCTCTTCTAACGCGCGTATCTCTGGGAGGCAAAGAGCACTGTGTCGAGGAAACAATGGATCGTGGATGGTTGGGGTAAGTGGAGGATGAGTGGAGGTCGCGTCGCGCGACCCCCGAGATCACCGAATAGTCGATTGTGATCTGTTTCTGAGATAAGATAAGATCATACGCGTTCACCAACGCCCTTCAAGTGCAAGTATATCAAGACAAGACGCAAGACTACAATACAGTATAATACACAACGAGTCATTCTTTTACCCAACGAAACACAGTAACCAACAAGGAAAAGCGACAAAAGGGATCAACGTGCAATATGCGTCATGAGCGCAGAAATAGAGGGCATGAAGAAGTATTCGCCACCCTTCGGGATCACGAACTGCGGCAGCGTGTATGTCTTCGACTGATAGAGGGGATCGAGCCCGCCCATGCTGCGTGGGGTGCCTTGGCCGATGATAGGGTCGATACCCGCGGCGAGGGGCTTGGGAGGGAAGCTAAAAGGTGTATCAGTAGCTGCACGAATGAACGCAAGAACCTGTGATGGTACTGACAGTGGATTATTGGCCCATGCAACCTGCTGGAACCTGAACCCATTGTCGATGACAGACTGGTACTCGGCTGTGCCAAACATTAGGTCAGTACTTGAGAAGCTCTCAGGAAACGGGGTGGACGTACCGAAAAGAAGACCGCGATCTTGGGAGCTTACCCCAGACGCGAGCTCTGCGCTAGACGTCTCGGGGCCGTATGGAATGCTGGACCTTATCGCGTGATTGATGACCTCGAGACCAGGAAAGTCCGCGCGCGGGTTCGTCTTGCGTACGTGCGCACCGAACGGACACTCCGTCTGATCCAACACCCCGTCCACATACGCGAAGTTGTTGTTCCGCATGTGGTCCGCGCCGAGAGCGGGGTCGTCGCGTGTTGGCGCCAGGTCCAATGGTGCACCGCTCTTCCAACGTCCGAACATGCGCGCGCCGAGGAGTTCTGCGCCCTGTTGTGGCGTGAGGAGCCCTGCAGGGCTCACGCGTATGGCGTTGGCAACCGTGTAGGCGTGAAACTCGGGAACCTTTTGCTGCAGGTGTCGGAACGCCATGAAGGTGCCGTCGATGGCCCATACTGGGCGGGGTATTGGGTCGCCGAAGCGTCCGGTGAGGATGACGCCTGTGGGCACAACTGCTTGACCTGGAAGGATGTCGATCGCCCAGCCTGTGATGGCTGGCTGGGAGATGCCGTCGAGGTAGCCAAAGTCTGTCAGAGGCGTCAGATCGCTGCCTGTCGCGGAGGAGAGTTGACGACTTACGTTCGTGTCCGGAATTGGTTCCAGGACGGGAGGATCCGCTCAGCACTTTGACTTGCGTGAGAGAGGTTCCGAAGAATGAGGTAATGTCGCTCGTGTATTGGTCCAAGAACGCATTCTACAATCGATGAGTACGATCCTCAATACATCTTAATCGTACTCACCTGGTCGCTCCCTATGAGAAATACCCCATGGATAGTGGTCCCAGTAAAAGGTGCCGCCCATTGGCTGAGATCGTCCCCAAGGTTTTGCGCATCCGCAAACATGCCAGAGGTGAACCGTGCGTCGTAGAGGTCGTCCTTGATCCCAAGCGCAGTGAGCCCCGCACTCGAGAAAGCAAGGTTGACGAACGCGAGTGGTTGCTGGTCGGGGGACGAAATGAGGGTCGCACACGATGTGATGCGCGCAGGGATGTAGGCCTGTAGCGACTTCTTGAACTGCGTCGCATCGTTGACGTGAAAGAAGACGAAGCGTTCTTTCTGTTTCCTCATTCCGACCCTTGGTGAGCGTTAGCGACAGGATTGAACGCGAGGGGAGGAGGCGACGTACAAGATGTCTCCTTGGATGTTCTCTAGCGGCAGGTATGTCCCGTTCGTCACGTTCAATCCCAGGATCTGCGCGAGGGTGGGCAGGGGAGCTTGTCCGGGGAACGCTGAACGATATGAGGTTAGGTATAGATCGATTGAACGGACGCATATAGCTGACGTACCACCAAGCAGCGGTGCAGTGCGCGACTGCCTCTCGGTGAGGCTGGTTGCAGCGACATGCTTACTTGCACCGATGAACGCGAATACCGACGCGAAAAGGAGTGAAAAGCGCATCATAGCGATCGCGAGGAGCGAAGGGGGCCTGGAGTGAAGTAGCAGGTTTGCCCACTACTTATAGTGTCCGGCACTCGAGAAAGGCTGGACGGTAGTTGAAGAGCGGCACATTGATAAAAGGTTTCATTGAAACCCAACTTGGGCTGAAATGAGCTTCGCAGGCGGACGTTCCACAATGCCGTTGGATGCATCGGAGGATGCATGACGTGACAACATGGCGCGCAGCCAATTCAATGACGCTTACGCAGGCGCAGTGGAGGGCCAGTTGTGCTTTGATGGAAGGTGGAGAGCGAGCGAGGACCCCAGACGGTGCGAAGGAACCCCAGTCCGGAGGTTGCCTTCGAATCGAGAAGAATGGCTTATGAAGCCTTCTCCGTAGCATTCATGTTGGTCACTGAAGAACACGGGTCGGGAAACGTCCGTGACAGCTGTTGAAGTACGTGAATATCCCGGCGACCTCAAACCGCCACGGCAGCATACTTGGATTCCAAATGTGCCAGTCGTCGTATTGCAGGAGAAGACTATGAAGCCTTTCGTGCGCCCGGGAAGCTGTGTGGAGCATGCTGAACCGCAAAATAGAACCGACTTGAGGTGTGCCGCACGGTGTGACCGGAAGGTATCGAAATGGGATCACTCCACAACGAAGGGTACGCGAAGGACCTGAAGTCGGATATTAGCTGGGGCCGGCGTGGAAAATAACCTTTCGGACACGCCTTCTGTGATAAATCATCGAAGCCTCCGATTCGGGAATCCTGGGCGGAGAAAACGGACGTTGAGGGCAATTGCCGATACCCCTAGCTGACCAGAATGGTTTGATATCCAGGGACAGCGGTATACAAAGACGAGTACAACAGCCTTCTGTTCGCCAAGGACGCGGCGAGAGGAGAGCGTTGGAGGAACCGGGTGCGGATTGGGTGCAAAAGGAGATTGATTTTGATTTCCTTTTACGCTAAGACAGGACGTGATGAGCCAGGACGACGGTCTTATATAGTCGTGACGGAGCTCCTCCCGCGTACTGTATCGTCCGCAAAGCGGACCCTTTCGTTGGTCTAGTGGGCGCCCTCCTGTCACGTATCAACGGCGGGCGAATGGATCTGAAGTCGCAACAAGAGGCAGCAGTACCGTCCAAGAGGACGCAGACGCGTCATGTCACGCATAACAGCCATGGGACAGGACTTTGATCCACACTGAAGATGTGTTAAGCCAGACACGGCGTGCATGCATCTGCGACGTCCCTGAAGAGAGCCCATGGCCCTACGCTCACAAATACAGTGAAGGAAGCGTGTCGTATCGAAGGACGGTGCGGAGTGATGGGGCGGGGAAAGCACCATCGTAAAATAGTAAGGGTGACGCGAGTGCATAGACCGAAACATAGCCTTCAGAGGGAGTCGGGCAATGAGTGGTCGTCAGGACTTTTGTCTGTGACGATGAGCAAGTCATTAGAGACAGCAGTGGTGCAAGAGGGTAGCCAACGCACCGAGAACTTCACAGCGTCTGCCAACATCTCCGTATCAACCTCTCCTCCTCGTGTTCGGGAACCAACTGTGCTGTCGCGTTCGTCGACTTCGCTGCGCGCTGGTGTCCTTGTTTGAGTTTAGTCTTCGCGAAATTGCTGAGTTACATGTCAAGTCCAAACAGAGGACATACACACTTGAAGTTGGCGAATGAGTTTGCGTCGATAACAAGGTGGAAGAGGTCGTCGCACAAGACCAACGCGCTCAACATCTTATCTTATCGCAGAGTTACGATCAATCGGGGATCACCGCGCCAAAGCCCCGGCAACGGCCAACACGACCCAGGCTCAGCCCAAACTCCAACTTCACACGATGATCACACGCGGCATTCAAAAACACAACAAACCGCACAATCCAATTCGACGAGAATAATACAAGCAAATGACGAAACCGAGATGCTGACGCGAAGTCAAGCGAGTCCGAGACAAAGTCTAGCCGAAGCCGGACAGGGTTCCAAAAATTGTGAGTGCGCTCGAGCGATGCAAATATCGCAGCGTTGGCGAGCGACTCGGGGTGCGGATGGGCAGTCTCCGCGGCGCCATGCGAGATGGGCCGGTGAAGCTCATGCGAGATAGATGGGGTTGACTGGCAAGGTGATGTTTGGCGCGGTCTAGACTGCGACGACGTACTGAGATGGAATGAAGCTATCTGTAGCGTGGTCAGCGTTTGCAGACGCGGTAGAATATGTTATGTACTTACATAATATAGGCGAGATAGGACAGTTATTGAAGACGAGCTGTAAACAGGAACGAGATGATAGACACGACGCGGGTGCTGTCAGTGGAAACTGAGGTGTTGCAGCCTTTGGCGAGGTTGGAGTTGGTGTTCCAGACGATAAGGACGCACTAGGATATGTTAAGATATCTAAGAGCGAGTCAGCGACGACAATCACGGCGAGGACAATAATAGGCTCACATGTAGACATGCCGAAGCGGAGACCGTCGCAGAGAACCGGCAAGGTTGAGACGAGAGATCTAGTGGTGGCAAGCGTGAGGTAGTAGAGATACAAGACCTTGGACACATGTCGGCGTCGAACGGCGCGAGTGCACAAGCAGTCGATGTTGTCGTTTATGCAGAGATAGATAATAATAATAGCGATAATATTACCTATATCAAGGTCAGATACGAGGACATGGTCACGACGAAGGAAGGTTTACCTGTGAGATAGCGAGGACGAGGCAATGATGATAACCAAGTCAGGGCGGTGAGCGAGGGCGATGTTGTCTAGGCCCAAGGACTATCCGTGAGTATGATTAATTATAATGATACCTAGGAAGCGGCGTGAGCGACAACGAGCGCGATAGAGAGAATGAGGCGCGTACCTGCAGGGCAACGCGTAACAGCGACGGCTCGCGCGGTGGTGCTGGCGGTGGTGTCGTAATGGCTAGCAAAGAAGTATCGTTACCTGCATCATCGAAGTTAGACACAACGACACAGTCGAGACGGGCTGGGGCTTACCTGTGATCTAGCGACGATGGGACGATGGAGATAACCGTGTCGGGGTGGTGAGAGATGTCGATGTTGTCTAGGCTCAAGGACTATCCGTTAGTATAGTTAATTAAAATGATACCTAGAAAGCGACGTGAGCGATACCGAGCGCGGCGGAGAGAATGAGACGCGTACCTGTAAGGCGACGCCTGATAGCGACGGCGCACGCGGTGGTGGTGACGGTGGTGGCGCTGATATGGCTAGCGACAATCTGCCGCAGACAACGTCATTGCTGCCTGAAGGTGTCGGACATGCGTCGATGTCGAGTGATGTTACCTAGACCCAGAACGTCAATAATTTTAAATGAATAGGAGTACCTGTAACGACATGAGCGATGGCACACGACAAAGGAAGCAAGATACACACCTGTAACGCAGCGCAAAGCCTAAGCGACGTCGAGGGCGTTGATCTTATTGACACGGCGAGATAAAAAGGTTGTCGGGACTCTCATGCGTCGGGCATGTGACGACTGTAGAGCGACGAGGTTGAGGTGGTCTACAATCTAAAGGGCTCAATAAATACGAATGATTATATGTTACCTACGGCGACGTCAGACACGGGGGCAGCGTTGAGAGCATCAAGTAACTCACCTATAGGGAACGATGGGATCGACGCCGGGCAGTTGGCCGGCAGGTTGCCGTCGTAGGCAAGGTACTGTTGGCGATGAGCATAGGACAATGGATACAGGATTAGGTTGAGGCGAAGTTGAGGCGTGTCGGCAGCATGTTGATGTCAAGTGGCGAGCGGGGGCAATGTCGTCTGGACTATAGGATTGTCAATGGATGTAGAGAAAGATACAAGTACCTGTAAGAGCGTGAGCGATGATGAACACAGATAGAAAAGCGAGAAGCGCACCTCAAAGTTATGCGCGGTACAATCGGCGATGCTGGTGGTGTGGCGAGATGCTGTCGACGATAAACGTGGCTAGCTAGATACAGAGTCGGGGAAGGTGTCGAGATTGAGCCGTGCCGGGAGCGCGTCGATGTTGGGCGGCGGGTAGGGTTTGGTGTTGTCCAGATATGTCAATAAATATCAATAAGGATAGAGGTACCTGTAGGAACATGAGCGGCGATGAAGGTGGCGAGCACAGCGACAGGCGCACCTTAATACAGCGCATGCTGACATCGGCGCTGGTGGTGATGTTGGTGATGTTGATATGTCGAGTGGCGAGTGGCGAGCCGTTGGCGGCGATGAAGTCGGAGGCGAGTTCTTCGAGTCGACACCGCAAAGGAATGGTTATCGGGCAGCTGTGGGGCCAGTGTGGGCTCTGAGCGGCACGCTGCGAAACGCGCCGCCTCCCGAACACGACGTCGTTTCGACGCCGCACACGCACATGAGGTGGACATCGTCGACCCGGCTTTAACGCTGAGGAGGATGGAGCCACCCCCGCCGAACCTCTACACGCCAACGGGAATGTCCTGTTAAGGACCCCGATGTGGTGGTGCGTGCAGCCGCAAGGTGAAGGGCGAAGTGAGGGAGAGCCGGGGAATCTGGGGAGGCGGGGCCAAGGTTTATGTACGCGGTTGGGTGGAAGATTGGGACGGAGCTGGGATTGAGCAAGCCGGGATGCCGTGTGTGAGAACCTGTACAGTTGCCAATTGCGGCTTGGCGTGGTGGGAGTGATGCACACGGGGCGGGCTGTTGCTCGCTTGCTGGGTTGATTGAAACGTAGTCCAGGCCTCGCCCGTCCTCGTAGTTTATTCCCTCCTCCTTTCCCGACGCGTTGTTGGCACTCGCGCGCCGCCAGTGACATGCTGCGCCGCGCGTGAGCACGAAGGCGTCGCTATTCCTGAAATCCAGCAAACTCGTCCGCCCGCCATCTCTTCCGCCACACTCGTCGAGCGGGACAGTTCGGCCGCGCCGACGCAGTTAATCGTGACATAAGATCGTCCCCAACACGCCCTGCTGACCCTCTCCGATTTCCAGATAACACCACGGTGCCCGAGAAAGCCTTGTCCGCTGAATACAAGGTCGAGGCACATCACCACGACGCGTGATGGTTCGACCCACGCATCCGCAGACCCGTCCGGTACACCGGGCTTCTGCAATAGAGTTCGGGTATGGGCCATCTTGCGCTCAATACCGCGCGGTTTCCAACAGGTTTGCAGACCATCCAGCCCTCCCGCCGCCCGCCCCTTCCGCCCTTCCGTCCGCACCTCGTCTCTGCAGGAGTTTCGCGCGGATGGTGGGGCAGGAAGCGTCTACACTGAGTCTTCCACACATACAAGACGTCGGATTGCTCTCTGGCTCCCACGCAGCTCGTGCTCGTTACGTATATGTGTGCAATCGTCGCGAAGGTGCGGTGTTGGCTCGGAAGAAGGATGTTTCTCCTCCGCGCTCCAGATATCGGCTTGGCGCGTCCAAAATCTGGTTCTCTCCCAGATATAATATTTCTGATCGATATCTCGCGGTGGACTTGCGGCTGTATGGGTGCGTTTGCGCTGGAATTCTGGACTGGAGTCGCGGTCGGGGCGAGAATTTCGGCACGTGCGGAAATGGCAATCTGGGGGTGCTCCTCGCGCAGCAATACGTCGACTGTCGATAAGCAGCGTCAGTAGTGGTGCATTACGCGACCATAGCGGTACTGCCTCAGTTTTTGGTACACGGGGCCGTGTTGGTTTGGGGAGAGCTCGATCGGCGCTCAACGTGTTGCCAAATGCGGAAGTCCGGCAAACTCCGTAGCTATCCATTGGCCTTGAGCTCGGATCACGGCCTTCCTTCGACCGACATCCACTAATCTCTCTCGCCCTCGAAGATATGCTCAGCATCAGGTCGAGCTCCCCCTCCCCAAAACCCCCGCTGTAGTTGCCGCCGTCTACGCCAGCCTGGCCCGGGACGCGCTCGCATCATGGTTTCCAATCAGCGAGAGGAGAAACCGTCCTGGTCTGTAAGTCTTCCTCGCATGGGCCGACCTCGCTAACGTATTATTTCGTAGAAGTTCGAGGACCAATCTGACTTTCCACCAAGCCCTCGCGCGTCGACGTGGCAGCGGCGCGAGATATCGAAGAACACTACGCTATGAAACTGTTCCGCTACTCGTGGCGTAGCCGTGATACGAACTAACTACAACTCAGATGTAACATACAGACACCGAGCGCCATCGATAGTACTGAGTCTTGCGCTTATATCTCGAGTGAACGCTGATTCAACTATGTACAGCCGGGAGACGCAAATTCTAGGCATGTCGATCGCCAGCCGTTCTTTAATTACCACAGCTATAAACCTATGGTGTCCACGTCGCTCTGGTCCTACTCTTCGTCTTCGTCCTCCGAGCTGTCCTCCTCGTCCACTCCCTCACCTTCTGCCTCGCTGAGAGTGACAGGGTCAGCTAGGACAAACCTATCATCGTCGGAGCCGTCGTCGCTGTCTTCGTCAAGCTCATCTTCCAGGTACCACCGAAATTTCAATTTATTTACGTTGACGAAATGAGGCATCCTCCGCGATATCACCTTCATCGCAGCATTGCGACCCTCTTCGTCGTCTATCTCTACTATGAGCGTTCGCACGTCCGGGATCAGGGCCCAAAGGTCTTCGTCGAGCTGGTCCCAGGGAAACGATGTTGCCTGTTCGCAGGACTCCACGGCGAGGGAGACGGACGAGATACCGCCTTCGCGAGAAAGATGAACCTCGATGGATTGTATGACGCCTTCTCGCGGGCACCAGCCACTGATCTTGAAACCTGGATCATGCTGTTCAGACCTCTGCTTGAGTGGAGAAAGGAATCACGAGCGTACTGTCATGCATGAGCTCGCAGTCAAACGCGCGATCATGCTGGTGTGCTCCCTCTATCTCGGCAGCATCCCTATCCCCAGCCTTTGGAGAAGCCCACGCCTCTGTCACAGGGCACGTTCGCATGATGGCAAAGAGCACCCTCTCCAGTACGGCAAGGGTAGGAGGCTGTGGGCGGTCCGTCTGAGCCCAGTTCGACGTCGAGCATGAGCGAAGGATTCGCAGTGGTGCACGGCCGTCTTTGACGCGGAGAGTCGCAAACATGATGCTACGGCAGTGTTGCGAAGGGAACATCCCTGTATCCTTGACGTGGACGTTGTCAAAGACAATCTTCGGCCACGATGGCAGGTCGACTGAGACGAGGAACCTGCGGAGGCTAGAGGGATCCGCGAACGATAGCCCTCGTAGGGACAGACCTTTGACGTGCGTCATCTGTGGTGGAAGGGAGCGAGGTAGGGAGTGGTATATCGATCGGACGAGGACGGGCGATGACGAATCGGAAGAATCGGAAACTGTGACATAGATCTCGACGCGCTGATCGAGCTTGCACCTTGACATGAAGATACGATGCACCCAGGGCGGGCCGGCAAGGTCGTAGTGCAGATCGAGTCGCTGCACGAGCCTGGCGAGAGACCTCTCCACGTTTGAAGATGGTGACGTGATGAAGGAACAGAACTGGTCTCCGTCTTCGAGAGTTCTCAAGGCGAGGCGACGGAATATATCCCGACGCAGGAACCCCGCCCAGAACTTGCAGACGAGAGAGCACCTTCCGAGTTCCCGCTTGCTCAGCTCGAGCGGCGGGCAAGCCTCCGACGAGTTTCGTTCCCAAGTGTCGGGCTGCCTACCGGAGAGAAGCTCAACGATGTGGGCAGTAATCTCAGGCGGGACGTCTGTTGCGCTGGCGTATTCCGATGGCATTGGCGTCGTGTCTTAAGCATTTGGGTCAGACGCATGGAGACAACGTGAGTGAAAAGCACTTACAAAACGCGTTCTGCACCGATATTGATGTGTGAGTGTGTATTCGTGAGACCGTCCGTGCTATCAGATGCGTAGGCCGTGTTTGAGGGCCATGAAAGGAGGAAACAGAGAATGAAGCGCCAAACATGCCTGCACGAACGGCGTAACTTGCATTACACGCCCTCCGGTATGGCACCCCCAAAATTAAATCCATATAGCTCCTCCTTGGGTGGGAAGTCAATAGTACTCGGACAATGAGGTCATACGCGACACTTGCCCGTGGGCCTGCGGAGTGCGGCACGCGGCAACGGCCGAGGGCGCATCACTTCCTGTTCCATGAGGCGGGGCGCAGCGTTGAAGTCCGGCGTGCCAAATCTCGTTCTCAAAAAATTCGGCAAAATAAAGAACTCCAAAGTACAGCAAGAGAAGATACGGCGCGATTTCGCGCATCGCAATACGGGCCCAAATCGCCCACAAGATATTTCGCATCCGGAGCCGCAGCTCAAGGCTCTACTTCCACCACGCCTCCGCTGGCAGCGCCGGCCTCAAGCGCATCGGTCGGCTCGCCGACCAACTCATCCGCGTCCAAGCGTCCTCCCATGGGTTCGTCAGCTATAGAAGCGACGTCTCCGGCGAACGTCTCCGCGATAGTCGCAAAGCGAAGCGTCTTCCACTGCGAAGTCCGCAGCTGCGAGCTTCCTTCGTCTAGCGAAATTGAGAGGAGGCCTAGTATGAAGCGCGACATGCAGATTGATGTGAGTCTATAGAAATATTGTAAGAGGGCAGACAACGGGGAGAGTGCAGGATAAATGACGGACGCGTCTACCAAGGGACCTGACAAATTCAGAACCAATACATACGTGCTGCTATATACAGTTTCGTCCGGCTATGAAGGTGGTGGATAGTTAGATTAGAGATGAGGAGTTAATATTAGTGATTGAGAAGGCATTACAGAGAGACGATATAGCATCTGCGCGATGCCGTTTAATGCTGTTGCCACGGCAATGACTCTGGACAAAGAAGAACAAAGTTGTTATCAGAATTCGCAGGTACGATTATGACCTCGAATGATACTTACACAAAGTAAAGTGTCCTTGAGATGGGCCAATGAGTTGACACTCCACGATGAGATGATACAATACTACCTACCGTTTTTGAGCAATATCGTAGTGAACGGTGTGCGCATAACCGTCGGCTGCAAGTTCCACCGACAAAGCGTCTTTTTCCATGTCAGCGCAATAAGCATGCCCTCGAAAAATAAGGCATGCAATCTAAGCGCTGATACTGTGCAACATTAGCTCAAAACGTTGCACAAGTATTAATCTAGCTGGCTAGACCCACAGCTAGAAAGGAAATTCAGCAGTGGCGTATGATGAAAGGAGTTGTCCTTACGCACATATACGTCGGGAATGCCACATTCTCAACCACTACGAATGATATCCAGCCGTTTGTATTGTGGTGACAGTTGATTAGCCCCAATACAGTGAATAATCCGACGGGTCTTCTGGGAGATTCCGATGAGATAGATTCGACCAGCATAAGCCACTGAAAATACGTCAGAGAAGAAGGGGGTATTGACTCAAAAGTAATGTACTATTAGAGCGAGAGGGTTGAGGACGCCGACGAAGAGCACACATGTAAACATTCGTTTGCTTGATCCATGAAGCGCATACATGCGCAAGCCAGCAAACACTGTTCGTCGTCAGGCGGCTTCCCGTGCGGATAACATATGGTTTCTCACCGGAATATGCCAGATTCACCACCACAAGGCATGCATCGATGAGACGAACCGACACAGTGCATCTATTAGAGTTTCAGAGCGGAGAATGGGTAGCGCAATGAGGTGGTTTCGTACATCTGATTACATTCGGTAGATATTAACTAAAGAACATAAAAAAACAAAGGGTACTCACTTGATCGTGATCGAACATTGTTGGAACAAAGTTGCCGAGAAATATATCCGAAGATTCGAGCAATATTGGCATGGGAAGCACCTGGACGATACTCATCAAAGATATTGCGAGCATCGAGTATCGGTTCAGGACAAACAGCACCTTTGCGACTGAGATGCGTCTCCGCCAGACGCATCTGACCTCTTCGCTGAATGTGATGGCGTGTTCGTAGCAGCAAAGTACTGCAGTAGTCGTACTATCAGCTGTGTGAGGTGCAGGTATAGAGATAGAATGTGGCGCACTGGTCGCTGCAAGGACAAGAAAGCCTCCTTCGCTGGCGCGTTACGCAATTAGCCAGGAAACGGTAGACTAAAGGGGCGTGTAATACCCACCCATCCGTCGAGTCCATTCCACCAGAGGCCATATTGCAACGACGACGATGATCTGAGCTGATGTTTGGCCCTCTCCTATGTAGGCAGAGATAACGACGAGGGATGATCGGGTGCATTGAAAATTCTGACGCCACTGGCATCATCGCTGAGTTGAGGGCATATATGCACGTTTTGGCGTATGCACCGCCTGTTTTCCGGATGCGTAGGAATATCAGAGATTCTACAAAAGGTAGGATGAAGGAGCTATCACGTACTGGCTAAATATGGCCATGAGAACAGCTTGAATAGTATCAGACGAGCCTGAACCGGTGCAAGGGTGGGGAACGGAACCACCAGAAGTGGCGCGTCCACAACGACGTGCCATGCGACGCAACCGAATTCGGCAGCTTCATGGACGTGTCGCTCCAGAAGCACACATGTCCCCGTAATCCATCGTTCTGCGCCTACGGCCAGCCGACGCTCGACAGAATTCACTTCTCTAGGGAGATGATTAAGCACAGAACGGGCCGGTCAAACATTTCCTTGGGGTGCGCACTGGTCAGAATTCAAAATGACGGGAGCCATAATCTTCCACTGCCCTCCTGCGAGGCACAATCAGGATACGTGTTGAAGTGTTGCTTGAGTTGACAGATCGACCGTATTGATCCCCGTCACGCTCCCAGTGGAACACTGCATCCGTGTGTGTCGTCTCCGTCGAGGGTGGTTGAGTCAGGCATTTCTGTTCAAGGCTTAGAAGAGCACATCAGAAAATTCCTCAATTCAGGACGCGATAGCTTAACATCATTATTTAGTCGGTCCATTGCAACGAACCGTGGCCTACCAAGTATTCGCTCATCCGAATGCGAACGTAACGCTGACGTGTTTCCCGACTCATTACTGCATTCACAAGACGTGTTTCCGTACGGCCTCCACCACGAGTGACTGCGTCGTTACGACCCAATCACGGCAGGGGGTGACGCTGTGGATGTTAGCGGAGAAGATGCGCCGGCAACGCCCGGCGAATTGTTGAAGGTTGAATGGGCGTCAATGTACGCCGATAAGCCCGACACACGGCGTTGTGGCCGCACCAGCACTGCATCGCTCAGCTGGGGAGTGGCGCACCTTTCCCGGAGCGATAGAAGATCAGTTTGGCGAGACTCGACGATGAAAGGCGATGGTGCTACCCAACCCATCAAGCGTCCTTTGCCACTGGGCGGAAAGCGGCGTGCGCCACGGTAGACCCTACATATGGCGTAACCGAGGAGTCCGGCATTGTCACTCCAAACTGCGCAAGCTATTCCCGTGGCAATTTCCGGTAATGCTACATCATGTGCGTAACTTCCTCAACACAAGGTTCGAAGTTCATGGACAGCTTGACTTTCACGACAAATACAAGACGAATGTAGCATCTGCGCCGTCGAATTCCTACGTGAATGCCACCTCACCTCCATCCTCAATTTCATAAGGTCATCATCCCGGTCTGCAACAATTTCCACACCCCCATCAAACGTCTCAGCGATAGTTGCAAGTCGAAGTGTCTTCCATTGCGGAATCCGAGGGTAGGACGGCCGAGAGCGTGCGTCTTCTTATTTTGGCGATGAAGCGGGGAGCCGCAGCGAGGTCTGGAGTTACACATGTCAAGTCTAGTCGTCGGGGAGCCCTGCAAACCCGCGACCATAAATTATAGTACTAGAAACTTCAGTCCAACTTTGCACATTCGATACAGGTGCAAATCGCCCACAAGAAGAGAGTGTTCTTTCGTCGCCATGCCGGACCCGCAGTTCAAACGTCACTTTCCGCCGTGCCGCCGTCAACACTGGTCTCCAGCCCATCAGTGGGCAATCCGACTGACTCGTCCATATCTCCATCATTCTCTAGGAGCCTTTGGTCCAGCACGCCTACGTCCCCAGCGAACGTCTGGGCAATTGTCGCGAAACGGAGTGTTTCCCACTGCGAGGTCCGCAGCTGAGAGCTGCTTTCGTCCAGCGAAATTGAGAGGAGACCCAATATGAATCGCGACATGCAGATGGATGTAAGCCTGACAAATAGGGGTGAGAATAGAAATAGGGTAATAATGGGGAGTGAAAGACTGACGCGTCTACAATAGGGCTCGCTGCTGAAAATAAATCCCGGACCTCCTCCTGACTGTTGTACATCATCCCGGTGACGTTCAACGCAGACGCTATGGTGACAACTCTGAGAAACCACGCAAACCTGTTAGAAGTAGACGTGTACAGGGCCGCATATTGCGCTTACACGAAGTAGAATGTCCCTGATGGCTGCCAATAAGTAGAATGGCCGCTCTGAGGTGTTGAATACACATACCGTCTCTGAGCAACATCGTCGTAAATGGCGTACGAACCGTGACTGCAGTATGCCGCATATTCCACCGCGAAAATGTTTTGTACCATGTTAGTGCGATGAGAATTACCTCGTAGGTTATGGCGTGAAATCGGATTGCCCATACTATACAATATCAGCAAGGTTTGCAATGAACAACTCTTCAGTGCTCACCACTAGAGAAGTGGATCAGAATCGACTTCTGTGGAAAGCATTATTCTTACGGATATTGAGCATCACTGTACGAAGAAAATGCCCAAAGACTGTAACCGCGAGTGCAGTTGGTTCTCCCTAATAAATATACACTTCTGACGGGGTCCTGGGAAGGAAAAACCGCAAAAATGCCTTCAGACACCATGAGCCACTGTAGATAAAATCGCACGCGTGAGGAGGTATGCATTTGATAGTAACATAACGTACGATTTGAGTGGCGGGGCCGAGAAGGCCAAAGAAGAGCACGCATATAAATAGAGGCTTGCTCAATCCATACACCGCAAATATACGCAGTGCGGCAAAAACTGTCCGGAGTCAGACTCGAACTCAGCTCATCAGAAATATGAATGTTTCCTACCGGCATATGCAACATTCATCGCCATAAGGCAGGCGTCAGACAGGCGTAGGGATGCGACACAACTATGATGAAGTGGTCAACGTGGGGTGGTCGACGAGAACGGAATGGTATGATCTCGTACAGCTACGCACGTCAAAGCGGTATTAGCTCGGACGGAGAATTGGTATGAGCTACACTCACATCATTGAACAGGTTCGCCTCTGGCAGTACCTCATCATAATTGGAACCATCGGAACGTATCGCGGGGAAAGGAATGAAGTTTACGATATTAGCCAATGACGCGACCAGCATGATGTATCGGTTCAGTATAAAGAGCACACTTGCCCCCGAGATGCGCCTCTTCCAGACACATCTGACCTCTTCGTCGAATGTAATCGCGTACTCGTGGCAGAAAAGGACTGCGAGTCGCGGCTTCATCAGTTGCAAACAGTGCAAGAGAAAATGGCACTTGCCAGTCGCTGAAAGGGTGAGGAAACCCCCATCGCTGCAATATGCAATCAGTAGGAAACGGTAGGTTAGGTAGCTTTGGGGTACATACATGGGTGAGAAGCCGCCAGATGACATGGCGTACCGCAAAGATGGACGATAAATGAGAAGATAAATGGTCGATTCCAGTGTCAGGCCCTCTTATGTAGGCGAAGGCAACGACCGCAGAGTTCTTGATGTCTTGGCAATTTTGGCACGACCATCGACTACGAGGGATACATTACTTTACGAGGGCATACATACCGACTGGCTTCCAGATGGAAAGGCACATCAGTGACAGTATGACAGGTAGGATAGATACGCTAGCACGTACGTGTCAATTGAGGACACGAAAGCAGATTATACGGTGGATTGAACGCCTTACCCTGTGCAAGGACGTAGAAAGAATCCGCAGAAGAACAGCAGCCCTTGTTTTTCCGTACCGTCGCACATTGAGTGGCGTACTCCCATCGACACGCCATGGTAGGAAAAGAAATTTGAATAATCTCGTACCTGTGGCCGCCCGCAACCGAGTCTTGTATCCTATGATGACCAGGCCTGCGATGAGGGCACCATAGTGCTAGAGCCGCTGACGAGTCGGATAGATAAGAGACGTGTATTACTGCAAGTGAAAACAATGATCAGCGCACTAGTGGTCGTACATAGCAAGTGCTTGTACCGTTCCCTTCAGGAGCGCCCCTCCTTCGCCTTTGTCTCTTCATCACCTTGACCATCATCCCCATCCCCTTCTCCCCGGTCTTCGTCGGCTTTTCCCTCTTCGCTATCACCTTCTTCACCTTCTTTTTCCTTTTCTGTCTCGATTCCCTTGCTCTCGTCTCCGCTCGTACTAACAGGCGCGACCAATACGGAATCTCGAAACTTGCTCACGTCGAACTTCAGTCTACCCGCTTGCGCGAATTGAGCCATTGTCCGGGATATCACCTGCATCAAAGCTTCGCGCCCCCTTGCGTCCCTGATGTTGAACACCAGCATCTCCACATCCGATTCCCAAAGGTCTTTCCCGACCGGTCCCCAGGGAAACGACATCGCTGGAGCGCAGTTCTTCACCACGAGGTAGAGGGATGATATCGCTCCGTTCTCCTGAAGTTCTACGGATATCTGGCTGACGGGGCACGTCAGCCTGCACCAGGAGAATATCTTGAAGCCTGTGTCGCATGGTCAGCCTTTTCTACCACTACGACCTGGACAAATGGAGAGACGTGGAAACGCACTGCGGCCATTCAAGGCAGACACGAATGAGCGAGGGTGCCGGTGTGCCTCCTCGGCTCCTGAACGATGGTGATTGTTGTCATCTTGTGCCGGCGAGGCCCATTCTTGAACAACGGGACACGTCTTCATGACTGCGAAAAGGACTTTCTCCAGTCTCGCCACCATATGATGCTGTATGGTAGCATTCCAGGTCAGGCGCGTCGATGCTATCGAGCGAACGAGTCGCAATGGCGTATTGCCGTCCGTGATTGTAAGGTGTCTGATCGTGGGACTCCGGCGTGGCGGCGGAAAGGAGATGTTGTCTGAGTTCTCGATGTAGATACCGCTTAGCCTAAGCTTTGTCTGTGCCGTTCCCAGCCTAAGGCAAATGCGGATCGAGGCTAGGAATCTATGGAAGCTTGCAAAATCGGCGAAACGAACGCCTTGGAGGGAGAGAGCGCATTTGGGTGTGATTCGTAGCGGCAGCGGGCGAGGAATAGAGTGGAAGATAGAGCGGGGTAGTACAGGATGTACATGGGACGATCCTTCAGTGGTAGAAGAGTCGAAAACGGTGATGTGGACTCCGGGCTGGAGAGCGTGATTCCACAGAGTCAGGAAGACGAGATGAACCCACGGTGGACCGGAAAGGTCGTAACGTAGGTCAACGCGCTCCACAAGCCTAGCGATCGAAAGTTCTAAGCTCGCTGGCGACCGGATGAACGACTGGAACTGGCGTCCATCCTCCGCGGACTTCAAAACGAGGCGGAGAAATACTCCTCGACGCAGACAACGCGCCCAATATTTGCAGGCGACCGAGCAGTTCCCGAGCTCCCGCTTGGACAGCTTGAGAGGGGTGCAGATGTCTGGACCCCGTTCCCAAGTTTCGGGATGGTGCCCAGAGAGGAGCTCGACGATACGGGCGATGATCTCCGAGGGTAGCCCTTCTGCACCTCCTGATACGGCGCACAAAGACATCATTCCTAAAGACTGTCCACGTCAGGTATACGGACAGATTCATCGCTGGGGTAAGTGGCGTACCAAATGTTGTCTGGTGAATCAGATGGAGACTACTTTCGTCGCGGACCCGTGTTTATAAGGTCCATCGCATTTGCACAGCCCTCCTGTCTTGGTGTATAGGGTTTACTAACACGTTACTTATGCAACGAAACCTTGAGCTAAATCACCGCAACCATCAAAGCGACCTCTCCATGAATATCCTGGATGGATGAACTATGCGTGTCTCGTGGGATCAGTCGCGCGATCTGAGGCGCATGACACATCTGAAGGCAGTGGGGGAACGGTCGGGCTGATGATGTAGGAAGAGAATCTTGTTTGGCGAAAACACGCAACCTATCCAGATCACGTTATGAGCCGCGGCAGAGGTATGTCTGACGCCGGGCAAGTGCGTCACGCAGAAAGCAGCGCAAGGCTTCGAATTCTGAATCGATTATGGGAAACACGAAACATTGTCACTTGGGGCTGGCAGCAGGCTGGAATTGGCGTCGCTACCGTCGCTTTGGTTGTGTGTATGGGTGGAGGCGCCCCTGCGGAGCTACTGCGAACAATTTCACAAATTTCTTTGCTGTATTCCGCTACGAAACAAACGCGACGCTGGCGGGACAAGAGCTCACTTCGAGAAAGACGACGTGAGCGATTATCCTTGTAGGAGGTAGTAAAGAACATACGCAATCACGTCCGGGTTCCGTACGACTATCGAGAGGGGTTTTGGCCTAGACAACAGTTACACGTCCCGCGTATTTCCCCCGTGACCATAGCGACGACCATGGACATTTGTGGTCTGATGTCGTGGGAGTTCGGAATGAAGTCCCGGGTAGGGAGGCGAGGAGGAAGGGCGCGCGATTCCGTGGACTCAGTGACTCGGATGGCCGAGAGTGTCGCCAGCCAAATATCGAATCCATAGGTTCACGGCGTCCGTTATCATGCTCGGGGGCTTGCTGATTCTTTGGGTCCTCGTTCCAGCCAGGGTCTGCCTGCAGAGGTGTTTAGTATCTTTGAATATCATCGAAAAAGGACTGTGCGCACTAGGAAGCCGACTAGAAATGTGCCCCTCGTCGCCTGTGACTTGTGCCAGAAAGCGAGCGACTTGCGCCCTCTCTTTGCGTCGCCCCGTACGAAGGCTAGGTCACGAGTTGTTTTCCGAGGTGGCACTCTACCCTCGAAGAGTTTGCGACTTCGAGATGGCAAGGAGAAGTCCGCGCGCTTGTACGCCGTCAGCGTCCCGGTAGACTTGACAGTAGCACACAACTCACCAGATCAACAGTTCTCGCATCTACAATATGGTCAAGGTAGGCACGCAGTATCACCCGACAGCGGACAGCAACGCCGTGTCTTGAAGTTCACATTCTCGCAACTGCTCGAGAGTTCTTAGAGGGACACTTTCACATACGTATACCAAAGACACTCACCCGGTACTGGCCTGGAGAACATGCGTCCTGGCGTAGGAGTAAGACTCCCTGGGCGACGATGAGTTGAACGAGCGAGCGACCGTCCCCCCGCTTGCGAGGAGCGCATCCAGTCGTACGTGTGGTGTATGGGGGCCAGCGAGGTTGAACTTTGTCGCGGAGGAAGGCAGCGCTATGTTGAACACGGAGTATAGCGCAGAGGAAGACATTCGCGTCGGCGGCGACGAAGACCTCGAGCTCTCGGCATTTGCCGGGGGCGCATCACTTCCCCTTTTGTCGACGGGGCGGGCGCCCGGCACGGCGCAAGCGGACCCTTGTTGGTTCCGTCTGAGCTCTGCGTAACCCGAAAATAAATAGTGTACACGCTCCGAGATTATATCAAGCACGCAGACTTGGACTCCTGGTCATCACGGGATGTTAACAAATAAACTATCCAGAGGTGGCGTCAAACTCCTAGGCTAGTACCCGTGGAACACGGTGGCATACTGCTGCGGCTAAACAGGATTCAATGCCCTAAGCTACATATTTCCCTCACTCTTCTACCTCTATCCGGTTGTGGATAAGTTCCCGCGACTGGGCCACCGTTACTCCGCCCTCTTCGTCTCGCGGGAAGCCTTCCCTGAGGTCCAACCTTACGTCTCCGGCAAATCCATTTGCAATACTCGCAAACTGGACCGTCCTCCATTGCGAAGTCCGAATTTTGGATGTACCCTCGTCCGCTGCGACGGCGTGCAAATTGAGGATGAAACGTGACATACAGATTGAGGTAAGTCTGTGGACGATAACACATGAGAGAAAAAGCTCAGAAGTAAAAATGGATAGACGTACGCATATACCAAAGGACCTGATAAGGCGAGCGCCCTAGTCCCCATATTACTATGAAAGGTGTCCTGAAATGACATCAATTGTGAAGGAACACAGCTGGAAATTCGGTGCATACAGGAAATGTGAAGGAAATTAACCCAACGACATTCAAGGCCGATGTGACTGCAATGGTTCTGTAGGTATCGTCAGAAAGATCAAAAGTTGAAACGTCTGCCACGCACACAAAATACAATGTCCCTAGTCGCAAAGTCTGAGTAGATTGTTCGGATCATAGCAATAGTGAGCACACACCATTCTTGAGTAGCATTGCGGTGAACGGCATGCGCACTGCGGGTGATCGCAGACGACATTGCGTAGCTGTCTTCTTCCACGTGAGCCCAATGAGTAAGCCTTCGAATAGAATGGCGTGCAGACGTAGTGCGATCACGGTGTCTACATTGTGTCAATTTTGACCTCTTCGGTTTCTACCGACACTTACAGCTATAAATTTTCATCAGCACTGTGAACATGGAGGAGAGGCAACTGTACGTACAGGTACGGCAGAAATAAAGGGCCAAGTTTGAATGGGGCGCTCACACAGTTGAGACTGCCCAAAAACCGAGTAACACCCAAGGAGGGGTCGAATGAAACATACACGAAAGATTCGGTTACCACAGTGGGTATGAGAACCTATGGTGAGATAAATATTATTTCGAATATGTGAGTCGGCAAGAGACGAACGATCTGGGCGCAGGGACCGAGTATGCCGATAAAGAAGACGAGGGCCCACACGAGCTTGCTCAGGTCGTACAGCGCGAACATGCGGAGCGCAGCGAATACTATTCGTAGTCAGCGAGATTTACTCATGATAGATGAATGAAGCAGCGCACCAGTGTACGCAAGAGTGGATATCATCAGACAAACTATTACGCAGCGATCCGATGCGGAACAACTACGACAAAGAAATGAAAACAACCGTTGCCGAATGCGTCATCGGGAATACGCACATCTGGGAACTACTATGAGCGAATGTGCGTCAAAGACTGGGCAAAAGGCACTGACTTCATCTCGCGCCCTCGTGTGGGAGTGCGAGGGACTACCGAAAGCTGAATAGTCCCGTGGAACCACCTGAAGAATGGAGGCAAATGCCACACCAAGCATAGCGTAGCGATTCAAGACGAATAACACACTTGCGCATGAGATACGTTTACCCCATATGCACCTCACTTCGTCGCTAAACGTTATGATGTACTCGTAGTAGCAAAGGGCTGCGAGTCGCTGTTCCGTGAGCGGAAGAATTTACACGTCGATAATCCGCTTGTACCTGGCACTGCAATGGATATGAATCTTCCGCCGTCACTGTACTTGCTTCGTGAGAATTAGCGAAATAGAGAGACAGAAAACGCACAGCAATACTGTGTCATATCCAAGGAAAACCATATCTCTCAGCTATGTCGACGTTGTGTTGTGTTAGGAGGAATGAAGGTGAGTTAGAGGACAGTGAGTTCTGAGCGTACTTGAAAGTTCCTTCGCTTTTGAGGATAGCGCGAGACGAGGGTCTGTAACGCGAACGAATTGTGGCACCCCGATTCCTTGGCGGATCCCGTCAGCATGCTGTTCCAGTCACATAGCCTGCTTACGTGATGAACAAACTAACAAAGATGCAAGACAAGTGGCGTACCAGATACGTGGAGCAAATCGCCAGGATGGCTCACGCAGTGTTCCGGAGGCCGGAACTGCAACATTGAATCGGACTGCTATACCCGTCTCATCGCGGCATTACATCCTGAGTGGTGGTCGCTGTTACCATGGCCCGGCAAAACCACGATGGCACGCAACAAAACCCGCCATCGGTAGCTCATGGCCAGCCGGGTCGAAGGCGTTTCATGGTCAGGGCCAGATTCGTATGATGCCTTCGTGGTACAGATTGTTAGGTTTCATTATAATACAAGATTTCAAGCTACAGTCTTCACCACTTCTCGTGTGCAGGGCGGACTACGGTGGAGTATCGTGAGCGCTGTGCAATAATAAAGGGGGCTCAAGACGTACGATCAAGCTCCCAGGTCCAAGACGACCGGTCCTGGTTGACGAGATATAGATATGACTGGCGGAAGGCGTATTATCAGTACAAATACAGACAAAGACGCCGTAGTCCTTACCTCGGCGATGCTCTCCGGACGGAGGCGGATGTCCTCATTGACCTTGTACTTCTCAAACTCCTCGTCGCTCTTGAAGCGGGTGCCACTCCGGTCAGTCAGGATCCCGCCATCGATGATCGCATGTGCGACATGGATGTTCTCCTTCCCGAACTCCTTCGCAAGGCTCTGGCTGAGCGCGCGCAAGCCGTGCTTGCCCGCCGCAAACGCGCTGGTCAGCGTGTTCCCGCGTACGCTCGCGGTCGCGCCGGTGAAGATCAGCACACCACGACGGCCCTTCTGGTCGATGTCGTTCTCGCGGAACGCGAGGATGCTGCCGCGCGAGAACGCGAAGGCGCCGGTGATCTGCGCCTCGAGGGAGAGCGCGAGCTCCTGCTCGGTGACGTCGAGGAAGCCCTTGAACGGTGCTGCGCCGGCGTTGTAGAGTGCGCCGCGGATCTCGGTCTTGCCGCCGTTGCCCCAGTTGTGCGCGCGGATGGTGTCGAAAAGCCCGAAAACGTCGCCGTAGCCGTATGAGGCGACGGGGAAGGATGCTGCTTCGCCGCCCTCTTTCTTGATTTCCGCGGCGAGCTTGTCAAGGTGATCCTTGGTACGCGAAACGAGCGCGACGCGGTAGCCTTGTTGGGCGAAGAGTTTACTATAGAAGGCGTAATCAACACCTGCCCTCGCGACATGACAATGGACACATACGCGCTTGAGGCACCGGTTCCTGTTCGGACGATAAGAAGGATGGATATTGGAATAGGGGGTTCAGCGCACCACCTCCGTTGCCAATACCGGCGACGACAAATACTGGCTTGCCCATCGTTGTTGAGGTTGTGAATAGGTAAGATCTGAGAACTGAGGGAATGAGATGGCCAGGCGCGGTAGAGAGGATGGGAAAGACCTACCGGAGGATCATCCCTTCTTATATGGCCCAGGGTGTCGTCATTCGAAGCCCAACTGCAAGCATTAGCACTTGCTTACTCAGCGCCTTAAACCACGGTCGTGCTGATCAATCCAATCGGCGACGTTCACCTCGGCCATCAGCCCTTCGATAAAGTCCTCATTCTGCCCGGAAGGCTTGCAAGGATTGCCCATCGTGGGACCGCCTGGTGAAAATGTCGATCTGCGCAAGTGTCATGACCAAAAACCGAAAGATCCATATGCGCGGCAAGATATTAAAACAACAAGAATGGCGGTATACAATATCATCTGCAATACAAGTCCATGTGTGAGCAATGCAATCGTGAAAGGTCATCACCAAGAAGTCGTGAAGAGAAATGAAGAATTGAGAACCAATATGTCAAAGTACGCTCGGAAGCGCCCGCCAATCTCCGGGGACCTGCGTGTCGTCCAGAGGCCTCGACCATCGATCTACAACGGCGATCAGTATAGTGTTTTACTGCTGGGAAAAGACAGAACGTACCGGGGCAGGCGACGAAGTACATGTCCATTGCGTTGACGAAGCGCTCCTGGTATTCGTGCGGTGGGATGACAGTGACCTCCTTGCCCGTGCCCGAGTTGAGACCCTGCTTCGCCTTGTACTCCAGCGTCTTTGCGAAGGTGTAACTCCCTGCAACAGCGTTCGTCAGCAACTGCGCCAGAAGAACCAGGCAAGCGCGTAATACCAATGGTGTCGACGAGCCCGCACGCAATCTGCTTACGCGATTCGTCTATGCCAACGAGAAGCCTGAAGCACGTCCAAAGCACGTCAGAACGATGCACTCTGTGAAACTGATAAAAGACGCACGAGTAGTCCATGATATTGCTCTTCGCAAGGAACTCGCAATCCGCCTTGATCGCCTCCTGGAGTACTACCTTCGAGTACGGCTGGACGAGCGTAAGCGCGCGTTGTTGGCCTGCGGACCCTATCAGCTCGGTTTGTCAACCTCGGTCCCAAACGACTCACCTTCTATCCAGTCTCCATCGAACAGCGTCCCGCCAGGTGCCGCAGTCTTTGTCTTGACTTTGCGCCCCTGAATACCCTTGAGGTCGAACGTCCGTACGATCTCTTGGGAGAAGAACAGGTTCTCCATCACAAGTAGGTCGGCTTTCGCCTGTGTCGTCCCCGTCTCGAGGTTCTTGATCTCCACAGTGTAAAACCCAAGGAGTTTCGCGAGTGCGGTTGGGCGATTCGCCGTCGCGTCCATGTACCGAAAATACGCAGGGCCAAGTTCGAGGAGGACATGTCTGCAACATCGTGAACATTCAGCACAGACGGGAGACTGGGACACTAGCACTCACAAATCCGCTACATTCCACGCATTGACAAGCGTCTTGATGATAAACCGTCCGTCCTCTGTCTTCCAGAAGTTCGACCGACTCTTACCCCCGTCAGCCGCCCAATTCTTACTCTTTGCGAGACTCGACAAGAACCCCGCGTCGACGCCACACCGCTTCCTCAGCGCGTCGAACTGTCGCGCGTAATACACCGTGCAGCTAAAGCGCAGCCGCTTCCCGATCGTCCAGTCGTACTTGATGTGCGGCCGCTCGTCAATCGCAGGCGACGCTGCGGACGAGTGCAGCAGTCCGTGGTGCGAGGGTGGCGGAGGTGGAAGGGGCTGTCCGGTGCTGAGCATGTAGCGTAGAGCGGAAGACAGCGTCTGCGTCAGCGACGAAGCGCCAGGGTCGGACGGGGTCTCTGGTAGGTCTTTCGGCGGCGGCGGCGGCGGCGGAAGAGGATGGTGTGCGTCGGACAATGTGCTCGTACTTTGGTCGCCAGCAGTGCTGTCACTCACACTCGACAGTAGTGAGGAAGCCTTGCCCCGGCGGATTGCAGTTTCGACGGACGCAGTAGACACCGTGCCGTGTCCGCCTGTCGTCGTTGCCTCCAATTCTTGCAGCATCTGCCCTGCACGACTTGCGGTGCCGGCACTGACCAACCCATCGGCAGCTTCCTTCGATACTTGCACTTCGGGTTTGGCCCATGCGGATGGTGGTGCGCCGACGGTGAGGTTGGAGCCTAATGGCGTGGCATTGCCGTTATTGCTCTGGGGTTCAGCAAATGCTTTCTGGCGCAGCACTTCGGGCAAGCCAAGTTTGAGTAACGACGGTGCGTCTCGTGGGTGTTCCTTGCGGCTGATAACCGCAGAGTAAGCTTCAGGCTCATGCCAAACGACGCCTTCCATGTCAGGATCCGGTAGGGAGCTCGAAGACCCAAACCATCGTGTTTTCTCGAAGAAGGATGGCCGTGTGACAGGCGGCGTCGACGGCGATACGGATGGTGCGAAGACGGAACGCGTAGAGCCCATGTTCGCCAGCTCCTTCTGGTAGTCACTAGAACTACAGCCGCACCATTAGTACGCACAGTCGGAACCGAAATGATGGGTGGGGACAAACCTTAGCGTGAACGCAATAATGCTCCCCCAGTCATCTTCCCTCACTATCACGTTTCCCCCAGGAACAGCATGGCACCCGCTCCGCCACCACTCAGGTTCGCACTGTGACATGACAGCAGGGGCGGTTGCTTGCTTCGGGGTGTGCTTCACTTCCCACGCCGACAACCGTTTCGTCGCGCCCCTCGCGGCCGAGTGGAACGACCGACGGACGTCGTTCAGCGTCGATATGGGTGTATGCGAGAGCTCAGAGTATAAGCTCTGCTCTGTGCGCTGGAAGGCGTGCCGCAGGTTGGTGAGTAGCGCCAAAGAGTCGTGTTCATCGGGTGTAGGTGGAAGGCCGTTGGGAGACGATGCCGCGGAAGAACGGGGAGGTAGACCATCGGTACCACTAGGGAACGGATACGACTGTTTCGACGAAACGGGCTGGGGGGTGCGTGGGGTGTTTGGCGGCAACGGAGGTAGTTTTGATGGTCCGCCTTTAGGTGTTACCAGCCCGTCGTCGTCGTCGAAGGAATACGCATCGTCCGCTGAAGGAAGGCGTGGTAGAGACTTGTGATACGACAGCGCCGAGCCGTGCTCGTTAGAGAAATTACACTCCAGAGTATCCATGTGTTCTGACAAGACCTGCCAGAACTGCATGATCTCCCGCCGTAAAGCCCTTCGCTCCGTCTCGATGGTCTCTTGGATGACCAGATGTTCATCGGAGGCTTCTGGCCGATCCATATTCTTGTGACGGAGGATCTGCAGACGCGGAACACGGACTTCGAAAACATCCTCGACAGGCTCAAGCGTGAACGAGACTACCCGGTCGCGGAATGAGAAGTGTCTGGCGATGTTCATGCGTGTCCGAGGGAGTGGGCTGTCCTTGGCTATCCAAGGCCGAGGTGGGGGTGCCGTATGGGAACACAGTGCCGGCGACAGAGTGCACAAGCTCGTTGAATATACCAGAAGCTCCAAAAGTTTGGCGTAGGAGAGCAAACTGCGCCTCACAGGAAGAGGTTAATATCATGATCCTATACAAAACCGGACTACTCACTAAGTCGCGTCTTGCATGCGCACCTTCTGAGAGATTTTCCCGCAGACGGTGCAGCTTTCCCACATGTCTGGCAGCTCCTCGTCCTCCGTGGGCGGCTGCATTGGTTTGCAGTTGACGTGTATCCGCACCCGATCGTGAACGTAACGCAGCTCGTGTTCGCCCTGCGTGAAGCGACAAGCTGGGTCCTGACAGGGCTCTTCCGCGCGTGTACATATTCTCGCCACCGCTTCGCCAAGCGTCTCGTCCGCATCGCGGGCGTAAAATCGAAATGTGACCCATCGCCTACGCCGACCGCAAGGCATCAAATTCGTCGACGTCGACTCCATCGAAAGGGTCGAATTGGACGACTGTGACGGTCCACCTGGAGTAGTGGGCCGGGAAACGGGAGAAGATGAATGTGGAATGTACTCTGAGTAGAGTACAGAGAATGACTGTTGTCGGACGAAGCCAGTCATGTCCGCCATGCCTGCACCATGGCTGCCTTTTCCTTCCCAACCGAGGAGATACGACAGCGCGGCCTTCTCGTCCCCACCCAACCGCAACTTCGGTTCTCGCTTTTCTCGAGAAGCAAGGCTGACAAGCAGCGAGGGTGGCGACAACGCGATGCCAGGGCTCGTTGAGAGCAATGGGCGGAATTTCTCGATACGGTTGAGGGTAGCCGTGTACGGTCGCTCGACGGGTTCCGACTGCTTCTCTTCACGCACTTGCAGGAATGCCGGTTTGTAGTCGGTGATAAATGAGAAACGTCTGGCTCGAGGTGGCGGAGAAGTAGCGTCATGGGACACGCGAGGGGTAGCAGGTGAGCGTTCTCGAGCCGACGGCTTGCGAGCAAGCGGTAGTTCAAGTGAGCCACGCCGAACGGGAACTGCACGATGTAGGAGGTCCTCTTTCTTCTTTGAAAAGAACGCCCAGAGCCCAGACGGCTGATCGTGCTTAACCTTATTTCCAACATGCCCCGTGCTGAGAGCGCGGATGATAGAGGTTCCTGCATCGTGAATCGGCGACGTCGGTGACAACGAGGGTTTAGAGAACCGTAATGGGACGTGCGAGTCTGCGAGGAGCGACTGCTCGAGGATGCAGGAGAGGTATACGAACAGGGACAGGCGCAAGATCTTGACAAGAGCTTGATGTTGCGCGTCTGTATTCACCCCTTGCAGCGAGAACGTTCCGCCAACCAGCTGTAACGGAGTGTCACTCTCCGTTAATGAAGCTAAAGCAAATATAGCGTTCGGAAGGTCGAAAGTGAATGACACGCTTACCATCCCAGGTATCAAGCCCATATAGTATCAACCCATGCTCGTCGCCTCCTGACGTCATGTCTTCTGGTACCGCAAATACACCCGGGGTGAAAACACAGTAAACGCGCGAACGAGGAAGGTCGTAATGGGTGCCATCGGGCGGGGCAGAATGTAACGGAGAAACCGTCAGCAGCAGGTGTTTGGCAGTAGGTTTAGGAGCAGGGGCAGAGGGACGCGACGCGAGATCCCGTAGAGACTGCAGCGACTCTTTCGTGGGTATTGGGGACGGGAGCTCCGGAACAGCGATCGGCTGTGAGGCGACTGTGGCGACAGAGCGACCTGTGAGGCGGCCGACGGAGAAGTATGACTCGTCGCTGATCTTTGCCTTGAGAGTCCTAGCTAGCTCCTCCCTGCGCGACGCGACTGTTTCCGCGCTCTTCATCCTCTTCGCCTGTTCCCGCTCTCTGTTCTGCGTCTTCCGTGTTCGCGCCCTCCTCAGACCCACCAACCAGCCACCTAACGCAATCCTTTCTCCAAGCTGACCCAACGCGCCCTCTATCGCGCTCGTCCAGTCCTCCCAGTCCGGCTCTGGTATTACGTCCGCTTCTTCGCTGACTGCATGCAGTACGAATTTGCGCAAGTGGGCGTGAGCTTCAACGGAGAGCGTAGCAAGGGAGGCGGAGGATTGTGTATGCTTCGACCCTGACCCCGGCTTGGGCTCAGGAACCGACGGCAATGGCTTGTCCATATCGCGAGGGCGTAGTCATTAGTTAAGCTCCAGAGTGAAGAATGTCGAGTGGCCGCCCTTCAACGCGTCATAGATAGAGCACAACGCGCGTCGTAAATGGCGGACGCAGCGTAGAATACAGCAGCGATGAAGGAGGGGAGGAAGCGAGGTGGAGGAGGAAGCAAAGCCGAAACCTGGAGGACCCGGAGCTCAGAATGAAGCGGAGATGGAATAGTCACGCGGACCTGTAAAAATAGACAGGACGACGCTGTCGGCATACCAAACCCCATTCGCACTCCGCAAACTCTTCAATTCTGCCCGTTTGCTCCGAACCGTAAACCTGCACAACACCACGAGGGGATGTATGATGATTTAGAATGCACGCGGACAAACTCTCGCCGTATCTACGCTCTACGTCATGGCGTACGTAGGCTCACAGGCTGGGGAGATGCAGATAGCGAACAGTGTGCTGAGGGGTGAAGGTGGGGTATCCGTGCGGCGTTGCAACGATCACCGCGCTCGGTCGAACAATACGATGTCAAAAGTGGTGCGGGACGGACTGAAGACCGGTCAGGTCGGTCGCGGAACAGAATCAGCACACCTCGAGGAGTTAAGTCAGATCGACACCCGAAGAGCGTCGCTTGATATGAACGTGTGGACGGAAGGTTTATTGATTAGACTTTCCGAGTGGTTTACATTTCGCCACACTCTGAAGAAGCCTATCAGCCAATAGGCAAACGATTCGTCAAAGGATCACTTACCGACAACCTTCACAGCAAGTTTTGGTCTGTTATTCGCCCCTGTCGGCACATTCTCGATCATGCGAACTACACGCATACCCTCAACTACGCGTCCGAAGACGACATGCTTGCCGTCGAGGAAGTCGCACTTTTCTGTGGTGATGAAGAACTGAAACGGCTCTGTGAGACTAACAGCAGTCAAAGTTGGGGTGAGCGTACCTGGCAACCGTTCGTGTTTGGCCCCGAATTAGCCTGTTGGAGAATTAGAGAATTAGGAGGGGTTGAATAGGGAGTGCTCTGTGCGCGCACCATTGACAGCATTCCCGCCTCTGTGTGCTTCTGCTGGAAGTTCTCGTCCTAGTGAAGATCTCAGCAACGTCCCATCAGCTTGAAAGAAAAACGACGCACCGGAAACTTCTCTCCGTAGATTGAGAACGAGCCTGTTCCGTCCCCGTGGACGAAGTCGCCACCTTGGACCATGAAACTGGGTACCCTAAACATGGGGTAAGCGTGGAAGCGACGTTAGACGGCAAGACGACTTACACTCTATGTGTTCATCTGGTCAGCAAGCATGGGTCAAGCACCGTGGCTAGATAGAAACGTTCTCACCTGTGGAATATTGCCCCCTTGTAACCCTGTGGTCGCGCGTTCACGCTAGGAGGTCGTCAGCACGCGTTCGACCAGGCCAAAGAACCGATTTGTGCGTACCGATACTCGCCCGTGCAAAGCTGACGGAAGTTTTCGGCCGTCCTAGGGAGAGCTGCAGTGTCACTACGCAGGAATGCAGGACTAGCAGCAATGCTCACTTTGGTACGACGTCGCTGAAAAGCTCGATCTTGATTCTCCCCGCCTGAGTCTCGCCGATGTTGACGTCGAAGAACACGATGGGCCGTTGTGATGAGGAAGACATGGTGGACAATAACAACACGTCGGACGAATTTCGAGGCTGTTTGAGGCAAGTTCGAGGTGGTGGTAGAGAGAAAGGTACAGAACGTTCCAAATACTCGGACCGATCAGTTATTTCGCGGACGACCATGGGCGTCTAATCCATCTCCTCTCCTCCCGCTCTCCGTCCTCCTCCAGGCCCAGCGATGTCCTACTTCCTCCCTCACCTTCCATCTGGCTGGCACGTCGACGAGGCTATAAAGTCCGAAGAGGACCGTGTGGTCGTCCTTCGCTTCGGGCACGACTGGGACTCGCAGTGCATGACGATGGACGAGACTCTGCACGCCGTCGCGGAAAAGGTGCAGAACTTCGCCGTCATCTACCTCGTCGACATCACGGAGGTCCCCGATTTTAACAAGGTGCGTCCCCAGACCTCAGCAGATGCGTGCTATGGGGCTCATGAGGACGCGGTGGTAGATGTACGAATTGTACGACCCTTGCACGGTGATGTTCTTCTATCGGTATGTCGCACTCCTCTAGAAGTCGTCTCTCGAAGTTATCTCACCTTCATGAAATATCGTCAGCAACAAGCATATCATGATAGATCTTGGGACGGGTAACAACAACAAGATGTGCGTATGACTCTGTTCATCATCCCAACTTCGCTGACCCCCTCTCTCGGATTCGTAGAAACTGGGCTATGGACAACAAGCAAGAGGTCAGCCCACCCAGATACAACCTACCCCGCTTTCTCTAACGTAGTCTCAGCTCATCGACATCATCGAAACCGTCTACCGCGGTGCCTCCAAGGGCCGCGGTCTTGTCGTTTCTCCGAAGGGTCAGTCCCGCCAACCTGTGTCCCCTTTGCAAGTCTCTGACCCGTTCTCCCCAGATTACTCCACCAGGTACCGTTACTAGACTCTTCAGAAACGTCCGCTGCTATCTCGACGCTCTCGTGAACGCTGTGTAATTGTAGGTGTACAAATATCACTTTCTCTTTCGTCCTTCCGCCCGCTTGGCTAGGAATCCTCATGACCCAAGAGCCCTCCGTTCTTCAAGGGATATTATGCAGCCCTGCGAGAACTAGTCTGCAATTTGATGGTTTGCTCTAGTAAATTTGATGCAAGTCGAGGCGATGGGAGAACAACGGCGGGAACTGTCTAAATCTGGTAATCCCGACGCTCTGCTTAATATTTGATAGGCGCGCGTTGGCGTCGTTTCGCCTGAATGATGTTCTAATTCATAGGTATCACGGCTTACAGCGCTCTGAAGGTAGATTGGCTAGCATCGACCGATAAAAGGTCTGCTTAGGGAGAGTAAGAACTCCGGCCGTGCGACCTCCTTCAAGAAGGCCCAACGCTTCGCACGCATTGACCAAACCTATCGTCGTAAGTCGGAAAAGGCTCCTATACCGGGGCGGTAATTTTACTCACTTTTCGCTGACCCTTCCATCACTTCCGCCAAGGGTTCGTTGACAAGCGGGCCTATACAGGAGGCACATTCTTCCCGTGCCCGAATGTACTTGTTTTCGCACATGCATGCCATAGCGCCGAACGACCTCTCGTCGCTGCAGATCTAGGAAACGATGTTACAACCATCGTTCTCAATTTAGGATAGTGTGTAGCGCACCTCGTATAATGTGCGTTCGCACAAATTCGTGCACTACTCAGGTACTCAATCACATGCTATGAAACACAGGGTGGACCACTCACAGGACCGTAATCGAAATCTCGTACTTCAAAATCGAAGCACTGGTGGGGTTGTGGTGGGGTGAAAGGAGCCCAACGACATGATCGTGCAGCGCCGTTCACTGGTGAATCATTGAGTCAAGTCTAGGACTATCTCAAAGGCGCGACTTACCGACGGACGTGAAGAGTGCTACGACGACGGTGTACTGCACGAACATGACGCAGCGGGGCGACGAATACCGAGAGAGTGGAATGGGTCCGACCTCAAACGACTACGGATATACGACGACGACGCCACATAGCCACCACAAGCTAGTGACCGGTATGTTCGGCCAGGCGTGTGAAATCCGTATGTCACGGAGTTCGTTTGACCAGCTGAGACGCGCTTTGGTCGCCAGCTCCGTAGCGTCAAGTTAAATTTGGTTCGAGCGATCATGTTTCATTCGAAACTAAGTTTCCAACAGCTACTCTCGTGCGTCAATGAATTCGACGGCAGTGTCAGCTCTACTGTACGGTAACCTAAGACCCAAAGCGGACGACACTGGGCCTGTGTGACAAGCTGGAACCAAGTACGACGAAGATTCTCAACAACGCCACACGAGATACTATCACAGCACCGCCTGGGATGTTGGCATGTCTACTGGGAGGCCAATAGTTTTGCAAACATTGACTGTATCTGTTGTTGTAAGCCACTGGACATAGACGGATCATTTTTATAATCAAACTCACTTGCCACATCCCCCATAATCATACTCGCGTGAAAATCGTCTAGCACAGGCAGCAAACATGCGTCACATGCCGCCATTGCGTTGATGTTTTCGCTTGTGCAGACGCATGTAAAATTCGTGGGACCCACCCAATCTATTGGGCAGATCTAGTAGGGATTAAGCTTGGTATTATCGCTTTGCGTCGTGGTGTAACGCACCTGACGATGCCGTACGCATACGTCTGTACACTGCTATAACAGTTAGTATTGCGTTTCGACAGCAGAATGAGAGACGTACAGGACCAAAATCGTACTTCGGCACAAAGGTGTCGCTGCACTCGAGGGCTGTGGGCAAGCTGTGGGTGTACGGAATGCCTCAGGACGATATGGTGGTGCAACACCATTTACTGATTGAATCATTTAGCCAAAGCATAAAGCACCTTGCGGACAACCGTACTCACCAATGGAGGCGCACAATACAGCGACGAAAGCGGGGTACACGAGCATCGTGACGCAACGGGTAGAACAAATGATGGGGCTGGGTTATGCCACGACGGCGGACAATGTATACACTTATATCTCTGGAGTTGCGCCGCCACACAACTGCCACAGGTTGATAGCCGGTTTGTTCGGACATGCGTAGGAATATTCACGTCGCGAATTTCGTTTTGGACAGCTACGGCCTACGACATGGCCCATACCATCGGTTCCAAAGTATCAAGGTGAAACTCCAACGACGTCGTCCGCTGTACTCAAGATTATGTTACCAAACACCTGGTAAATGAGGGTATGTGTGAATTTAACGCCACAATGACGATCTAATGTACTGTAACCGCACATGGGGAAGCACTCCAACCCGAAAACTATTCCACGAAACGCGAGCTGGACGCCACACTCAGCACAAAAGTGCGGCGAAGGCGACGCATAATATCCCCCAAACGGCAGCACGAGATGAAGAGACCCCTGCAGCACCGTTCCCCGCCTGTGTGGTGCTGTTTCCGCTCGTGGTAGGCACGGACGCTCCCGATGTGCTAACCGGTGAAGAACCTCCAGCACTGGCTGACGCTGTGATCGATCCCGAGCTGGCCGACAGGGAAGCGGATCCTGAGCTAGCCGTAGGCACAACAGAGCCTGCGCTTGACGCGCCAGGGACGGCCGTAATTGCAGGCTGGTCCACGGGGTGACTGGCTACGTCGCATCCGTTGACCAGGTCTTAAAATCTAGTCAGCTGGTGTTTCGTAGTGTCATCATCAGTCGATGCGTACTTGTTAGGCTGCTTTCTATGAGAGTTGCGTCGTCGTTGTCAATCAATGGGACCAGGCAGTTGATGCAGGTCGCGAAGGTGTTCATGTAATCGTTGGTGCAGATGCATCCAAGCACTGTAGGGTCGCTGAAGTCTCCTGAAAAGCTACAGGCCTACAAAAAGAACGCTATCAGCACTGTTCCGAACCAGACAGACTTCGTGCTGTACCTGATTTTTCGTATCAATGGCCTGACATTGGTCCGTGCACTGAGCAAGGGCCTATTAATAATGTGTTCCGTGTCATAGTTAAATAGAACCATACCGAGCCAAAGTCGATGTTAGACCCACTTAAGTCTGGAGTCTGACGAGATTGGAGGGCGGACAAAACACGTCGGTGGACCGACGACTGTGAAGCACCGCTGACTACAGAGTACTCTGAGTTAAAAATAGAATGGTGCCTTGGCGGATCAGATTTGCGTACCAGCGACGGCGAAAACGAGTGTGTAGAGCGCGAACATGACGGCGCGCGAGGGCTGCTAGAAAAAAGCGAAAAGAGGGCAGAAAAGGTGGCATCATTTGGTGAGAACTCAGACTATTTGTCTCTCCTGCGACACCGCAAAGCTAATCTCAAGGTAGCAATCAAGCAGATGGGTGATCCGCCGAAGTCGCTATGCCGGTGCATGTTCGTGGGTAGGAACAAGGCACACATCAGACTCTATCACGCGGCGGTCCCAGCGCTGGTCGCATCGGATCAATCTCAAGTGTACCGACAGACGATTGCACGCCACGCCAATCGAAGCCCGTTGCGAGTCGGCGTATTTTGTCCGGGGTATCTGAGTACACCGAAGAGTACACCGAAGGGCGACCCCATTTTATGCTGACGGCGCTCCTGTTAGGATGCTGTAGGAATTTGTTGCATGAGACTCGTCTGAATTTCTTCAGGGCCTCCGTTTATTCGGAGTCTATACGGGCAATACTTCAGTGTGTTTACAAATGGATACTCGTCGCGTTCAAGGGATAGTTCTCCTTTTGACAGGCCGCGATGGCATCTGTCAGGCAACGCCTTCAGTATCAAGCACAAGAGCACGCGTAAGTGGACGTACTTCCTACAGCGAACTGTGCATCAGTCTTGAACTCCGGGTTGGAGGCGGTGCCTTCCTGCGTGCGGAATGGCACAAGGCAGGTGAAACAAGTCGCCATGTCGCTGATGTAGTCTTGCCCACAAACGCAGCTGCTAGCATCTGCAACGGGAAGCTTGAAGCAGGCCTTACGGAATAGAAGGTCGGTGAGGGTCGGCGGGATCACTGCCAGTTGACTGGCGTACCAAAGTTTGGGACCAATACGGTTCGCAGGTAGTGGCGCACTGAGACAGTGGTTAGCAAGAACGACGAATGAGATCAGGAACTCGAGCCTACAGGTCCAAATTGCGGGCTGTTCTCCGCGAGAAGTGCCGGAAGCGAGGAGGCCCCGTTCACTGCAAAACATTGTAGGTTGGAAGATAGTGTTACCGGCTCACTCACCTGAAGCTGCATAAAGCGTGGTAGCCACGGAGAGCAGCGAATAGACGACTCGTAAAGTCAGGGTCATGATGGTTGGAAGGATGAAGGACGCGTGCGAGTCGCTCGGGCTGCCTTGAATACATGGTCAGGATCGCAGTTTCTTGCCGATCGGCAGAGACTAGGCGAGTACCTCGGGGCTGACACACAAAAGCAAGTCTAGTGAACAAAGGGACAAGTGGAAAACTACATACAGACCGCAGATTATCTGATTGAGTCGCAGCACGGGGATCCGTCTCCGATGAAAGGGAATGTATAGCATCGACACACAATGAGCCATAGACAGCGGGGCGCACCTCTGAATAGTCCCGACGAAGAGAAGAGATTGTAAGGACCTCGGATGAATAGAACGGCCAAGGGAGAAGGCGTTCCATCTCACAACACAGCTCATGTCGCGAATACTAGGGCGTCATCGGCGCGGCGATACCGCTGCTTACGTGTGTGTTTGTGGCACGAGGATACTATAGGAAGCCTCGGCTACCGCTTTCCATCATCTTCGCGGCCCCGAGCTGCAGAGCATCGACATGCTTCATCCTCGTGTCATCTCGCCTATGGGCGTGCGCGCTCGTGCGTACTGCGTGCGTGCGCCGTGGCACGAAAACAACTTCGGACCTGTGGTTTCTAAGGAATCAGACCCTGTTCGGATCCTTTATGATGTACTGTACCCTCCCGACCTATCCAGCCGGTCACGGTCACAGTCTGTCGTTTAGCCGCGGCCAGAGCGACATGTTCACACGTCACCGGCGAGCTGGCCGGTGTGACCAAGGACCCGACATATGGATTTTCTCCTAATTTTCTAGACTGTGTCACCCACGGCCTGGTACGTGTCTTACTCGCTGAAAGGATCATTATACTTGACTGAAACTGGCTGAAATTGAAGCTCACCTGGGCTATAGAATTTCTAAAATGTGTTTTGACACGACCGCTCCTACCCGTGTTGACTGTATGCAACTCTGTTGTAACAGGTCACTGCGAGCCTGGCCGCCTGGCTGGTTTGGCGTCGGGAGGTCACAGGTCACACTCCTGGCCGGATAGGTCGGAAGGGTACAGTATCATATGTACGACGCGTCTAAAAGTCGTGAAAAGACATGCATACGTGTTTGGCAGACGAGTCAACAGGATGATGGGTTTATCCAAATATGGGCCGGGCGCATCAGGCCCATCACGGTGCGCGTGAGAATTCAAGGCGTCTGTTGTGGTCGGGTCGTACTACTGAGGTACCGCTACGCGCGTTGCGAAGTACTGTGAGATGCATTCCCCTCCCCTCGTGACAAAATCACTGATTTACTAAGTATGCTCATATCGTAGGACTCTTCCACGTGTCACCCTTTGTATACCCAAAACAAAACAGAACATATCATTCGGTTCAGCCGAAAATCACCATTCCAGCTCCAACAACGACTCCGGCTACGGCCATGGTAGACAATCCTGCAGCGGACGACGCGCCGTTGGACTTGCCATCAAGGGTAGGCTCCTTGATGGTGAAGCCGGCTACGCTGCACTCTGACGCAAAAGCTATGGCGATCCACCCGGGTCAGCCGCTTTTTCGTGAAGCAAGACGAAGCAGAGAGACTTACCATCCATGAGTTTCTGCGCGGAAGACTGGAAGGAAGCCTGCTGGGCAATGATGCAGTTGTAGCAACCTCCCATCGTCTGCACATAGCTGTCGGCGCACAGACATGCGGCCTGCTGGTCCGACGACTTAGCCTCGCAGGCCTAAGGCGAGATGAGTAAGATAGAAATCGCCGTCGAAGAAATACTCACGTTCGTCTGGTCTTGCCACGGTTGGCATTTATTTTCGCACTGTTCGAGGATGTGAGTGTTAGCGTTGGTATCGTTTCAACCTCGTCCTCGCTCACCTGGCCCCAGTTGCCGTCGGTCGGATCCAGAGACTGACGCGCTTGCAAAGCGGTTATGGTACGAGACGTCAGGGTAGATGCATACGCTGGTAAGTCATGCCTTCAGTCACCGACGAGCAGAGAGACTAACATCGACTCACCCTGGGTGGCGAGAAGAGAGATAACCAGTGCCGTGATGGAGTACATGGCTTGAGAGTGAGCGGCGTGGGAACTCAAGGAATAGGGCAAAGGGGAAGGAAAGCTTGCAGCTAGGTGTCCCCGGTCGTTGTTTTCGTACGGTACTTATACTGACTATCCATTGTTCCGATGTTGCCTCGTCGCTCTGCGCGCCCTGCAGCCTATGCGGACAATTGATCGGCAGCGATGTCGCGCCCGAGTTGGCCACAAGGTGTTCGGCATTCGTAGGGCTCGATGGGAGGCTGTAGAGCTAGCTACGGACTTATTCGATCAGTTGCTCTACAACATCCGCACTATCACATCTAGCGCCTGCTGTCAACGCTTACAGCTACCTGGGAACAATGTTCGTCGTTCGGCACGACAGGAGGTTCCTAGGCCTAAGGTTCAAGTGTTGCTGTATTGCACGCACATATGGGTACGTGATGCACTCTAGTCGTTGTGATAGTGTGGCAGCCGTACCAATAGTGCTGGCAGGTGCCACACGTTACCACGGGAATGACCGCTCTCTCTAACCTTCGAATAGCAGACGTGATTTCGTGCCGTTCTCTCTTCTATCAATGCTAACTGATACAATAACGGTCTTAACAGGCTGCCAAAGCGCGTGGTAAATATCTATCCTCGATCTATATTTATACACTGCTCGTGGTACGAGTCCTTGGCAAACTCAAAAGGACGTCTATCACGGATCGACGGAATGACTCGGAGTCGGGCGAGGCGCTTTCAAGTTGAATTTCCCGGCGCGCGCACCATCACCGCCTCACTGCTCGCGTGTCAAGCTGGAACGTCTGGGATGTCATTCGACCTCAGCCACTACCGACGTATGAAATACTCGTGCAATCATCATGAAGCAACGAGCGACACTGATTTATTCCATCTCTCAACTATCACAGATACAATGTTAGGCGTGTTCTATCCTTGCTGGGGTCATGAAGGAACCGAACGTCGAGTTGAACACAACAATCAAGCGAAAGCTATTGCCGCAACTCCAACCACCACCCCAGCAACACTCCATTCGGACAGCCCGCTCAAGGAGGCAGCACCGCCCGTAGCCTTGTTGGGCCCTGAACTTCCGGGCGTGCCAGATCCAGAGGTTCCAGTACCCCCCTCGAGGCTCGGTGCCGTGACGGCGAAGCCGTTTTGTGTACACCCCGAGACAATTTCTGCCGCAGTTAGAGGTGAGCCGTCTACGATGCTCAGTTGGGAACGGTGCGAGGGACTGACTGTTCACGATGGTCTGCGCGTCAGACGCGAACGAGGCCTCCTCTTCGATGATGCAGTTGTAGCAGGAACCCATCATCTGCAGATACTTGTTGTTGCATATGCACGCCTGAGCTTGTGCTTCCGGCTCAGCGTCGCAGACCTACATGCAACATACGAGGTGAGCCGGTAAAACACTCGCTCTGTGGTTGAACTCACGTCGGTCTGATCTGCCCACGGTTGGCATAGGCTAGTGCACTGTTCAAAGGCGTGAATATCATGGTAAGTGAAGGCCTGTGGAAACTCACCGAACCCCAGTCGGTGTCTCCTGGATCAACGGACTGACGGTCATGTAAAGCCAGCAGAGTCCGGGATGAAAGAGCAGAGGCTTGCACTGGTGAGTAACGTTTCAGCTAGTCGAAATATCCAGTTGTGACCTGACTGGCTCACCCAGTGATACGAGGAACGCAACCACAATCGTTGTTGTGCAGTACATCGCTCAAAGCGGGTAGAAGGCGGATGCGTGGAACAGAGGGGATGAAAGGGATACAACTCCGTATGCACCACTTCCCTCGTTGGTGGCAAATACTTATACTGCCAGGTTGGCTACAGCCTTCGTTCCTTTCCGTCCGCCGCAAGTCATATTTTCGATGTCATATACCTCGTGCGTCGTACATGCCGTCGGCTTGGACTTCCTATTATCGATACCGCTCATAGTGAACCTGCACCAACAATTCAGATGAGTGACAGACGGACAGTGCGTTACTTGACAGGAGAACGATGGCCGAGTTGGCCGAGCGGCATTGTGATTCCTTGGCACCTCCATTAGCTCACCAAAACGAGGTCTGGATACGAGATATAACACAATAGAGGTCCGCTTTTCATTGTAGGAGCTGCCCCAAATTCACCGTCTGAGGTGCTAGTTGAGCTTTCCGCTACTCATCGCCTGCTATACCACTGAACGCTTGAGGATGGGTTACCAGAAACCATCTTGATCTCACAAGGGGCAGCGGTGCATGTATGTCGGGTGGCACCAATCATTGACGTCGTGCAGTGCCCCTTGCAGGGCGATCGGCTCATTAAAATGTGGAGTATCCCGGGCCGTATTTTTCATCGCCCCGCCAAACGCGGACAGCAGCGGAGATCTCTTCGCGCAAGGCCCAGCGTTCACACTCCGAGTGCGGTAATACGTTCCTCGCCTCGTCAAGTCCAGATACTCACAAAGGTGGGGTTTTCCAGTTCCGTTTCTCTTTCACCGACGCCACCATCGATCTCTGCGTGGTTATTTGACCGGTGATCAGTGGAGGCGTTGACATACATTCGGAGCGGAGACATGCCAGGTACAACCTGTCATCCTCGGGCCGTGCGGCACACGGGCTTGGCAAAGCCACACAGACAGCTGTCAGTCTTAGAGAAACTCAGGACCCTCCAAATGAGTACCGGAAAATGAATGGCGGTGTATAACGAGGGTGTATGTAGCCAGTAATAGCAACTAAACGAAACCAGAACATTACCCCTACTACGCAATGAAAAACTCTTCAGTCCGGATCAGGCCCATAGGAGAACCAGGACTGCGCTGAAGACACCCGTGAAAAGCGCGTAGCAATGTCCGGTGGCGGAGACAGCTCCGTTGGTCGTCGTCGAGGGTGCCGCAATATCGGGCTGAGCTGAGGTACCTGGTTGAGAGGCAGTGCTGGATGAGCCGCTGCTGGTAGACTGAAGACCCGGAGTGGCGGATGATAGTCCAATAGTAGACGGCTGGGATGGTCCCACAGGTGAGACGGTCATGCTGGTAACCAGGGCCGAAGCGGGTAACGATGTGGCGGAGACAGCGCCTCCACTAGGAGTCGGAGTACTTAGTTGGGAAATGGCGGGTGTCTCGACCTGAAAGCCGTCCGCGACGCAAGACTCGACAGCACCTGGTACATTGTCATTTTGGTGTCGCCTAAACTCGAAGAAAATTGGCTTACTGTTCATTGAGTCCTGGGCATCGTCGATACCCAGACTGACACAGGCAAAACAATTTGCTTGCAGGTCGATTGCCTTCTGGGAACAGAAGCATGGGCGGACTTGGTCTACGGTAGTGCTGCAGCTCTGCCGGTGGGCTGAATATCAAGAATGAAGATCATGCGAGTATAAATGTTACCTGTGTGAAGTCCTCCCAGGGTTGACACGCAGCAAAGCACTATCGGACGCGTCCATGAATCTCGAATAACCTCAAAAGAATTGTGACAACGCACCACGCCCCAACCATTACTGCCATTGTCGGCACTCGGACCTCCAATTTGGTAATCGCGACCGCCCAGTTTTCCTGCCTCGTGTGGGGCGACGAAATGCTTGGACGGCACGAGATGCACGGCGCGTGCTAGGTACAAGTCATGAGCAAAAACAATTCAAGAAGCCCCGAGATCGTACCTTGAGCTGTGAGAAGCGCGAGGGCCAGCGCAGCAGATAAAACAATGTTCCTCATGAAGTTACGAGGGCCACCGGGGGCACGGGGAGTGGACTATAAGCCATCGTCTCGACCCCATCGTGGTTTTATGGCAAGGCACCAAGCGCGGGCCCGACCACAGACGCGATCGATCACTTCTTGATCGGTTCCAGGTTGATGCGCCTCCACGCCGCCCGCATGTCGCCGCAAACATATCCCTAATCTGGATGTCAGTGACTCATTACGATAAAGCATTATGCCCAGGGGCTTGACGGCAATTTTTTACAGCCATAAGCAGAGGTATCATATAACCGAATAGTACTCTGCAAGTACGTAGTGCGTAAGTATGGATATAAGCAAATAGATACGTCATTACATCCTCTGTCCATGTGCGATGCGTGAAGTCGTCGAAAGTCCATACAGATCCTAAGGGCTTTACAGAAGCGCAAGCCCAGCAACAATGGCGACACCAACAAACGCGCCAGCACCGACCCTCGACGCAGAGTTCCCAGTGGAACCAGTGGGAGTGAGAGTCGCGTCCGAAGTCGAACTGGCAGCGGTCGGGACGCTGCTGACGGTGATACGCCCAGTCGCAGCGGTGGCTGTCGAGCCAACAGAGGCCGTCCGCGACGCGCTCGCAGCACCCGACGCAGACGCGCTTGCACCAGGAGTCGAGAAGAACACCGACTGCGAGCCGGACGCGGTCGCGAGCGGAAGGCTTGCGGTGCCTGTCGCGCTGACGCCAACAGAGGTCGCGGCGCCGGCCGCACCTGATACGGTGAAGCTGGAGACGGGGTCTCCCGCCTGTGCGCACCCGTCCTCGAGCTCCTCGAGTGCGGCTTGGGCTTGGGCGAGGATGGATGCGGAGGGGGTGCCGCTCGAGTATAGCGTGCAGGTGAGGCAGTCGGCGGTGCCTGCCATGACTGAGTTTGTGCATAGACACGCGTTGGTCACGCAGTTCTGTTTCGGAGAATTTAGGTTGTGGCGGAGAAGGTGGGGTTGAGAGGACGTACGTTGAACGCGGTCACCATTGTCGAGCACCGCGTTTGACACGCGGGGTCGATGTCGCTGGGGTCAATGAGCCCTCCCTGACGCTGTATGAGCGTACGAGGGAACAGACTCCGCGCCGTCGTCGCGGCCGCCGCTGTTCGCAATGATCAGCATGTGCCCGAACGCGTACACAATATCTAACTCACCGGCCTGGGCAAGCGCAAGAACAAACGCAAGCTTGGTGAATGTAGAGACCATGGTTGAGAGTGCGGAGGGCGAGCAGGAGAGCGAGGACGACGCACGAAGACATGAACAATGTCCGAGGCGGATTTATACCCGGCGGCCGCCAAGAACACGCTGTTTGATGGTGCCTCGTGCGCGACACATATGCGCCCAATTAGCGTTTTGGCGCGCTTCCCGTGCTGTCCGCCTCTGACCGCCCTGACGCTGTTCCGTATGTCGGGCTCTACTGCCCCACCAACAAGCTGACGTGAGTGTCCGCTATGCACGACGCCGACTAGATCGTCCAACAGCGACCGAGGCGACACACGACGTCGGGCTGTAATTAGTGTTCACGTCAATTAATCAAGCGGCTGTGGGACTAGCGCGCCTTGGTAACAGCCAACGGAACCAGTTCCATTCGCTCCCATTCGCTGCACCGGAGGAAAGGAAGAAGAGGATGTGAGCTGGAGCAGGCGGTACGGATGATCGACAGAGCGGTGCGGAGCATGATAGGCTTGTCTCCGTGACGCACTTTCCGGACCGTTGAACGCTGAACGGAACGTGCGTTGTCTCATTGGCGATTTCGTAGAGTCAGCCATTCGTCATCTATTCTTCACGGATGCAGGATATGCGAGTGCTGTTGCCGGCCTAAAGGTCGTTCGTATCGTTGTTAAGTCAAGGTGTAGAAATTTAGGAAGGTCGCTGGCTCGCCACGTGTGAATGATCTGTCATTCTTGAGATTCTCCGAAGAACTCATGTATGTAGGGTCCCATGGGTGTTAAATAAATCATTATAAATGATAGAGAAGGTGTTGAAGTGTCGTAGCAGTCGCGGCGTGCGGTTGACTCGATTGCCTATATTGATCGCGCGCCGTCGGCATTTCCTTATTTGGAACGCCGCCCTTCCGCTCGTACAATCATGCGCCTGGTCGCCTAGAGTCATTCCTCAACACGCCCGGGCAATTTCGGTGATTCTGCATGTCTTGGCGCGGTGCACACTCTACACGGCCTCGCCCCGTAGTACGCGGATCCTGTCCTCAGCTCCGAAAACGTGTACAACGCCGCATCGCATCCATCATCTACTGTCTCCGCTCGATCTACAGATTCCACACGCCCTGCTCCGCCGAATTTCCTTTCCGCCACAATCCCGCTTCGGTGAATGTTGCACTCTCATGTCATATTGGTTACTAGGTTCCCTGGATAGCCCGTCAGTCGAGCTTGGATTTCCATTCGACGAGGCGGCGAGGAGAACCGAGGAAGAGTTGGACGATCTATCGCCTCTCAGGGGCAGTCTAGTTTGACAGATGCGGCGTGCATTCGACGGTGTTGATCTATTAACGTATTCGCTGTCCGCTAGACGCGTTGATCAGCGACCTGGCGAGTATAAAGGCGTCCTCCGCCTCGCGTATGCGCGGTGCGACGCGTAGCCTCCCCTTCCTTGCCTCTGAACCATGTACACTATCACGTCTCTGGTTTTGGTAGCACTTGCGGTGCACAGTGAGTTCCAAACAGTTCAACATGATTGAGATTCAGGCTGACGGAGGGTGTTCAGGCACGGCGGCTGTGAACCTGTCGCCCGAGCTGTTCCAAGGACATACAAGGGCCGCTCTGCAGCTGAGGCAAACTATCGATCCAGGTGAAATTCCTACTCAGGTGCGTATTTCCTCCAACTTTGCCTCCTTTCAGCTTGACAAATGCTCTGCGACAGTGCCAAAGCCAATGCGCGGTAGCAGTTCAGGCTCTGAACGTAGGTCCGCATGTTGTTCGTGTGATGTGTATACTGAGAGGAACGCTAGGGCTGCGCTGACCTGACGTGTCTGTGCACGACACGCGTGAACACCGGGCTCACGACTTGCTTCAACTGTATCCTGCCGCTTTCCACCGACGCCGACGGATCGCTGCACCAGCAATCACAGCAAAGCGTCTCCAGTACGCCCTCCCCACATCCCCACACCCCACACTTGATAACTCACTTATCCCTTTTTGCTCACCAGGCTACGAAGACACCTGCAAAGCCGGGGGGTTTCCGCTCCCCTCGCTAACAATCTCCGGCGCCACACCACCCATCACATCCGCGCCCAGCTCAGGGTCCTCCACCATCTCCGTGACGTTCGCCCCGACATCCACCCTCACTCCGGGCATCCCAGCATCTGCCTCCGCCACCGCTTCTGCATCGTCAACCGACACCGACGTGTTCAGCATCCCGCCACAATCCGAAACCACGATTATACGTTCGACGGTGTCGGCTCCAGTTGAACGCTCGACCGTCGGACCCGGGACGTCTTCCACTGCGTCTCTGTCGAGTCCCGCTTCTGCCTCTCAAACTGGTGGGACTGCTACGGGTGGAAACGGGGCGGCGGCTGTTGGTGTGCCTACTCTGGCTGCTTTCATGGCCGTAGTGGTGGGGTTCGCGGGTCTTTTGGTTTAGCTATGGTTTTCTTCTGGGATTTTGGGATTTCTGTGCCTTCTGGACCAATATGTTGGACATTGCGCTCAATTTACGAACTGTACGACTGCTGAACAAAAGACAAAACGACGAAAACGACGACGTTCACGCAGATATCGAAGATGAGATTCGCTGTATCTCCAACGAGAGCAGACCATGATGGAAAATCCAAGGTAGATATGCATAGACAAGGTGTCAAAAACAAACATGCAAAAAACAAACATTAGAATACACCGAAACCAAAAACGCTCTAGGTGTTCAGACACCACTACGCCTCCTTAACACTAACCTCACCAGCACTCTTCTCCGTCTCCTCCACGCTCTCCGCCTTCTTCCCCTCCTCGTCGCCGCCAACATAACGAATCGGGCCCGTGAACCACTTGCGCGCGCTGAGGAACCACATGCCGAAGCAGTAGAACACGACGATGCCGACGGCGACGGCGGCGTAGTTGAGCGTCTCGCGGTCGACGGGCGTCATCGTGGGGAGCACGAACGCGACGGCGATGAACAGGATCCAGAGCACGCTGATGAGCGCGACGATCGGCGTGAACGGCATGAGCGAGAACGGCCCGCGCACGGGCGGGGGGTGAGCTTGGTCTGTTGCGGGGATGGCTGGGGGGAAGCGCTGGAAGATGTGGGAGAGGAGGTTGAGGAAGATCGGGATGCCGTAGGAGATGTAGAGTCCGATGGTGGCGATGGAGGTTGCGGCGGAGAAGGCGACGGCGCTTCCGAGAGAGGGTAGCGCGAGGCAGAAGGAGAGCGTGCAGGCGAGCCAGACTAGAACGACGCATTAGCTTGAGGTATCTTGTCTCGAGAGCAGAAAACACACCTGTCCGCACAGGCACACCCTTCTTGTCGACCGTAGCAAAGAACGAGTGGCCTGGGATACCACCGTCGCGCGCGAACGCGTACATCATACGCGAGTTACTCGTAATCGAGAACGTCCCGCAGAAGAACATTGCGCCAATGACGATCACCTGTAATGTCGAAAGTTAGCACTCCTCTCGGCAGTCCTAATGGGGGGTTGACGCACCATCAACACGATGGCACCCTTGTCGCCAACCGTATCCAAGAAGATCTGCGTGACGGGCTGGCCTGTCTCAGAACCAATGACGGCGTCGAGGTCTTGGATCGAGAAGAGCAGACCGATGATGAGGAACCAGCCAAGGACGGCGCTCACGCCGATAGCCATGATGATTCCAAGGGGCCCGGAAAGCGACGGGTTTGTCGTCTCTTCTGTCATCTGGGGTAGTTTAGTTTGTCAAATTGTCGATAAGCCATAGGGGTGGAAGAACGAACATGCGCAGAAGCATCGAACCCTATCAAGGAGTTAATGGGGACTTCTTTCATAGAAGATGGGAAATTTGCTCACCGGTCAACGAATACTGGCTCATAAGGATACCAATCTGCATTTCCGTCAGCCGTGCCGTCCAACCCAACAATTTCGCGTGTCACTCACCACGACGACGTACGCAATGCTCGCACGCTGGCTCCATCCGCCTCCACCGTCCACGCCCGTGTTATCGACGAACTCCGTGAACACGAACTTGCCGGACTGGTGCGTTGGGGCACATGCAAGGACGGCGATGACAAGCGCGGTCGTCCCGACAGCGTGCCAGTAGATGCTGACTGTGTTCAGGTGCTTGAGGATGACAGGGTGCAGGGTGTTGAGCAGGCCCTGGGCGCAGAGCACGGCGGCGTAGATGCCGATGGTTGTCTTCGGAGTGGGCACAAAGTCCGTACCGAGCGTGGCGGCGGTGGAGAGGAAGTTCGCGCACGCGAAGCTGCAGGCCTTGGGTTAATGTGGCTCGAACTTAGGTATTTTTGCCAGAGGTACACACCTGATACCGGTTGTAACTGCGACCTGCCCGAGGAGGTTGAACCAACCTGTGACCCACGACGCCAGCGGTGCACGCTTATGTGACGAAAGCATTGCTGCCCAGTAATATGGCCCGCCGGAGGTTGGATGCGCAGAGCAAATTTCTGTAGAGTGGAAACCAGGTTGAGTACAGGGATTCAGCAGGGTGATAAGATACGCACCTGCCATGGCCAACCCCACAATCATGGTGAAGACAGCTGTTCATCGAATGAGCAAAGAGAGCCGAGGGTCGTGGTTGAGCACGTACACACGACGAACCAGCCCCATACCATGACGGCTGGACCACCGGTATTCTACCGAGGAGCATGAGCTTGGCGACGGGGATGCCAACGGATAAGTCTACGCACCAGGCCGTACAAGAAAAGCGACGGAACACCGGTAATAACACTGATGATGGAGAACGACACGCCGAAGTTCTGCGTGAAAATGTTCAGTTTTCGTGTTTTGGAGCGCAAAGCTGGACGTTCAACACACCTGTAGCAGGCCAAGTTCTCGCCTACACGACGACAGTAAGCATCACACGACAGTGAGTAACCAGAGAGGACGTACTTGAGCTCCTGCTTGTACCCCATGCGCGCGAGCTCAGCCGCGTCCGCGTCTCCACCAGGCGAGGTCGAGCGCGTCGACAGCGTCCCATCCTCGAGTTTGCTCATCTTCTCCGCGTCGTGGGCGTCGTGCAGGCGTGGGGTGGGGTGAGAGAAAGCCGGCCTTGGCGGAAAGAGCATTGCAGAGTCTTTATCTGTGCAGTACGCAGCGCGAGCGTTCGCATGCCTATCTGGTCAGCTGAGATAAGAGGGGGGATTTTTTTCGCGGGCGGGTAAGTGATGGCTGCGAGTCCCCGACCGATTGTGGAGAGCTTGCTCAGGCGCAGACCATTCCCGGCGGCAGGCCGCCTCCCTGATCGACGAAGACGAAAACTGCACTTTGCGATCGGTGGGGTGATCGAGCGCGCCCTCGTTCGCGGTCGTGTGCCGTCGCTGTCGGGCAGCCAACGAGGAGTCGGTGTTTGCGAGACGGCCCAAGAGACTTCGGGAAGGACCATCTGTACGCTTTGATGCGCATCTTTGCGCCTTTCGACCGCGGTCGGCTCAGGGGCTCACCGGTCACCATCCGCACCTCCCAACGCCACTCCCCACCACCTCGCACGAGCCCGAATAGACAAACGATACCGCCGTAGGCTCTTTCCCCGTCATATGTCGTCGATTATGGGCACAGCAAAGGAGTCAGCCCAGAGTCGATGGCTCTGGAAACTGCCTTCGGGCTCCTGAAAACCGCATCTCTACTGTCGGGACTTAGGGTTCCGACGTCCGGCTTTGGGCCCATATGTTCATTCACCTCTCATTCGCTCGACGCGGCGTGCCTAGCACGCCGTTGTCTGACTCATGCTTACTGTTCCGTATATTCCCGGCTTGGCTCGTAGACGTATATAAGCTCCTGTACGCCCCCGCGGAGGGGGCAGTTTCTCGTGCAATCGCAGCCTTACCCTGTTCTGTTGCGCGTGGGAACTCGAGTAGCGCCCTAGGCGTTACATTTTTTGAACAGCTACTGCGCACACCTCAGCTTATCTCTTACCTCTCGCTTTACCTCTCTACCTCTACCTCTCGGGACGACTCGCCTGGATCCCTCGCCGTCTGATCAACGTCGACTTCCGCCGTGCGCCGCCCCGCCATACCCTCTCAAGTCTCTCTCTCTCTCGACTCTATCGAAAATCAAGAAAATCGAAAACCTTCGTTCGTCATGGCTCCTACAACTCGCGCGACCACCCGGCGTGGCAAGGCGGAACGCTCTATAGACCCTATACCCGGTGAGTTCATCACTCCGAAGTCTGAGCTCGCCTTCGAGGACGAGTCGCCCCTCACTGCCCACAGCAACCCAGACGCGAGTACGTCTTCCGAAGTCGGCGCGGCGCAAGCCAACACCGCTTCGCGTATTCCCTCTGGCCAGCTCAGCTATGCCGAGGCGACCCGGGACTCTACGCCCGCGAACCGGGACTCTGTGCCCGTGAACCGGGACTCTATGCCCGCGACCCGGGACTCCGTGCCCGCGACCCAGAACTCTGAGCACCTGTCAGTAGTTACTGGAGACAATGACAATGAAGTTCATACCCCGCACTCTCGTCGTCCGTATGTCGAAGACGTTGAGGATGAAGAAGCCTCTCGTCAGTCGAGTGACCCTGCCCCTGAAGACGGCGGGTTCTGGACTAAGGTCGCATACGGTAAACGTAAGAAAAGTAATGTCATTCTGGAACGCGTACAGAATGAAGTCGAGTCGGACCCTGGCCCGGTCTATTCGACAGAACAACGCAATGCAATACGCTACGCTGAGGACTCTATGGCGGCCGCCGACAGAGCTCAGTACGCGCGACGGATGAACCACGTCGCTGCGGAGGAATCCGACTCAGGTAGCAGCCTCTCTCGAGGCGAAGGTCCTTCGGACCCCTCGAAGAGGCAAGGGAAGACCGTTGATCCCCGTAACTGGGGCGGTGCTGGCTTGGACGACGAGGAGCTAGACCCCGACAATCAACGTCGTGCGCTCGAGGCGTACGCCCGCAAGAAGGCGGGTGGTAGTACCGCTATGTCGAGCGACAGCGAGCTCGATCAGGATGGGCAGCGGGCCCTCTTCGAGTACTACGCTTCCCTCCGACGGGAGCAGAAGAAACAGCGCAAGAAAGCGCGTCGCTCCGTCAAGATCGTCCCGCCTGTGCAGCAGTCCGATGCTGTGGCTAGTACTGAGAACGAGCGAGTCACGATGTTGGAACGCGAGGTGGCAACTCTGTCTGCCGCTTTGCGCCAGCAATCGTCGGCCGCGGCAGGTCCAGTGTCTGCCTCGGTGTCCAAGAAGCATAGGAAGGACTCAGATAAGCCCGTTACGGCTTCAGCCTCCAAAGGAAAGGCGTCCGTGGTCGGACGCATGGGTGAATTCGGCGATGAGGCCAATTCACGCTCTCGCAAGGCCAAGCCGTCCGCAGCACCGAAGGCTCACGCTCTGGAGCCCGCTGCGCAGGTAGACCCTGACAGCTACCTCGGGCACACGTTCCGTAGTCTCAAGGACCGCGGCCGCGCTGGTGACTCAGACTCAGATTCATCGTCGAGCTCATCAGACTCCTCGGCTCACGGTGGCGGCGGTGGTGGGTCTTCGGGTTCATCGTCGTCGTCTTCCAGTGAGGGCGACAGCTCAGATAGCTCGTCGGACTCTGACAGCGACTACAGCACAGACCGTGATCGTCGTCGTCGCAAGAAGAAGCGCTCCAAGCGCAAATCTAAGAAGGGCAAAGCTAAGTCGAAAAAGCTGCCCATCTTTAAGCCGCGCGAGCCGGAAAAGTATAGTGGCAAGCCTGATATTCAAGTATTCCATAAGTTCGTACAGGAGGTCGAGGCGTATCTCGACGGGTACGATCTGAAGGAAAGTCAGTATGCTACGACTATCTCATACTTCTTGTCGGGAACGGCGTACGAGTTTTATACGGTCGAGGTCTCGGACAACCCGTCCGTCTGGGGCCTTCACCAATTCTTCTACGGTCTCTTCAATCACTGTTTCCCAGTCAACTTCCGTCTCCAGCAGATCACGAAGCTGCGCGACGCTGTCCAAGGCAACCGGTCGGTTAAGGCCTTTGTTCATGAGCTGAAGAACTTGTTCTTGATGACTGGAACGAAGTCGGAGCGTGAGCGGGTGCTTAAGCTCTGGTATGGACTTAATGCGTACATTCAGCGCGAACTCTGGCGCTTTGGACTCTCGCCTACGCACTCCTCATGGACGGACGTTGTTGAGGCCGCTATACGCTTTGAGATCTCAGCGGCCGCGGCTAAGTTGGATTCCAAAGGTCGACCATCGGGCGACGGTGGCGGTGGCTCTGGTCACCGTCGACGTGATGATTCTGACAGTGATGGTAGCGGTCGTGGACGGCACTGGAAGAAGCCGCGTCGCGATCGCAAGCCGCGCAAGGGAAGTCGTGGAGGGCGCCGCGAAGGTGCTCGCCCGCCTAAGGACTATGGCCGAGGTCGTAGTGAGGGCGGTGGGAACAATCGTGGACAGCCTCGCAAACTCTCGGAGAAGGAGAAGTTGGACCTCAAGGCGGCGAACAAGTGCTTCTTGTGTCGCGAGGTCGGCCATTTCTCGCGCAACTGCCCGAAGGGCAACGCGGTACGCTCCGACAAGAAGGGCAAACCGCCCGGGGTTGCAGTTCATAGCCTCGAGTTTGACTTTGCCGGTACGGAGCAGCTCCGCGCGCTCGCGGATAGCACTCGCGACCTTGACGGCCTTCAGCTCAACATGGCCTACATAGGTGATGATGACAGTCAGCTTGATAACCTCGAGGAAGATGAAGTCGCACGTTACCTTGAGACGGCCTTGTCTAACAGTGACCAGGGTGAGAGCGTGCCGCATCTTGTTGTCGACCCTGAGATTGCTTCGCTTTGCCCGCCGGTGGAGATCCCGTTGACGGCGCGCGAGGGACGTGCTTATGCTCCGATCGGAGACCTCTACGCAGACCAAGCGCAAGAGGTCCTTCGTCGGCACGTTCCCTATTGTTGCGCGCAAGTCGCAGTCGACCAGATTGCTAACGGGGTCGAAGATGATATTCAGCATGACATCCCCGTCTATCAGGTGGCAGGAGATCGTTACCTCATCATGGGAAGTGACCCCGTGCCCGACATCTTCGTGGAAGGCGAATGGCTTCGCAACCCCGACTTCAATTTCCCTCGATGGTATCGACTCGAAGTCGCAGGTCGTCTTGGGCACGCGCGTTGTACGCGCCGTATCAAGGGCGAACGGATGGACGATGCACTCGCGCTCGGCCTTGAGCGATATCTTGAGCGACGAGTCCCATACCCGCAGGCCTGGCGCGACTATCTTGGTCCTCAGATCGTTGGACCGAGATACTGTTGCTACACGTCACTCGACGACGAGTCGGTGGTGCAGGTTTATGATGCGTACCTCTTCACGTCGACAGAGGTTTCCGTCGAGGCCTTGACAAACTCGCGTTTTGATATTGCGAACGCGTACGCCGTCGGTCTGCGGAGCGCATTCCAGGCTGAGCCCTTTGAACTTGATGATTTGGATGGTGAGCTAGAGGCTCTCTTTGACATGCGCGAGGCGGACCGTCTCGCTGAAGATGAGACTCTGGCGCAGGGGCTGGCGGAACTGGACATTAGTACTCGGACGGAGCTAGAGATCAATATGGCCCGACCTGCTCCCGATACTATTGCCAGTCTCCAGCGTAACGCGTCGCAGCCTCGCGACTTTCGTCGTCGAGTGCCTGACCCCATAATCATCGTCGCAAATGTCAATGGCCAGCCCGTGCGTGCGCTGCTCGACAGTGGGTCTCTTGCAGACTTGATTTCCGCGAAGCTCGTCCGACAGCTTGGCTTGAAGGCGGAAGAGCTCGCGAAGCAGATCCCGCTGCACCTCGCAGTGCAGGGGTCTCGCGCGAAGATTAGCACCGGTTGTCGAGCGGAATTGCAGTATCAGGCCGTGAAGGCGATTCGTTATTTTGACGTCGTCAACTTGCTGCACTACGACCTGATACTGGGCACTCCGTTCTTCTACCAGCATAAGGTCAATATCGGCTTTAATCCTACGACGGTGCTCATTGGTAGTGCTCACCCGCTGCCTATGGCTGGTTCGGACGTCCGTGCTCTCGAGTCGCGAGCGGCGGAAATCTACTCAGATCAGCTTGAGAAGGTTCGTCAGCATCTCCGCGAGTACGCGAAGCCTATCTCGAGCTCAGACGCGAGCGACACACCTTTGCCCCCTCTTCGAGAGATCAACCATGAGATCCCGCTGAAAGACCCATCGAAAGTCATCCCGTGGCGGCCGTCTCGCTGTCCTGAGGCTTTGCGCGGTCTTTGGGCTCAGAAGCGCGACGCGTACTTGAAGACGGGCCGCTGGCGGATGTCTAACGCTCGTAATACCTCGCCAATGTTGCTCTTGACAAAGCCTGGTACGGGCGTTCGCGGTGTGCCGCCGCGACTGCGTTGTGTCGTCGATCTTCGCGAGCGGAATAAGAACACGCAACATGTTACTTCTCCGCTTCCTGACATGGAGGGCATCCTACGGCGAGTTGCGCGTAAGCGTTATCGTTCGTCAATGGACGGCAAGGACGCTTACGAGTGTATCCGCGTCGAGCCTGCTCACGTCGAACGCACGGCAATGACAACCCCTGACGGCAATATGGTCAGTCTCGTCCTTCAGCAAGGCGACTGCAACGCGGTAGCCACTTACCAGACGTTGATGAATCATTTGTTCGGCCAGTATATCGGCGTCTTCATGGACGTATATTTGGACGATATTTTGATTTACTCGGACGACCTGGAAGAGCACGTTAAGCACGTCAAGTTGGTTATTGACATCCTCAAACGGGAGAAGCTTTACCTGAACGCGGATAAGCTTCATTTTCTGTGCTCTGAGTTGAAGATTCTCGGGCGGATAATCGACGATGAGGGAATTCGGATGGACCCTGACAAAGTTGATTCAGTTATTAACTGGAAGGTGCCGACGACGAAAGAGTTGGTACGCGGCTTCCTTGGGTCTGTCGGCTACCTCGCGGACGACGTTGCGACGATTCGGATTCCGATGGGCGTGTTGACTGACCTTACCGGGGCGGATCGTACGTTTCGCTGGGAAGAGACGCATCAGCGCGCTTTCGACGAGATAAAGGCGTTGGTACAGGCTCACCGTGATCACCATAGGGTCCCTCTTGATTACTCGGAGGGCGCGGACCCTATTTGGTTGGTTACGGATGGTTCTATCACGGGGATAGCGGGCGTCGTGTCGCAGGGAAAGGATCGCCGTACGGCGAAAGTCGCGGCGTTTTATTCTGCGAAACTGACGTCAGCTCAGGGCAATTACCCTGTACACGAGATTGAAATGCTTGCGGGCGTCGAATCTATGCGACGGCACCGCGATATTTTGCTCGGGTGTCCGTTTGTGTGGGTAACGGATCATAAAGGGTTGACGCACCTATTGCAACAAAAGAACCTCTCCCCGCGGCAAGCGCGTTGGATTGAACGCATCTCTGAGTTCAATTTCACGGTGCAGTACATTCCTGGGCCCGAGAACGTCCTGCCGGACGCATTATCACGTATCTATTCGAACGATCAGCCGGGTACCGTGCGCGCACCCTCAGAATTCACTGAGCACGATGATGATGAGGACTTACCTGGACGTTTGGCATCCTTTGCCATCTCCAAACCGGTTCTTGTTGGCGCGGAGGGCGCGGCTATCCGCTGTTCAGCGGCCGGTCTTCGTCGAAGTACGCGCCGCGCGGTTCTTGAAGCTGCGGAGTCCGGGCGGCCTGAGACGTCGAAAGAGTTCTCCAAACGGATCCATAGGCTGGTTTTGCGCGGTCCCCGAGTGAAACCAGCGGAGGGCGGGAGCATGGAGCATGCTGAAGACGGCGTGAACGTGGCAGTGGATGAGGTCGCTGCGCCTGAAAAGCGCGCGAACGCCCTGCCAGCGGTTGACGCGGAGATCGTGATTTCGAGCTCAGCTGGCGCTGGCTCGTCTGCGGAGCTTGAATCACCGCTCAACAACGACGCGAGCGGCTCACTCCAGCCTGCCACCTCATCCCACGACGACGGTCATGCAACCTCGAGCACGAGCTCGCCACAGCACTCGCCCCAGGACGAATCTTCGTTCCTCGAGCTCATAGAAGCGGAAACGGACGGCTTCCACGTCCCCGACCTTGTACGCAACAAGTATGAGCAAGACGCGTTCTTCGCGGACATCCTGCGCAATCCACGGCATCACAAGAACTTCCACATGTCTGGAGGCCTTCTAGTCATGAAGGACGGCGACCTCGAGCGACTGTGCATCCCGGACGTTCGCGTAGGCGAACGTAGTATCCGTGAGATTATTATCTCGCACGCACATTCCTTATTGGCTCACCTTGGAGCAGCAAAGACCCTCGGTCTTTTGCGCGACCATGTCTGGTGGAAGTCAATGGGGATTGACGTCCAGAAGTACTGTGATAGCTGCATTACCTGCAAGCGCAGTAAGCCGAACAATCAGAAGCCGTACGGTTTGCTAAATCCATTGCCAGTGCCCAGTTCACCTTGGGAAGCTATCGGCATCGACTTCGTTGGACCGTTGCCCGAGTCATCTAACCGAGACGGTGCATTTGACTCTATTACGGTCATTATCGACTTGCTGACCGCGATGGTACATCTAGTCCCCAGCCGCATCAACTACACCGCCAAGGAAGTGGCCGAGTTGGTGTTTGTGGAGGTCTATAAGCACCACGGACTTCCGCGTGCTATAGTCAGTGACCGGGATGTGCTATTCACTAGCATATTCTGGTCGCGGCTTCACGAGCTACTCGGAATCGAGCTGCGTATGTCGAGTGCGTATCATCCGGAGTCAGACGGCTCCACGGAGCGCGCTAATCGAACTGTCACCCAGATGTTGCGCCAGTGTATCCACCCGACGCAAAAAGACTGGGTCTCGAAGCTACCCGCGATTGAGTTTGCTATCAACTTAGCTCGGTCGAGCAGCACGGGCTACGCGCCGTTCTTCCTCAACACTGGAAGAATGCCGCGTGCCATGATCTGGGAGCACGCTTCCAAGGACGAGTACCCCGGGGTACGTGTATACGCTCAGAAGGTTAAGTTTGCCGTCATGGCCGCTCATGACAGCATTCTAGCCGCCCGAGTCAAGCAGACACGCGATGCGAACCGCAAGCGCCGCCCCGCACCGTTCGAGAAGGACGATCTGGTTTATATCTCGACTAAGAACCTGTCGCTTCCGAAGGGGCTCGCTCGCAAGCTCGTACCCAAGTACATCGGACCGTACAAGGTACTCGAGGATTACCGTAACAACTCGTACAAGATCGACCTACCGGCCGACCTCCGCCGACGCGGCATTCACAACGTGTTTCATTCGTCATTGTTGCGCGTTCACGTTCCGAACGACGACCGCCTTTTCCCCGGCCGGCTCGCTAGTCAAATTGGCGAGCTTGAGGACCAGGAAAATGAGTGGGCGGTAGAACGGATACTGTCGCACCAAGGCTCGGGTCCACGCGCTCTTTTCGAAGCTCAGTGGAAGAGCGGTGACCGTACCTGGATTCCATATGACACAGCGCGGAACCTTACCGTTTTAGGCGATTATCTCAATGCGGTGGGCGCGGCCAAGATAGCCGATCTACCTGAAGGGCGCGGTGTTCCGCCCTCAGACGACCCGCAAGTCTTTATCGGGGCAATCCGTATTCCCGGATTGAGATCATATAAGGCGGGAGGGCGCGTTAAGGGCCCAGTACGGGACCCGATACGTCTCCCGCCTCCTCAACCTCAAGACTACCACCGCCGCCTCAACCGCCTCTCGCCTCGAACCCGCTCCAACATACGCACGTCTTTTCCGCCTCGCAACACCCGTCCTATCTACCCCATTGCCCCGCGCGACGCTCGTATCCCACATATCACTCGTTCTCATACCCCGCCGGTACCTCGACCACTCTCCATTCACATCACGCGCCCCCGTCTGTCAACCCCTGGTCGCATCATATTCACCATGGAGTTCGTTCATCAGTACTTCTACCCCGACAGTAACGGCACCCGCTTGATGCAGAGGGTCCCCGATACCGGCGAGATCATCCATTGGCATCTCACCCACGCGCGCGACATCCTCGAGTTTGACCGCACTCTACGCGGCAACCGGTACACCAGTGCACAGTCGGTGCCCGCCGGCTACAACGACTTTGTCGACGCGTTCAATCGGGATGAAGACTGCCCGTTCAAGCTCTGTCGCTTCAAGCCCGACAGACCGAAGGGTTACTCGCGCGCCTATGGTCCAGCTCCTCCCATCGACCGTATCACTCCCGCCGCTGTCGACCGCTCCGTCGAGCAGCAG
>BSCZ01001568.1:0-33518 GCA_027924225.1 Bjerkandera adusta | reverse complement strand
GTCCACACAGCGACCAAGCAATCCCCTTTCTTCCTGACTTATGGATATCACCCACGAGCTATCCCCTCCGTATTCCCCAAAACCAATCTACCCGCAGTCGAACAGCGCATTACCATCCTCCAACAAGCCAGAGACGAAGCAGAGGCGGCGATAGAACTAGCCAGACAGCGCATGGCAGGACACATGACACGGAACTTCGTCCCATTCAAACAAGGTCAGCAGGTGTGGCTAGAAGCAAAGAACCTCGACACGGGGTACGCCAACCGCAAGCTCGCACCCAAACGAGAAGGCCCTTTCAAAGTCAAGACCGTTCTTAGCCCGCTGACCTACCGCCTAGACCTACCCAGACACTGGAGAATCCACGACGTTTTCCACGCCTCTCTGCTATCTCCCTATCATGAGAACGAACAACACGGCCCGAACTATCCTAAGCCACCTCCTGACCTAGTAGAAGGAAACGAAGAACACGAGATAGAAGCCATCGTGAATCACAAGATGCGACGAGGCCGCATGCACTATCTCGTAAAATGGAAGGGATTCCCATCGTCAGAAAACGAATGGATGACACCAGCGCAACTACGCCACTCTGCCAACTTACTCCAGGAGTATAAAGCAGGCAAGGCGATCGTGTCTTGAAAACCCAACCGACGCTCTCCCAAGCACAACCGGTTTCTTCCTCGCATCCTCCCAGCATGTCCTACCCCGAACCATCTGCTTCGTCCCACCACGACGCTGTCGTGCGCCAAACTACGTTGGCCCATGAACATGGAGGAAATAGCCCAGGAAGCCCAGTAAGTGTACACCTGCCAAATTGGGAAGCACTTTCCCACACGCGCAGCCTCAGGCAACTCAGTGGAGTAAAAACTCCAAAAATAGATGCACAAGCATAAGCTGAGCCAACGCCGAGCAGATTTGGGCCCCACAGCCCCACTATGATGTAATTGTATGAGTTTGTTTAAGTATATTTGAACCAGGGCCAAGCGCAAGCGAAAACGCAGCCAAACAGCCCCACTTTCCGGTTAAGGCAGTAGGCCAAGCCAATGACATCATAGGCTAAATGTGTATATATAGACCTGTAGTAGACAGTTTTAGAAAAAAAAAGAGACCAAGAGAGATCCACTCCCACTTAGCGCGTGCGACAAGCCTTAAGACAAGAGGTCTTAAGTGTTAGTCTTGTGAGTCCGTTAGGCTAAGTCAGTGAAAGCTTGTACTCTCTCTCCTTCTTGACGCAGGAGTCAAGTCGTATAGTTTCCTCTCGTCTAGTATTGCGTCAGCTCGTATCAGTCTTCTAGATCGTCGCGGACGTCTAGCAAGTGTCCTGATCCTCAGTCGTATCGTCTCGTCAAGTATAGTCAAGTGCGTCGTAGTCTCATACGCTTTGCGTAGGCCAGCCGTCTGGTAACGTAGTAGTGTTCCCCGGTAGTCCCCGTCAAGGTTTATCGTCAAGGTTTATTGTCAAGGTTTATTGTCAAGGTTTATCGTTCCTCGGTATCACGTCCCCGGTAGTCCCCGTCACGGTTCATCGTTCTTCGACATCTCGTACCCTCGATACGCCAGCCAGAGTCTCGTGGACTTCTGCCTCGCCTATCACTCTCATCTCAGGCCTATCTATCGTCATTCACCCTTCAGACTTTCGCATCGTAAACCTAACCCACGGCAACCCAGATATCCCGTACCAACGTCCGTACCGGTAACCTGGGGTTGAAGCGCATCTATCTCAGCACCGACCAACCAGTATCCCTTTCCTATCCAACCTTTCCCACACTCCGGCATTCCCCTGGTCAGTAGCTTGAGTCCTGCGCCTCGCGTACGACAACGCGCACACTATCCTGCGTGAAGTGAACTTCTCCATCCTCCTCGCCGACGCAGGAATGCACGACGAGGTACACCAGGCCCTCGCCGGGTCTCCCCTCCTCGAAGATCTTCATCACCTCATCTCCCTTACCAGGGACCTCGACGCCGACCTCGAAGTACTCCACAACTCCATGAATGAGGCACAGCATCTCCACGATCAACTCGCACTCGAAGCATCCCGCCTTAGGAATCGACAACGCGCCATGCATCACCTTCAGACAGGAATGTTTCTCCGTCTTGGAGGAGGAGACCTTCTCGCACCCTTTGACCCAGACGCTAACGACGGCAACGAGGCAGACGTCTCCGAGGACGGAGCAGGTTCCGACAGCGACCTCTCCTCTTACTACACCCCTCCTATCGCACAGCCGTCACCCACCAACTCCGAACCAATCCCCATTCCTCCACCGCCGACCCCAACCCGCACCACGCAATCAGAACCTGTTCCCTCGTCCGATCCTCGACCAGGGGCAGCAACACGTCGCGTCTCGTTCACGGGACTCCCATCCCCTGTCGTCGACATCCCCGCCACCACCGTCTCGGCCAGCGAATCGGCGCATTCCGATCCACACTCCGACCCCCCCAACCCGTACGAGTGGTACCCAGCCGGAGACATGCCCGGCAACCCCATCGATGTCGACCGCTTAGATGAGGAAGCGCAACTGTGCGCGCGTTGTGGCAGGACCGGCCATGTCGCTGAACATTGCCCCCGAAACTGGGACCCGTCGAACGTCCCTCGCGACGTCTGCTCGCAATGCATGCAGCGCGGGCATTGGTTCCGCAATTGCCTTCACTATCGCTGCCGCAATTGTCGTCGCAACGCACCGGGCCACGCCTTGGCCGAGTGTCCTTATCCTCCGCGCTACTCGCCGTACCCCGGACCGTCGTCTCCACCCCGTGCCGGGCCGTCGTCCCGACCCTATTAGATCTGTGTGTAACACAGATCCATAATCGGGAGGTAATGTTATGACTGTACGCGCGCCTACCCCGGTTCCGGTTCGCTTCATTTTCCCACGCCACCATGACTTCTCGCTTCGAATGACTCCTATGTACGCATGATGACTCCCGCCTGTCCGCGATCCGTGCCCGCTGTGACTCGGCTTGTACTCATAACTGTTTGTCCAACCAAACAACGGACCAGTATATAAGGCTGTCCGTAGCACGATGTACTTTAGCTTGACCTCCTGTGTATAACAAATACAAGCTCCTCGCGTTCTCTCGCCTCCTTGCCCACGACAGGGCTCGATCGACTCGCTTCCTTAGAACGCTGGAGCCTCAGCGTAACAACGGTAGGAGCATGCATTTCATCAAATAGACGAGGTACTGCTCCGGGAGGTTCAATACAAGGACGCGTAGGCTTCGCATCTCTGTCTCTTCGGCGATGACTGGGGCCATATCTCCTGTACGTTGGTATGCGAAGATGACCGTGAGGTGCTCCAACTGCGGACATTCACGAACCACAGCTGCCATGTCTCCATCCGGAAAGTAGGATATCATCTGTGTGTCAAGATCCTCTATCTCGATCTTGAGGATGGTGAGGCTTGTACGTATCCCGATATTCCGCGGAAAGGAACAATTGAGTAGGTCTAGAGAACGAAGGCGAGGGGAATATATAAGGAGTAAGGGATGGCAGGGCAAATCGACGACGTCCCATTCCCCTGGACCGCGTAGGCGAAGATAAGTCAAAATTGGTGCTTCAGCACCGTTGAAGGAGGCCTGGAGAGTTGTCTCGTCCGGGTCCAAATCAAGCTGAAGCCTCTCCACCCGTCCAAGGTTCGCAGTGATGATGTCAAGGACCCATTGTTGAGAATTCCAGCCTTGCATATCCAGGGGGAGCGGGTAGCTTCGTTCAACGGCCATCGTCGCGTAACCCCATCTGACGCGAGTGAAGTCCACAACAGTCCACAGTTTCGCGTCGTGGAGGACAACGGATCGCCAGTATGTGCAAACTAACATCATGGCAATGTTCCGGGTGTGGCGTAGACCGCACGAAGACACCGATTGGAAGATGTTGCGCAGGACCTCGACCGGAAGCCGGTTGATAGGTGGGAGGCGGTTGCGGTGAGAGGACACGCGGGAGATAACTTGATCGAACTTCGACTTTGTATCGCGGATAACATCTTCCAAAAGCCGGGAGATATCGCGTAACGAATCGCGTGCGGTTTCAATTTCGGTATCGAAGGCGGAAAATGCGTCGTCTGCCAAAACCAAGTCGGCGCTTTCATGACAACGGCTAATGAGCTCCAGGTATGTTCTAAGCTCATCGTGATTCCACTCACCACTTCTCTGGGGACCATCGAGCATCGATCCGGTCGAAGAGCTCAGCCAGAAACGGCCTCGATATCAGCTGCAGCCATGACGGTCAGCACAGTTTTCGAGCGCAGGCAGAGCTATTACCTTCTCAGCAGTGTCACTAAACATCACTGAATGGGCGTAAGACAGGGGTAGTAGAAGAAATAATAAGAGCGTACTTCAGCTAGTTCGATGTTTCGCCCGTGGTGAACGTCCAACTTGAGTCGAGCGCGTGGCTTATGCCCTGATCAGACCGGGTGCTAGGCGCTCTCTTGTGCCAGTGGTCGTTCCGTCCTCAGCGAGTTAGTTTGCTCTCTCTATACGCCTCTATTGCTACTAACGTTCTATAGAAGGCTGCGACAGGGCTACTCAACTCCAAGGTATTTGCAAATAAATTCCGTTATCCAGTGTCCACTCATACATCTAGTTCCATGCGATAGCCCGAAGACGGCTTTGCGCTACAGACATGAACGTAACCCCAAGTACGACCCCAAACAATATAAGGTTGAGCTCCCCGACGCCGCGTTTCGTCCCCAAGGCGGTGTTCTTTGTACTCGGCGGTTCCAGTGTCTTCAGCCCTGCGTTCTTCATCACCTCACGCACCCCCTCAGGATCATACTTCTCCGCATCGCGCTTCATGCCCGGAAGGCCATCAATAGACCACGTATTGAACGTGGACCACCACTTCTTCATGCTCTGCTCGAAATGCAGCTCCCAGGGGTCTTCCGTCTCGGCATCCTTCTCTTCGAGACGCGCCGACCATTTGTTCAGTTGTTCCCCTGTGGAGAGTGAAGGGTCATTGACCGCTCCTTGTCTCGCCTCCTCGGGACTTACTTTCTTTGACGAACTGCATGAAGGGCACAGAGTACCCGCAAGAGGATCCGACACGCGTGATGTCGATCCAAATGACGGCTCGCGCACCAGGCGTCATTTCCGGTGTGGGGAAGTCGTACAGATCGTCTGCGCCGCTTGTGGGCTCGAAGAACTTGTCGAACTCGGGCGTGCCCCTCTCGTATACGGTGCCTTTGACACGCTCAGAAGTGACAAAATAACCGGGTAAGCGAAGGAGACTGACCTTTTCCGTACAGTCGTACAATGTTTGGCGGACCCTCGAAAGCCTCAAACAGGATCGTGATACGCCCGTTGCCAGGCTCATATAGGTGAGATATCGTCTCGTTGCCTAAAATACAGCGTCAGTGCAACTGGGATAAGCTTCACGGGTCGCACAGCACCATACCTGAACCGGATAGATCCAAAAACCAGCACGCCTTCCTGTTCACGAGCTTGAACGTCTGATAGCCTCTCGGAGAGACGTTGACATGGCCGCCTGTCGTAGCAGGAAGTAAAATGAGCGCGTGCCGCGCAAAACGTCGAAGGTGGCCACAAACCATTCAATGGTGCAGACGCGACATGGAATATCTTCTGTTCTCTTATGAATTCCACTATTTTTCCGTCCTCCGGGAGCTCGTCATAAAACCTTCCCATTTTTGAAACAGGGGTACGGGGTAGGCGTCGGGGGAAGAGGTCGAGGTTCAGGTGATAGGGTAGGCGTGCCTTGATATATGTACTGTATCGAAATGACGCATAAGCGAGCGTTTTGCGTGAGATCACCTGCTCAATCTTCTGTTCCACGCGCCTAGGCCTGCATGTTGTTCGGGCAAGCGTCCGATGTGAGCGGGAGGAGTTGTTCCGCTCTCTGCGCGAAGTCTGAATAATTGAAGGATATGGATGCTTTGTATCATCTTCCTGTGTGGTGGGTTGTGGCTGAGTGCTTTGAAGTTGCGCTGGTGCTCTGGCCTCAATCCGGCACGGCGCGTCCGCGTCGGCGATAACGATTACAGTTTCTCATCAACGTTGACCCTGCACAGACACGAATTCAGTACACTTCTAACGGAGCAACTTTGACTAGGGCGTCCAGGATGGTATCCAACGTATCGAGAGCTCACCTCTAGTTTGACAACATGGCCTCGCGCACTCGCGGTCTGAATGCGATTTGTTTCATCGCCACGTGGATGAAAGAGGGCTGGTGTTCGAGTTCGCCCCCTCACAATGTTTCAGGTTTTACCAACAATTCCTGACCTGGGGAATACGCTAAAAAGGCTCAGAAGAGTGCGAATAAATAATGCGGGCTATGTTTAGAGTATCTCGATGGCTGGACAGTTCAAGGCTGCGACGCAGTTCGACTGTCACAGTGCACGTGATGCTTGTCACACCCTTGAAGCCGCGGTGTGACACTGCGCTTCACTGGCTGCACCTTACACTCCTACCACCATGGCCGTAAATCCTGACGAAGACACTGAATTGTGAGCAACTCTATGCTGGATTCCTGCGCTCTTCCGACACCTCGCTCAGCAACGATGCCCTCCGCAAGCACGGCATCCTCCCCCCTCGCCCGAAAACTCCGTCTTCGCCCTCACCTCCCGCTTCGCCAACACTAGAGGAAGAGCTCGAGGATTTGACAGTCGACGAGCTCAAGGATGCCGCAGAGGATGCGAAAGACGACGAGACTGCCCGGATAATTGAGCACATGCGGCAGGAACGCTTGCGCGAGCTGCAGCGGCTTCAGCGGGCGCGGTTTGGTCGCGTCTATCCGATCGGAAGAGAGGACTACACACGAGAGGTTACCGAGGCTAGTAACGTGGACGGTGACGACGCGGGTGCGCCGGACAAGGGCACAGGAGTCGTATGTTTCCTGTACAAGGACGGGTGAGTATTGCTCGTTCCTTCGGACTCCCTCTCTTACTCACACCTCCGCAGCATCCCCCGCAGCGAACGCGCCTTTGAACACATCCGCATCCTTGCGCAGAAATATCCGCATACGAAGTTTGTATCCATTGTCGGGGACAAGTGCATACCGAACCTCCCGGACGCACGGCTTCCCATGCTCATCATCTATCGCAAAGGCGAGGTTTTGAATCAGATAGTTGCGTGGGGTGGCGATCGAGAACGCCGTGTTGAAGGTGCGCTTTTCTATGAGTCATTCAATCGTTTGTTCTGACTTGGTTGTTCCTAGAATTGGAAGCGGTCCTCATATTGGCGGGTGCCATCGTCCCTCAAAGCGCGCCCCCTGTGAAAAGGGACGGCGATGACTCGTCCGACGAGGACGATTTGTCTGACGATCCCTCTTCGCGGATGCGGTCAAACGTCGCGAGCACAAACGCAAAGACTCCCAAGAATATTCGGGGCAAGAACAAGGACGACTCGGACTCGGACTTTGAGTTTGACATGTAGCACTAGCAGAAGTATCGAGCGTATTTTTAGGAATCAAGCTTGTATAGTATGTATTGTATCCCTGCTAACCATCGTCGTCAACGTCCGCGATTTAGCCCAACCTTCATTCACTGTGTCCCGCCAATAGCATCTGCGTAGGCAGATCAATATCTATCATGGCGGTGTGTACTTGGGCCAACGCGTCGGGCTTCGGGTTTTACTTTGGAACGATCCAAGGTTGGTGGCGGGTGAAATATGGATTTGACACAGGCCAACGGAACTCATAGTCCTGAAAGCGACAAAACAACTTCAATTTGGGCGAGTACTGTACATCCATCAAGATACTCTACACAAGTTATCCAATGCTCCGGTACCTAATCCTCGGGATTAATTGGCGGCATCGCCGGCCTCCTACCCTTGACAGGCCAAACCTCCACCATCGTCTCGGCGTCCCACACCCGCCCGCCACGCACAACATACCGGATATCTCTCGTACGATGTATATCACCATGCAGCAGATCGAAGCCAGGTGGGTAGACAACGAAGTCCGCGAGTTTGCCAGGAGTGAGTGAGCCCAAGGAGGAATAGAGTCCGAGGGTCCTGGCTGCGTCGGAGGTAGCAGCACGAATAACCTGCAAAGGCATAAGATTTCAGTAGCGGGGAATGTATGGCGACGGACCTCGTAATTAGTGAGCCCGCCTAGTTTGGCGAAGAACATCTCTTCGTGGTAGTTCAATCCGAGAGGCGGTTCTCCATGCGCGCCGATATGCGCTTTTAGGCCCATTTGGACCATCTTCGCGGTCGATTCCGACGTGTTAAAGAGCGCATACGCTACGACCGAATCAGCAAACGAATGAATATGGGGACGAATTGAGCGCACAGTTCCTCGGTCGAGCAGTGGACTCCGAAAGTGTCTCCAGAATGTCGTGGCGCGTGAAGCGTCGCAGCCTGCAACATTCTATCAGCTTTCAAAGACGTAATCAAGGGCTTTGAAGGTTTACTTCGGGTCGTTGGGAATGTCCTCGTTTGCCCAGACGTATTGCTCTCCGAAGACTCCGCCATAGTTGACAATGTGGGTAGGCGTTAGTCCGGTACCACTCAATGCAAACAGCGTCATGATGTCGTGGTACAGCCTGGGAACAGGCAGAGCATGCTCAATGGTGGTCATACCTACGAGCAACATTAGAATACGGTCAATGTGGAATATAAGTGCAGGAACGTACCGTCCACAATGTAAGTCTGATCCCAGTCGTAGTTCATGCCCTGTCCAATGTCATCTCGTTAGCTTCGACTTCGCCCAAAGAACGCCGTCCAATCTTACACCCTCAGGAACACACAGCATCCCGAGCTTCCTCGCAGCAAGCAGCAGACGTTGCCTCATAGCCCTCGACGGGAGGTTGTAGTTCTTATAGCTCCAGCTCGACGGGCCGCCCTCGGCCTTGATCCTGATCAACGCGGAAAATGCGTCCTCCATGGAGTTGATCTCCTGGTGAATTTCCGCCTCTGCTCCGTAAATGACGTTTCCGACGTGGAAGATGCGAGGCCCGTTAAGTTGTCCGCGTTCGACGCGGAAGCGCTCATTCGAACCGTAGGTGTTGTCTGCGCTCGGGCTGGGAACGTCAGACCGCGCAGCTCACCCTGTGAGCGATCGTAACTTACTTGTGTAGAGTCGTGATACCATACGCGAGGAACGTTTCGAGCTCCCACGAGCGGGATGGATAGAAGTCCTCGAACCCGTTCCAGTGGGCGTGGACGTCAATGAACCCGGGTACGATGAATCCTGTAGACCGGAATTTAGCGTCCCTACTGTGGCGCAAAGCAGAACCCACGTACCTCCCTGAGCATCGATAACTGTCGCGCCGTACGGAAGAACAAGGTCCTCGCGTCCAACGATTGCTTCTATAGAGCCACCACGAGTGACCAAGACAGCATCGTGGAGGATATCACGATAGAGGTTACCGGATTCCATAGTCAGGAGTGTCGCATTGGAGAACACAACGAAGTCTGCATTCGCACGCGCATCGACGTCGGTGGTGGACAGGTGTGCCTCCTTTTTCAAGCGTGCGTAGTCGGTCAGGTAATCGACGACGACCTCCTGGTACTCCAAAATATTCCTCGTGCAGGCGATACCAAAGCTGAGTTCATCCTTGCTTATGTCACTCTTGCATAGGTCTAGCTTTGACAGTTCGATGTGATGGAGGTAGGGGCCTGTCGTGCGATCGTCAGACATTGGTCCACAAAGATATAGCAAGATTCTCACCTAGGAACCAGAATAACTTCTTGCCATCCCCACTGAACACCACATGATGTCCTCCGTCTACACTCAACCTCGCTAGACCCTTCGTTGCCTTTCCTGGTTTGCTCCAAAAGGCCTCGTCCGAGCCGACGCTTGGCGCGAAGTACACGTGGTAGAAATCCACGAAGGCGACGGCAGAGGAGTTTGCTGAAGTCGGGACGGCCGCAAGCTCCATGGACATCTCCCCCGACGCGATGGTCTCGTGTTTGTACTCGCCAAACTCGTCGGGCCCGGCGGCAAGGTCGATGACAACGGCCTGGGTCGTTTGCTGTACAAGCAACTTCTTGTTGACCTCGAGAAAACGTATCTTGGTCTGAGTCGGGGAATCACCATTAGTGATCGAAGAGACGAAGCGGACGTTCTTGATTGTGATAGTGTCATGTTTCGACCTGGTCCAGTGGTGAGGGAGGGTGATCTCGCCGACATACAGCCCAGCGTTGGCGGTTGCGACGACGTTACCTGTCAGGTACGTACTCGCGGTCTTCACAAAGGCGATCAGCCGCTTCCTGTCAGAGCACGAGCACAACACGGCCTGTGAGAACCGGCCTTGGGGTAGTCCCGACAATTCGACCGCAGAGCCAGATGCCAAATCGGCTAGCTCGAATGTGGTGAAGTTGGTATCGGACCACCTCGCCTGGATAACGACATTGTCCAAGCCGGGAACGAAAGAAGGCGAGAAGTACGGTGCCGCTTCGTCGTGCGTGGGGACCGCGGTGACGTGTTTTGAATTGATGTCGTAGACGTACGTCTTGCCCGATGCTTGGAAGACAGCTTTGCTCCCATCTTCATTGACCCGAAGGTCCGTAAACGCGCGAACACGCTCTGTCTCCTTCTGCTCCAGCTCGACTAGGTTTGTCGACGTGGTGACTGTTTCAGCCAACCGTTTCTCGACGTGAACGGTAAAGGGAATAGTCTTCGGAGACTCTTTGGATGCGACGCGTTCGCCCAGAGCGTTCTGAGCGACAGGTACCCGCCATATTTGTCCTGCTGCCCAGATGATCACGGCGCTATCGTCGGGGGTGAAGCCGAACGAAGGGTATGTTCCCATAGGTGCCGAGACTGTCGATAGATCATAAGTTAGGCCGTCCCAGACGTGGTGAATTGTGCCGGTGATCAAATCTCTGGAATAAGTAGGTTTAGTCGGAGAGTAGGTAGGAGGCTAGGAACGACAAACTTGAAGACAAGAGTTTCTTTATCACGCACCCTGCGCACGAACGCAAGTGTTCGTCCATCGCGAGACAGCTCAGGCCGGCTAGCGCCACCGGGAGAGTTGCTCACGAGTAGAGAAGTGCGTTGCGAGGTCAGGTTGGTCGAGTAGATTGCATAAATTCCGGAATGAACATCTGCGATCAACTCTTAGAGAAGAGTTCGCAAAGAATGAGCTGATACACGTACCCTTGCTGTATGTCCACTGGCCGTTCGTGTCAATGACGTTCTTAGCATATATGACTGCATCTTCTCCCTGCCAAATGAACTGTTCCGGCCCAATTTGCTGGTCACCATAATCTTCCGGACCCCAACCAACGGGGAGCGTCCTTCCGACCAAACGCTTTCCACGCCCGGCCTGGACGGAGTCTTCGGAAGATTCGGGGATGCTGTATTCCCAGCCTTCTCCCGCGCCTAGACTGCGACTTGAGAAGTGCCATTTCGTCGCGACGACCTTTGTCCCCGACGGGTGAAAGCGAGCATCAGACACCCAGCGGTGAGTCTCGTTCGTGACCCTGTAGGCTGATATAGGTTGTCAGAAACTGGCGTTTGGCATCACATGAACGTGCTACGCACCTGTCGCGCGCCCCTCGCGAGTCAATCTCCTCTGTCTGCGGTCCTTTGTCTCCCTGACACCGTTGGCCAACATCTCTTCTTCTTCATCCTTCGTCAAAAGCGCCACAACCAACTCCTCCGACGCGTCTTCTGAGCGGACATCCATCGCGTCGCAACCCTTCCACTCTGTGACCCAAATGTTCTCGTACCCAAGCTCCGCGTCGCTGCGGAAGACGAGCTTCGCGCCATCGGGTGAGAAGTGTGGATCCGAATCGTGAGGAACCCCGAGTAGAACTGGTCGCGCTTTGGTGGGATCGACCGCATTGGACAAGTACGCGGAGGCTGGTAGGCAGTAGATGTCACCAAGCATGTCAAAGACAATGTCACCACTCTTCGTATTCACGTCAAGACGCAACCACGTCCCTTCGTCGACGTCGTACTCGAGCTTGCGAGGGAATGGATAATCCGTAGAGATGTCCCATGGTGTTTGAGGACGTAGAGGCCAGATGTCGTCTTTCCACTCCTGAACCAGCAGTTCTGTCCTACGTGAGGCGCGTTGTAGACGGGCAGGAATCCAGAGTTGAAGGTATATCGCGTAGGAAGCAGCGACGAGCAGCCCGAGCTTGATGAGTCGTGAGCTAGACCGTGGTACCACTGCTTGGCGGCCTCCAGCGGTCAGCGGCAACTCTGTGGCGACCTTCATGGTAGCCCTAACACCAACTACCACAGAACGTCAGTAGCAGCAGAGGCACACAGAGAACCCAAACCAACTCCGAGTTGTTGACGGGGACTACGAGGGGGCGCCTAACTGTTCGGACTAATTTGGTAAGAGCTTTGGATCCTAACATGTACAAATAGCTAAGGCCGAGCAGGCCACGCGTTCCACTTGTACTTTGCATCACTTTCGACGATATCTACAACGAGAGAAACATCAGACAGTACGAGGTATACCCTTGCGATCTCTTTCGTTATCTCAATCTTACTTCCACCTTTCAGCAATGAGCCTTAGCGACGCTGAGAAGGTAGGAATTTCGCCTGCAACGGCTGAACGACAACCGTACTGATCATGATGCTCTAGCTGATATCACAGTCGTTTTTATCTGAACTCTTGGAACGAATTGATGCTCGATGGTCAGCAGAGAAGTGGTCAGTGATCACACGTTTGGCTTGTAAAACAGTACTCATCGGCTGTACAGCGCCGGCCTGATGTTGGCCGACGACGCTTTCTCTGCCTTTGACGAAGAGATTGAAATGACACGCAGCTCATCGCGTGATATTTCAGAGCGTCTGGATAACGCTCTCCGTACTATAAAGGCGAAGTTCCAGCAGGTCACCTCCCGCGTGTCCTCGCACCGCAATCGCCTTCCGTCTATCAACCGGCTACCGGTCGAGGTCCTCCGCAGCGTTTTCCAATCGGTGTCATCGTGCGGTCTACACCACGCCCAGAACATTTCCATCATGTCTGTCTGTGCATACTGGCGGTCCGTTGTTCTCCACGACGCGAAAATGTGGACTGTTGTGGATTTCGCTCGTGTGGGAAGGCGTTACGCGACGATGGCCGTTGAACGAAGCTCCCCACTTCCTTTAGATATATTGGGTGGCAAATCCTGGAACTATCAACAATGGGCTCCCGGCATCGTCGCTACAAACCTTAGCCGGGTGCGAAGGCTGGAGCTCAATTTCGACTTGGACGAGATCAAGCCCCAGGCCCCCTTCGACGGTCTTCAGGCACCTATTTTAACTCACCTTCGCCTGTGCGGTATGAGTGAGTACGAGATCGACGACATGTACTTCCATCCGTTACTCCTGGTACATTCCCCTCGCCTTCGCTATCTCGATCTCCTCGACTGTCCCTTTCCCTGGAATACGGGAATGTATGCAAGCCTTACCACCCTCAAGATCGAAATAGAAGATCTTGACACGTCAATAATATTTTACTTTCCGGGCGGGGACGTCACATCCGTGGTTCGCGAATGCCCGCAGTTGGAGCACCTCACTATCAACTTCGAAGACCAAGGTGCCGGCGATAGAGTTCCGGATATTGTTGAGGAAACGGAGATGCGAAGGCTACGCGTCCTTGTGGTGAAACTTCCGGAGAAGTACCTCGTCTATTTCATGAAATGCTTGGTCCTCCCTTCCATAGACATCCTCCGTCTCACTGCCTACCAGTGTAACGGGCCGAACGCGGTCGCACAGCTTTTCCATCTGCATCGGATTCCAGACACGCTCCTCGCCACCATCGCCGCACTGTGCACCTCGAGAGTCGACAAAACATACACAATCAAGGGATTTCCCGCTCTGAAAGGCTCTTCATGGCCCAATGACAGTATCATCCTCAAAGTCGAAGTCAAATTAAAGGGGTCGCTAGAAGATCAGCTTGAATATCCGCTCAAGCCGCTATTGGCTGGGATTCGAGAAAACCACACCCTTCCCAATCTGAAAACTGTGAGATTTAGAGGAGTACGCGGCGTGGACGACTTCTACGATCGTCAGTGGCCGAGCTATACCAGAGAGATGACGCTTTTCATGATTCACAACCCCACCATCCGCTTCATCACATTTGACCTTCATTCCAAACGCCGGTATGCGACATCGCTCGACGAAATCCGCGCAGCACTCGCCGAGGTCGTCCTCTCACGCGGTACATGGCCCCTTCCAAACCTTCTGAGTTGCACTTTCATATCGTACGACTCAGGCCCGAATTGCGAACCGTGTATCACGGGAATCCTGCGGTTTCTCAAGTTCGTCACCTCCCACAAATCCCTTAGCACGCTGAGGATCCGTTGCGGTAGAGTTATTGTTGAGGAGCGCTCTTCTGCTCTTCAGTTGATCAGTGACATCCGCGCCCTCCAAATTCCCACCATCTGGTGGTCGAAGACATACTTCGATATAACGACAGCGGCGGGATCCGAGGGGTTCTCATCCACGGTGACGGCTGGAGACTTGTGGCCGAGACGAGAGAGATACAACTGGCGTTGCACGCAGGACGCGACCCATCGTTCCGAGCCGGAATCTGTCGTAAATTGTTGTCGCGGTCGTAACCGTTTTGCTGCGCATGGCTACTCCCATGGTACGCATGAGACCGCTGACATGTGCGACATCGCTCAAGACTGGGCTAATTTGTTGGACAAGAACTCGGACGATACCGTAGCTTCCATAAAAATCTAGCCTCCTCCAAGTGTAGTAGTCGTGCCGTCAAGTCGTCATGTAATGTATCTTGTGAGTAGTCAAGGCCAAGACGACGGTGGGCGCGCACTGCAGACCTGCGACTCAGAGTTGGTGCATAAAGATGAGCTTCAGGAGGATAGAGAACCAGTAGGGCTACTACTAGTACCGCCCAGCGCCCGATACGGTTGTTTGGCAACAGCGTGGGATCTCAACACGAGCAAATACGATTAAATAGAATGCTTGCTACTTCCTGCTACGCGCTCATCTCGTGTACTACACTTCGCTTCAACGCCATACACGTCGAGGAAGAAAAGGTACGCCCTCCCAATCTTGTTTATTACAATATCTCACACTTGTCTAGGGACCATGCTCAGCGACACGGAAAAGGTAGTAGAAGTGATTTACTGAAAGACACTCGTACTGATAATTGCTGCAGCTGATTTCGAAATCCTTCGTCTCTGAACTCTTGGAGCGGATCGATGGTCGATGGTCAGCGGAGGCATGGTCAGTGGCTTCACGTTTGGCTTGTAAAGTGGCACGCGCTCATCGTCTGTAGGGCTGGCCTGACTTCGGCCGATGACGCGTTTTCCGCCCTTGACAAAGAGATCAGAGCTGCACGCGCCTCGTCGCGCGATATCTCAGAGCTGCTAGAAGGTGCTCTTCGCGATACAAAGACGAAGTTCGAGCAAGTCATCTCCCGTGTGGCCTCGCATCGCAACCGCCTCCCATCTATCAACCGGCTTCCGCTCGAGGTCCTCCGCAACATCTTCCAATCGGTGTCTTCGTGCGGTCTACACCACATCCAAAACGTCATTATCATGTCTGTCTGCACATACTGGCAATCCGTTGTTCTCCACGACGCCAAAATGTGGACCGTTGTGGACTTCACTCGTGTCGGAAGGCGTTACGCGACGATGGCCGTTGAACGAAGCTACCCGCTCCCCCTGGATATGCTAGGCTGGAATTCTCAACAATGGGTCCGTGACAGCATCGCCGCGAACCTTGGCCGGGTGGAGAGGCTCGAGCTCGACTTGGCCCCGGATGAGACAAAGCATAACGCCTGCTTCGAAGGTGCTCAGGCACCCATCTTGGCTCAACTCCGCCTACGCGGTCCGGGTGATCACGAGAGCGATGGCTGGGATTTCCGTCCCATTCTCCCGACGCATTCACCTCGCCTTCATTCTCTAGACCTGCTCAATTGTCCCTTTCCGCGGAATATCGGGTTACGTACAAGCCTCACCATCCTCAAGATCGAGATAGAAGATCTTGACACACAGATAATATCCTACTTTCCGGATGGAGACATGGCAGCTGTGGTTCGCGAATGTCCGCAGTTGGAGCACCTCACGGTCATCTTCGCACACCAACGTACAGGAGATATGGCCCCAGTCATCGCCGAAGAGACAGAGATGCGAAGCCTACGCGTCCTTGTATTGGCCCTCCCGGAGCAGTACCTCGTCTATTTGATGAAATGCATGGTCCTGCCGTCCATAGACACCCTCCATCTCACCGCCCGCCGGTGTGCCGAACCGAATATAGTCGCTGCGCTGTTCCGCCCACATCGAATTTCGGATGCGCTGTTTTCCGCGATCAGCGTGGTAGCCACATCTATGACTGGCAACACATGCGCAATCGAAGGATTTACGTTGAAGCCCACTGTCCTCAAGCTCAAAGTAGAGCTCCAAGTGGTAGAGGAAACGTTGCAAGATTCGTCGGTTGAGCATCCGTTCAAGCTGCTGCTTTCCACGATTCGAGAAAATTACACCCTACCTAAACTACAAGGCGTGCGATTTGAGGGGAACCGTGGCGTGATGGGCTTCCACGACCGCCAGTGGCCAGGCTACACTAGAGAGATGACGCTTTTCATGATTCATAATCCCACCATCCGCGTCATCATATTCAAAATCCGTTCTAAACGCCGATATACCACATGCCTCGACGAGGTTCGCGCCGCCCTTTCTGATGTTGTCGCCTCAAGCGGCGTATGGCCCCTCCCCAACCTCCTAAACTGCTCTTTCGTGTCGCACGGCTCAGGCTCGAATTGTGAACCGTGTACCACAGGAATCCTACAGTTTCTCAAGTTCGTAACATCCCACAAACCTCTCCGCACATCACACATCTGTTGTGGCACGGTTGTCGTTGCCGAACGACGCTCTGCTGTTGACTTTATTCGTGGCGTTCGTGCACTCCATATTCGTTCCGTTTGGTGGACGGGGACGTATTTTGAGATCAACGAGGTTCCGCGGTGCATGGCGGCGGCCGGGGACTTGTGGCCAAGGCGAGCGAAGTATAACTGGCAGTGTGGACATGACACAGCCCATCTCGCTGGAACGAAATCTGTCGTGAACTGCTGTCGCGGTAATAACCCTCGGACTGCGCACGACTACTTCGATAATACGCGCAAGGTAGCTAGTATGTACAGGATCGCTAGAGACTGGGCGGCCTTGTTAGATGCGGAATCGGACCGTGACGGTACCATAGCTCGGTCAGACATATGACTAATACCACGAGTTCAGCTGTAGCCATCATGTCGCGGCCAATTTGTTATGCCTGCTATGCTGGTGACTAGCCAAATAGTTCTACGAGCCATACGGTAGATCCTAACACGGACAAATACGGACAAATATGATACTTGCCACGTCTATGCCATGACTCTGGTCCGGACGGCGTCCACATTGAGCCCAGCTAAGCAAGGTATGCCTTCGTGATCGTTTCTATCATTCTAGTCTCATGGCATAGTACTAGTACGCCCAGCAATGTTCAACGACACAGAAAAGGTAGAGAGTTCTTTTTACAGGCGCTGAATAAGTATCGCCAATCCTGCTAACCATCATGATCGCAGCTCATATTCGATACACTTATTTCTGGGATCTTATGTCGTATCGATACTCGATGGTCCGTAGAGAAATGGTGAGCAACGCAACGGCAAACTGAAACTGCCAGAAACTCATCTCCTTTACAGCACTGATCTGGTCTCCGACGACGCGCTTTCCGCTTTCGACAAAGAGATTGGGAGAACACGGGACTCGTTATGTGAAATCTCAGCACGACTGGAAGGTGCCCTCCGAGATATCAAAGCCAGGTTCGAGCAGGCAATCTCCCGCGCGTCCTCATGTCGCAACCGACTGCCCCCCATCAACCGTCTCCCGGTCGAGATCCTGCGCGTCATATTCCAACTGTTGCCCCCGGGTGGCATTTTCTACAACAGAAATATTTTTCTCATGACCGTCTGCACACACTGGAGATCTATCGTTATCGGCGACGCCAAAATGTGGACGCACGTGGACGTCCTCTGGGCGGGAAAGGCGTACGCAATGCGGGCAGTCAAGCGAAACCCTTCTCTCCCTCTGACGCTATTGGGCTGCTATGGCCCTGGTGTTAGACAATGGGTCCTCAAATTCACAGCTGCAAACCTTAGTCGGGTGCAGAGGCTGGAGCTCGATATCGACGCAGGCGACTGGCTGAAATACAAGGCCTGCTTCGACGATGCCCAGGCTCCCATCCTCACCCACCTTCGCATACGCGGCGACGACGTAGACCACGACTGCCACCCCCTTCTGCGGGTTCCCGCACCCGCCCTCCGCTCTCTTGAGCTGTCCAATTGTCGCTACCCGTGGAATGCCGGGATACACACGAACCTAACTGATCTCGAAATAAATGCACCCGACGCCGACGATCGAATATGGACCTACTTTCCGGACGGGGACGTCGCGGCCGTGATTCGCGAGTTTCCGCGGTTGGAGCACCTCACTATCTTCGTCGCGGATCAGTACGCCGGTGGAGAGATATTCGTAGTTGCACAGACGGAGATGCGGAACCTGCGCAGCCTCGACTTGAACCTTCCGGAGGATCACCTCGTGCATTTGATGAAATGCATGCTCCTGCCTCCCGAGATGGACACCATCCAGCTCACTGCCGCCCAGTGTATCGCGCCGGGCACAGTTGCGGCACTGTTCAACCCTGGTTGCATCCCAGACACGCTCCTGTCCCGCGTCGTCTCGCTATACCTGTCGACTACCGACTATGGCAGCACGTACACCCTGCAAGGGTTCACGGACCCCCACAAGAAGACTGAGGCCATCCTCGAGGTGGAGATAGAACTCTTCGAGTCCGAGTCAACACTAGAGGATACGAATCAGCATCCGTGCGCGCTGCTACTTTTAGCCATTCGAGAACATTACTCCCTTCCCAAACTGGTATCCGTGACCTTTGGAGGAAACCGCGAGATAGGGGGGTACGCTCAACTATGGTCGGACTTCACCAGGGAAATGGGGTTATTCATGGTCCACAACCCTACCTTACGCCATGTCACCTTCGACATTGAGACCGAATACATGTACACGCAATCTCTCGACGAAATCAGCGCTACGCTTTCCGAAGCTGTCACCTCCCGTGGTGAATGGCCTCTTCCCCGCCTCACAGGCTGTTCTTTCATCTCGAACGGATCGATTTACGAAGCTTATGAACCTAGTACCGCGGGAATCCTCCGGTTCTTGAACTTCGTCACATCCCACAAACACCTTCGCAAAGTGATGATTCGTTGCGGAAAGGTCGTCGTTCCGGAACGCCGCGACGCCGTGGAGTTCATTCGTGGTATTCGTGCCCTTCATATTCCTTGGCTTTGGTGGTCGGAGACGTATTTCGACCTTGACGAGGTCCCCAACACGGTCGCGGCTGGGGATCTGTGGCCGAGACGGGCGAAATACGATTGGCGGTGTATGCATGACCGTCGTCATCGTTGCGGGCTCACATCCGCCGTGGATTGTTGCCGCGGCCGTAACCCCCGAATTCAGCATTGCTACCCACATAGTACCGTAGATGAATCCGCTGACATGTACGACATCGCTAATGACTGGGTCAATTTGTTCCACATGGACTCAGACGATACCGTAGTGATCTAGTTATGTTTCGAGTAATCCACCGGGTTTTTGGACTTCTGACATGGCCCAGAATATAATAACACGTATATATAACACACCACGTTGTCTGTACGCGTTCAAACGCTTTATTTGTTTTGTCATCGCCGCTAAAGCTATTTTATTTGTGCCGGCCTCATATATGTCCTTGCCAACGCTTTGGTTCGCGGAAGCTGGCATTTAGTTGTTGGTTGTGTATTGTTCTTTGTCTTGAAACTCGTATATTCACCCTCACTCACATTGACCTTTTCTTTGTTCTACCAGCTTCGGTTCGTCGACCTCGTCTGCTAACAGTCCATATCATCTAGGTCTCCAAATTCCAGGTGCAAGCTGCTCGCGCGCCTCTGTGCCTTCGCTCCACGGCCCCGGCCCATTGACACTTCACTGGCCGTTTCACTTCGTCGACACAACTGTTTTCCCCCGTGCGCGCAGCGTGTTGACATTTTATTTACTCGTGGCGTTGAGCCGTATCGCCCACCTTTTTCTTGCTCTGTTCTGCGCAATTACAAGCACGGTCCATTCCCAGGCGGAGCGGTTTACGATGCCGCCCTTGTACTGAATTACGACCGGTTGCCTAAAATATACAAGGATCTTCACTACATAACAACAGACCTAGCGAGCGGCGAAAGCGGAACCACGGAGTTACATTGACAGCAAAGGGAAAACAAAGCTAGAATAGATGGCGTGCGCGAGGGGTGCATTACATTTACAGCTAATCGTTCCACCAAGTCGTCATAAGGGAGGTAGGGCAAGGGGTGAGGCACGCCCGGGGTTTGCGAGTCAGAGCTTAACCACCCGAGCTTGTTCGAAGGCGCTCCAACGACGTCCGCTGGCGCGCGACAGGCACCGCAGTGCCAAACTCAACGAGGCCAACGGTGTTGCCGAAGCCGGCGAGGCAAAAGAGGCGTCCGCAGACCAGGGGCGCCACGCGCGTGAAATGGAGACGTGGGACGACGTCTGCGCCTGGCCGCCGTGTTCCAGGCTGACCCGAAAAGCCGGTCGCGAGATTCTTGCGGATAGGCTCATCGTGTGGTGTGTTGGAGTTCTGGGCCTCGGAGTCCAGTGTGATGAGCGGCGACGCCTGCAGGCGGATCTCGGATGGGTCGAACGTCCAGAGCTCCCATCGTTCGAGTGTCGAGGGTGTTAGGCCTTTGCTCGATTCTATTCGAGGCTGCGTCCTTGGCACAGGCTTTCTGCTTCCTCGTGTGCTGCCACTGTTGGTCATCGGTATTCGTGGCCTTCTTCTTATCCCCACTATCCTGTTGTTCATTACATCCCAACTCCCTCTTTCAAATGTCGCCTCGGCAGTTGGCGTTACGATCAAGTTCTCCCACAGCGACGACGGCTGCTGCCCAGGGGTGAGGAAGGCAGAGGTTGTTGTGGTTGGTACAAGTACGTCTTGTGGCCCCACCGGACTTCGCCCGTCATTCTCGTCGGCCTCCGAGAACGGCTCGAGCCGTTTGTCCGATGCGCGTCTCGAATGCACACCATGCCCGGAGACGGGGTACATCCCGGACGCTTCGAAGGCTGTACTCGCCGAAAGTGGTGGACGCGAGCGCGATAGGACAGGTGAGGCGGTCCCTGAAGAGGGTCCGACCGTTGAAGCAACGCTTCCACTCCGCGACTTTCTGCCGACGACACTTGATATGAGCTTCGGCTGATTGACAGGGCACGAGCACTTGCGTGTGGGCAGGGACAGGTATGCTCGATAAAAGAGGACAACCTGGCCAACCGAGAAGCATATCGAAAAGCTTTCAACAGGCATCTCCCTGCACGTGCTGCATCGCTTCATCGGCACAGGAGTAATCCGAAGGTTGCTAATAGGACCATAGGCATCGTCCAGGATCGCCATACGCTCGCCTGTCTTGCCGTCCCACAGCGATACGACGCCAGCGTGCGTGGCAGCCCCGATGACGATGTGTGGTTCCCCCTCCAGCTCGACTTTACAGACGTCGGCCATCGCGACAAGATCAGCAGGGTTGCCCGCCAAGATGCAACAGTCTGGAGGTAGGATGCCATCTGGGCGGTTGAGCTCGCACAGCTCCAGCATCCCATCGTCGAGTGCGAAGCCCATTAGGAGCCGGTCGTCCGCGTGGACTCGAAGGAGCATGGATTTGGCCACGGAGGTAGATCTGGAGGGCCGGATGTACGTCGGGGCAGCGTGCGTTCCAAGACTCCACTTGACCGCCACTCCGTTGTCGTAGGTCGCGTACAACCCCGCCGCCAACTCTGCGATGACGACACGGTCAAGCATTGTCCCGTTGGGCCTCTTCGGCGTTGATATGCCAGTCGTCGCCGCTGAGGTTTGAGCGAAGCGAATCTGGGCGACGCTGGAGAGGTTGTCGACCATGAGGGAGGGGAAAGCTTGGATACGGTTCTGACCAATACACCATACACCGATTACTCCCGCCGCAGTACCGACAGCGACGTAGGTGCCGCTATCACTGACGGCAATTGCGGTCAGCGCAGAGGATGCCGAAGGTGTGCTGCCACTACTCCCAAGAAGAATGTCCGATGTGTCCACCGTGAGGTACGTCCGTGTATCCTTTCTCCAAACGACGAATTCGCTTTGTAGGCCCACGGTCGCGATGATGCTTCCATCCTTGCTTGCGCCGACGAGATCGATGTCGGTCGCAAAGGCCCGAGGAAGAGCAGTGAAAGAGACAGAGCCATCCACAGGTGGTGTGGTGTCCTCCGTGGCAGGTGAGGGGCTTTCCACTCGGTTCCTCTGTGCTTCCAGGAGCTCTGCGTCCTTCAACAGATACAGAAGCAGGCCGTACAGTAACGTTGTAGTGACGAAGGTGGGTATTGCTATGATCTTGACACCCCATGCCGTAGGTCTCGCCATACGCAGCCAAAGCTTAGCCCAGCGCGAGCGATGGGATCGGTCGTATTCAAGGAGATGTTGTTGCTGATCCAGAGTATTGTTGACATTGCCAAGATCCTGGCGCGAGAGGAGTATAGTTGGGGCCTCGATCCGAACGTGAACGAGATCGTAGTTGGCAGGGTTGAAGGTATGCCAAACGTGTTCTGCCGGAGAAGCTCCGTTTTCGTGCTTGGTATGCGCTCGAGAAGGGGTAGAGAGGGCGCGTGGATGTGGAGAATGAGGCTGCGTCATGTAGTACAATGTGGCGGTGATGGCGAGTAACTGAAGTTAACGGTGAGTGAGGATAGGGAACGCATCATGTCTAGACGAAACGTACGAGAACCAAGCTAATGTTCTTCGCAGGACGACCCCGGAGCGCATGCTGGAGCCCCGACATGAATCTGCCGAATTTTGTGCGGGGTTGTTTCAACGGCGCCCTCGACAAGTCACTCGTCAAAGATGGTGCCAGGTTGGCGCCTTGACGAAGCAATTCATCAAGCTAGAAGGGCATTCGTGAGTGTCTGATTAATGATTCAGCAGTGGTGTGGCTTACTTCCAAACGTTGAATGTCAATGGACAACACCGTCACAAAAAAGGTGTGAACGAGGAACCAGTGGGCGACCAAAACTACGATAGCAAAAGCGCAGAATTGACGTATAGCGCCACTAGAGAAGAACGCAATGGCGCCCAAGACGGAGTTGTAGGTGCACAGCTTCAACGAATTGGAGGTCCCAGCATAGCCCAGACCTTCTGCTATGCGCTCTTTGACAGGAAGAGCTATCGATGTCTTGATGACTGCGTCTACCTGGAAGACCCTTCAATGCCGTCCCACATGTCAGATGTTGTTCACGCACGATGCTGAACATATTCTCAACTCCGATGAAGATGACGACGATGGGGAATATTTCCCTGTGATAAAGTGAGTCGTGTACAACAAATTCATGATGCTATACACGTACCAGGGAACCATGGTGACCCTGAAACCCACAAGTGCACATACGCTTAGGCTAGTGATGGTACTGACGACAATCTCGACAATGCCGGTGAAAGCGAGACCTATGCGCGAGTGAACGGTGTCCATACGGCGCACAGACCTCCAGAAGTAGACGGCGAATATGAAGTACGCGGAGTAGATGAAGACCGTCAGGACCGTCGGCCGCCCAGTCGGCGCTCTCCCTCGATCATACTACATAACACGTGAGTTCATGCATGGAAAAAGCGGTTTGCACGACTTACTTGAAGCGCCAGTAATCGAGGCTCCTGCGTGAGCACGATAGACTCGCTGTCGACGGAGGCCGCAGCGTCTTCGACGACATTGAGCCAGAAGTGATGTCCGTTATTTGCAAGACAATCCGATTCCGGGAAAAAGTATGTCAAAACAGGATAGGCATTGTCGCCGGAACCGAACAGTGAGCCGTCTCCGTCTCCCCGTCCTGCTAAAACCATGTCGGCAGTGATAGTCAGGCCATGCGCAGACGTGTTCTTGGATGGCCCTAAAGTTTCGAGGATATCGCCGTCCCGCAGTAGCGCGTCTTCGTCGTGATCCCAGAAGGAGAGGGGGCTGAGGACGAGACATCTCCCCTGTGGCGAGCGAATACAGGGGGACCGGCGAGCTGCGAGAAGCTCCGAGAGGCGATGTTCAAGCTTCAAGGTTGATAGGAGTGTTCGGTGGTCGAGAGTCGACTGGCCATCCTGGACATCACTGACATGGTGAACCAAGACACGCTCTAGCCGCACTATGCCACCCTTTCCGCAGCGCGCGCGAGCGACGGAATCATCGCGGACGCGAAGAAAGTCATGCCCCTCCCAGAGGTGTCGTACGTCGTCGAGTGCGAAGTAATTGGACAGGTCGTCGGGAGTCAGGAGAACGTCGAAGACGCGAAACGAGAGGGAGAACGACGCGGTTTGAGTCGAGGAGTATATCGCAATGGCCGGGAAGAGGAGACACGATATGACGACCGAGGAAATTAGAATGACACGGATTTGATGGGTAGCGCAATGACTGAGGGGTAAACGGTAAGCACGGAATAATTCCCGAGACACAGCCGTACGCACACGCCAAACCGTCGAAAGAAGGAGATCCCAAACGCCCGAAGCCGTCGTAGCAGTGGCATTTACGCTTGTCTCGGCGAGAAATAGAGTACGCTCCGAGGCTTCCTCCCGTTCACCACACCTGGCTGTGCCGGTTAGCAAGTCGGGATACAACAGCTCGGGACGACGTACAATGTATGATAGCTAGTAGTTCCCAAGACCGTTCCACTCGACGTCGAGGACCTGTCCGGGAAGCTGCTGGCCGACGCTGGCCCTGAGATGGAGGTCGTCGTCAAAACAGGCGCGTTCGCAGCCCGACGCGCCGAGGAGGCACGGCCGACGCCGAGTTCTCACGATCATATAACGGACTCCACGTGGCGCTCGATCACCACCGTTCAACCCGAGGCGGGCGGGGTTCAACATAGATTTAACGACACGCATAGGCAAGCTGAGGACATTATAATCGATACACATTACTACGGGCATGTAAACCAGAGAATTGTACCAACAAAGGAGGCAAATTACTAGCATAAATCATCCAAAAGAGGGAAACCTATCGAGGACATACGTACCCACAACACCATGTCTGGCCAAAAGCATTTACAGAGCTTATCGTATGTGATGCCTCCTCCTCGCACTTCCAGTCGTACTCGATATCCTCGGGCCAAAGGCTCCGCGGGTATACCAGGCGCTGGGAGTTACCCTCGCCCCACGCGTACATGTACGAGCGCGACCAACGAACGTCAGGGACGTCGAGCTGACGGAGCCTTGTGATGAACTCTTTGGCATCGTCCATCGCGCCAATCGTCAACCGCGAATCCCTGATTTGTATAGTTTGAAGACGAGAAAGGTCTTGCAGGGTCGATAGAAGGTCATGAGAGTATTTGCCGAAGCAGTCGCGGATGGCCAATGTGAAGCTCGAAACAGTGGGCAGCGGGCGTGGGGAGCCCTGGGATAAGAAGGAATGAAGACTCCTGAAGAATCGTGCCGCGCCACGAGCGGACCAGTAGTTGATCGTGAGGGATGTGATGGCGGGTAGGTGCAACAATATGGGCTGCTGGGCTACCAGTGGGGCATTTTGCGCGGTGCAGAGTCCATTACCGTCTTCCGTTATCGTGAGCCGTTCAACGGCGGAAAGCGAGTGATCGCGGACGACGGCTGCTCCTACGGACGCCCAAGTGCGCGCAATGTGCGTCGTGGTCTGCCATACGACCGCCATCTTGTAAGGTTCACCGCTGGAGAGGAACGCGCCGTCCCCGCGGAACTCGCAGCGGTGGTCGATAGACTTCAGTTCGAGCTGACGGAGACCCGCAAAAAGCATGCTGGGAAGGCATTGCGTGCTGAACAGAGTGCCTGGGGCATCGACGTCGTCTGCGCGAGCAACAATGTCGATGTCGGTGGTGGTCGACGTCAGAGCGATAGACGATAGGAGGGATGTCGCGAGGTCAATTGGAAGATGCAGAGTCAGGCGGCGCAGGTTCCGCATGACTGTCCGTTCTTCACCCGATTGGGGCAAAGGCGCGGTTGAAGACGGCTTCTCTTCGTCAATGCAGAGGCAAAGTTCCTCCAGGGCAGGTGATTCCCGACAAATGACCGTGATGTCCTCGTTGAGCGGGGTCGGCGCGAGGGCGCATGGGAGGGTAATCTTCAGCCTGGTCAGGTTCCGGTACGTGCTGGGCCGCCACGGCCAGCGACAATTGTATAGCTCGAGGACCCGTAGATTCGGCGCGTGATCGCCGAGGACGGAGGAGTAGACCGCGCCGCGGTGCTCGACGTGCAGAACGAGCTCCTCCAGTAGGGGTGCACAGTATCTCGTTACGGCGTGGGGTCTGTCGTTCTCCTCCGCCCCGACCTTGACGTGAAGCGTCTTGATCCGAGGAAGGTTGTTCGACGTGAAGTCGAGGAGCCAGCGGGGAGAGGAGTAGCCCTTGGCCCACTCCGGCCAAAGACGGGTAACGTGGAGGGGCATCGCCTTGTTGCGCTGCATGCATAGTTGCGTGTAGTTGGAGGGGGACGTCGCCTCGTCGATGCAACTCCACATGCAAGGGTCGTTGAGCGCTACGGAGCGCCAGTAGCTGCAGACGGAGGTGAGGGCCAGGTTTGTGCCACGCTCGAGGCCACAATGCCCTGCGAACTCGAAGACAGTCTGGAGGATCTCAACTGGGAGGCAATGAATGAAGCAAGCGGTGTTGCGATACGATTTGTAACGCGAGATGGCGCTGTCGCAGACGTTGGCGACGCGCTGAAGGACGTCCTGGATCTCCTGGATGGCCTCGTCACACACCTCTTGCACCGGCAAGAGGTTCAAACTTTCATCCGAGGGTCAGGTCAGTCTCGATCCACAAATAGAGCTAAACGCACCATTTTGGCGTCAACCACCGACTCTCGAGATGGGTAAGGAACACGTCCAACGCTAGGTCGTCCATTGTGGGGTCTAGGCCGAACTGTCAGCCGTAAACGAGATCGACGCTGAAACACGAGGACTTACACGCTGCCGGCGGGTGGGGGGACAAGCAAGCAAGCTCCTCCAGCAGCACTGCTCATATAGGAGCGCCCCCACCTCAAGTCCCTATCATCTTCGAAGGCCTCGGGTCGGTCACGAGCTGGTCTCGCCGAGCGGAGGCTCAGCAACGCGAATCACCACGTGTAGAACTCTGAATTGCATCTCAAAAGCGGCGCCGGGGTTTTCAAGAACAGATGAAGGATGTCGTAACTAAGTTGCAGGCGTCGAGGAGCGGGTTCAGAGTGATGAGTTACCAGAACATCGGATCAATACCTTTTATGGCAACTGGTGAAGGTCCGAGGTTGTTCATGAACTCTCTTCGTGAGGCTCGAGACCTAGGAGACCTGCAAAAAGCCATGCATGTGTCCATCTTGCACCGATAGAAGTACGAGAGATGACGTTACAACACACAAGGCATAGGAAGAGTCGTGGCGGCTCTGAGGCTTGGGCGCCTACAATGCACAAACACGCGCACACAAATACCGCGGGAATACAGACCAATGAACGATTGAGGACTTCACCTCCAGTTCAGCCGCTGAGAGAGAAATAGCTGCCGCGCTATTTTGATAACAGAGTGATGCATCTTCAAATTTGCGTCTCATGGATTGGTACTTCTGACACGATTGTGAGAATTGACACTACTGTACTAATCAGACCTAAGCGGCCGGTCATCGGTCATCGAGCTTCCCGCCGCCGCTTTGAGGTAGAAATGTCAGCAGTCATTTTACCACCAGCCGCTTCATACATACAATCAATCTGTAGGACAAGTCACGAATCTTCGGGCCTGCGGCGCCACACCATGATTTATTGACATCGTTTCAGCCCAATGAGCCACATGCATAGCATTTACAGCAAACCTAGTGACACACGTAAGCCTATTGCCCTCGTAGCAACTCTGAATGACTTACAAGAAACAATATACACCGACCCCAGGCTGGACTTACCCATGGCACAGGGTTCACAGCTTGCCTGCACGCCACGTGCGCAGTTTGGTCACCAGCCGCTTTCGACGTTGGCCGGATTTGAGGCATTGTCAGCACCCTTCGGGACCTCCGCCGCCCAGCCGCTTTGATAAAAGATGTCAGCGGTCATACCCCCCGCCGCTTAGGTCTGATTAGTACAGTACTACAAGTCGGTTGCTGTCAGCGCGCCCTCTACCACGTGTTGATGCGCCATGGGCGGCTCACACTATCCTTGACTTTGGACCTTCATCTCGCCTGACTTCTACAACGTTGGCACAACCGCAGACATCTACTACTTTGACCGACTTCTACTACCTTGTTCGACTTCTACTACCCGGGCTTATCTCTCTCCACTTCTACTTCTACTGCTTTAGAGAATTCGTTTTTCGTTCTCCTTCGCTAAACCCTCACCCCACCTATATACAGCTACATACACTGCAGTAGCGTAGGCCACGAGTTTTGGAGGATTCTCTTTTGCTGAAATGGATAGTCACAAGGCCAAGCTCGACGACTTCGTCCGTTATCTGGAGACGCAGTGGTCTACAAAGGCATGGTGAGCACTTATTGCGAATCCAAATGATTCATGAGCTTATTCTGATCCTACTTAGCTCTGACCTGACTGTCGGTAGCGATGCTACCGCGGTAGTTGACCGCGAGCTCATGCGTGCGGAGGATACGCTCGGCACGGTCCAGACCACCATTCGCAAGATCTTGCTACGACTTCGCAGGCATCACAACGTCACGCGACCGATCAACAAGCTACCGATAGAGGTCCTACAGATCGTGTTCCGATTCGCAGGTGTTTGCGGATTTGATCTGCGGACGAACATGAGCATCACAGCCGTGTGCAGACATTGGAGAGAGGCCGCGCTTTACCACCCGCATATGTGGACGTGCTTCGAAGCCACGGGTCCGGCATCACACAAGGCCCTTGCAATTATACTGGAAAGAAATGTCTCTCTTCCTCTATATCTCGCCTTTAACTGCCCTCGACATTCTGTGTACCCCACCGACGTTCCCCAATGGTTCGAGACATTCATCTTGGCCAACACGCATCGCATCAGGAGTCTCAACGTCAAGACTACTGAGTCCTTTCTTGCTGAAAATGCCATCGCTGAAGCACCGATTCTCGAGGAGCTTTCGCTATTCTTCAGCAAACCGACACACGCAGATTCGTCCCTCCTTCACTCCTTCATCAGCCCCAAACTCAAGTCTCTTGATCTGACTTATTGCCGCCGGCCTTGGCTTCCCGGAATGTACGCCAATCTTACACACCTACGACTCGAAGCTCCTCCGTGGACGTTGCCTCATCCAGACGAAGACATGACCATTATCTTTAGGGAGTCTCCCACGCTCGAGAGCCTCGACATGCGATTCAGTCACCCCGATGCAGCCCACTTCTACGAATACAATGCCGAGGTATTCGCCAAGGCGCAATGTCTACAGGAGAGATTTCCCATGCACCGTTTACGCAAGGTCGAACTCCATATGCCTGTCGAAATGCTGACTCAAGTGCTCGTGGCGATAGAATTGCCGCAAGACATGCAGACGATGTGTCTCGTCGCATTCTTCGGACCAGAAACAATCCCCGTCCGCCTGCTGTTCAGTTCGCGATGCATTCCAAATACCTTGCTATCGAGCTTGCGCACCCTCAGGCTCTACGATGGGGGCGACCAGCTGCATATCGACGGTTCCACGTCCTTCGGCACGCGCCGTGGAAAGGAGAGGTCCTCTAACGCTCTGTCCATCACCTGCCACCCCCAGCGCTATCGCGTATCCCAACAGCTCGACATTCTCGGAGGCCTGATCGACGCCATCTGCGCTGAGCGCACGCTCCCCCTCCTCACTGATTTTCTATTCCATTGTGCAGACGACAAGCACAAAGTACGTGTGGGTGTTCCCGGCCAGCGAAACACCGCGCACGACGTCGCCGATCTCCTGCACCACCTCCCGTCGATCACCGCGCTGACTCTGCGTTACGAGAGTCTCGCGCAGTGCGGCAGATTCTTTGAGGATCTGTGTGCGCATCTTCCACCGTCGGCCCTCCCTGCCCTATCCACTTGCACCATCACCACACGCCTGCGTCGTCCCGCCGCCCCCTCCTCGCCCTATTTCGACGCGATTGTCGCGTTTCTTGGGACACTTGCCGACCGGATAAAGACCCTTCGGTTCACCAACACACTCATCCGAGTGCTCGACCGCGATGCCGAAAGAACTCTGAATTCATACATCCAGATGATCAAAGAGCTTGGGATTACAGACACTTGTCTGCCAGCCACGGCGTTTGCGGTCGGCGCGTCTTCCAAATCCTGTAAGCCTAGATACCTGTTGGCGGAGAGGATGATCTCGGCGGCAGGATGGCAGGTCGAAGGTCTGACTCCTGGCTAAGGCGTCCACAGAACGGGCTTCGTCGCGTACAAGGCTTCCTTTCGAGTTATTGGACGATCTGAGAGCATTTATCCCATTATGTCGGCTACATGTCTTGGTTCCCTATAGGTTCGGGATGAGCCCCCCCCCCTCCGTTTTGAAAATTGCGGCATTTACAGTGTTTTCTGTAGTTTCCCGCGCCACGAAAGTGAAGCTCTTTCTTCTCGGTGCTTGCATAAAGCACGTCATACTCGCTTTGGCAATCGTCGCTCAGCTTACAGATTTGATCTTCGAGGAAGCTATCATCGTTGTATCATCCCGAGATGAACGCAAGATCAACGGTCATACCGGGGATTTGAATCACCTACGTGGGACCGGATTAATAACGGACTCGAGCTAGTACCAGTCGTCCTATTTGTTCAAAAATTGCTTCAGTTTTGTGACAGCAGACATCTTGCAAATGTCGCTGCTGCCAGAGTGCCGAAAACGGTATGTCGGAAGGTCGAACCCGCGTCTTCTCAGGTCGATGACGCATTGCGTGACAATAACCTCGCCATATCGGGATGAGTCATCCTCCGTCGGCGGTGTCTCATTGGCTGACACGAGCAAAGAGCGTGACAGAAGAACGTGACGACCGCACGTGTCACGACGCGTCTCTATATGTATTTCTAATCTGTTTTGTCTGCGCCTGTCCAAATCCCCTCCCAAACTATATAAGTCGTCAAAGCTGGCTGCCCGTTTCGCATCGATCTTTACCTCCTCCCTTCCCATCCGCTCCCCCTCCTCCCCCTCCGCCATCGCCGTCCTCAGGCTCTCACAGGCACGTCGTGTGCACCGTTCCCGACGAGTACCGTACTCACAGCGCACGCGCAGATCTCACGAGCGTTCACCACCACCAGCATCCACAGGATGGCCCCCATCACGAAACCCAAGCACGACGAGTACGACATCATCTTCATTGGAGGTGGAAGCGGCGGTGTCGCTGGATCCGTGAGTGCAGCAGGACCGCGTTTCTCACCGAGACACGCTGAGTAATCATCCGCTTTGCAGCGACGCGCAGCGTCATACGGAAAGAAGGTCGCGTTGATTGAGGCAACCCCTCATCTTGGCGGAACATGCGTCAATGTCGGTGAGTGTTGCGCAATCGTCTCGTATGGGTTGCAGGAGCGGTAATCTGGGAGGAGGCCTGATCCCGCTTGGTTCGCGCGCCTTACTATGAAAGGCGATTTTTTCGTAAATCCCGACTCAAATCCCGACCAACCCTTCGTGACTACACCCGAGGTTAAGAGGCCATCTCGGCCCAGGACAACCTCGGTTTGAGTTGTTGGTGATGCAGGGGCCCGGCCGGCGTGTGAGGGGAAGAGAGCCCGATTGAGTTCCGCGCTGTGACCGGGCTCCGAGCTAGCATCCGGGCTTTGAGTTAGCGTCGTGTTTGACGCGTCATTCTATCTGTCTTCATGTCTTCTGCGCGTCACGGTGCTTGAGCTCACCCCTGTTTCCTCGTCCAGGATGCGTGCCCAAGAAGGTACTGTCTCGGTCCGCACGTTTCAGAACCGCTACTTACGCTTCGTCCAGATCATGTGGCATGCCGCAGACATCGCCGACAAGATCAGGCATGCAAAGGGCTACCAGTTCCAGGGCCCCGGGATCGGCGAGCCTCAGTTCGACTGGAAGACGTTCAAGCCCCAGCGTGACGCGTACATCCGTCGCCTGAACGGGATCTACGACAACAACGTCACCAAGGAGGGCGTCGATTACTTCGAAGGCTTCGCTCGGCTGGCTTCTCCGACAGAAGTCGAAGTCAAGAGCTCAGACGGCAGCAAACTCTCGCTGAAGACCAAGCTCGTCTGTGTTGCTACTGGAGGCCGTCCTACAATACCCTCCGAGGAGAAGATTCCCGGTGCATCCCTTGGAATCAACTCTGACGGTTTCTTCGATCTCGAGGAACAACCTCGTCGGGTCGCCGTTGTTGGCGCTGGATACATTGCGGTCGAGCTTGCTGGTGTTCTCCACACGCTCGGAACAGAAACCCACCTCATCATCCGCAAGGACAACTTCCTCCGCACCTTCGACCCTACTATCCATGAGGCCCTCGGAAAATGGGCCGAACACACCGGGATCAATATCCACCGGCAATCGAACGTGACGAAGGTCGAGGGCCAAAAGGGCCAGACGTTGACAGTGCACACCGACAAGGGTGAGACGATCGAGGTCGACACGCTCATCTGGGCCATTGGCCGTCACGCCAACACGGAGGGACTGGGTGTCGAGGAACTCGGTGTGAAACTGGACAAGAAGGGCGATATCATCACGAACGAATGGCAAGAGTCCAACGTCCCTGGCATCTTGGCCGTCGGGGACGTTCAGGGACGTGCGTTGCTTACGCCCGTAGCGATTGCGGCGGCGCGAAGGTTGTCCAACAGGCTCTTTGGACCGGAGAAATTCAAGCAGGACAAGCTTGATTATGAAAACATCGCCACAGTTGTCTTCTCGTAAGTCTACCCCCCTCTTACTTCCTTGGATCGCAGTCACTGAGAGTGCATGTCAGGCACCCACCCATTGGTACTGTCGGTCTCACCGAACCGGAGGCGATAGAAAAGTACGGCAAGGACAACATCAAGATCTGTGCGTGTTCCCTCGGTCCTCGAGGCTCCATACTCACTCCATGGTCTAGACAAGTCATCTTTCCGTGCCCTCTACTTCTCTATGGTCCCCGAAGAAGAGAAGGAGCCGACCGTGTACAAGCTCATCGTGACTGGGCCCGAGGAGAAGGTTGTTGGTATCCACATCCTCGGTCTTGGAAGCGACGAGGTCATCCAAGGCTTCGCTGTCGCGCTTAAGATGGGTGCGACCAAGCAGGATCTCGACGACACCGTCGCTATTCACCCTACATCTGCTGAAGGTGCGCGAGTGCAGTTTCTTCGGAGTTGCTCACGCTGACTGTTCATCCTCAGAACTCGTTACGCTCCGGTGAGCGCGGACCAATCGGACACAGCAAACATCCCCGTGTACAGTAGTCAACGCATTGTTTAAGATTAGTTCTGGATTGTAGCCTAATGAATACGCGTATAGCATTACATGACGATGCAACTACAGCACTACTTTGGCGGGCGAGGGCGACTTCAACTACTTTCGTGATTTGGCTGCAGCTTCTACTACTTTGACGACTTCTACTATTTTGGTCACACCAGCCGACTTCTAGTTCTGCTATCACCTGGACCTCGCGTGATCGGTGCGTTGTAACCCTGGCCCGTACCCCGGGGCGTGCCAGCGTTACAACGCCGAAATCCGTTAT